>JAMPIV010013495.1:0-45020 GCA_024509875.1 Oreohelix idahoensis
AGTTTTAAGATTGTGAATGTAGGGTTGGGTGTGTTGTAGGTTGATGGTTTAATAGAGAGAGTGAGGAAGGTTGATATGGTATGTTGTGTTGAATGTGTGAAAGATGTTTGAATTGAGGTTGTGTGTAGATAGTGTGAGGATGGTTGATTGTGTATGGTTGTTGTTGGGGTTTTTTGTAAAATTTGTGATAAATAGGGGGAAAATAAAAAAAATAAATTAATTAAAGAATTATCAAAAAATTCACTTTTCCAAAAGAATAATGCTGGAACACACCTAGCAAAAATGGTAAAGCGTCCATTTTTCAACTCTCCAGCAAAAATTCTGTCACGAAAAAAATCCGCTGCTTTTTAAAACAGCTCAGTTACAAAATTAATTCAAGCGCAAACTCGCAGCTTGAGATGTGAGCAGAATTCATCCGCCTTTTCTTCTTCCCAAAAACTAATTCATAGAAACGTTCGACAGTTTCTTTATTCCTATTTTTAAAGCAAAAAGCAAACTAACAGCTAGTCAAAAGAGCTGTTCAAAAAGTGTGTGTACAAAAATCTGACCCGTACATACGAGTCTTTTAATCACTTAACTCCATAATAAAAAATGTGACTTAACAGTCATTAAGTTCCGCGTTTGTCAGTAAGTCTGTTTTCTAATGAGTCTTTATTTAGTAAATCATATCGGTCAGTAAGTCTGCTTTGCTTGTCGTAGAAAAATATACTGGGCGGTGGGCACCAATGGTCGCACCACTATAGTTATGATGGGGGTGGCCTATGGAATGTTGGTCAAGAAGATCTCTAGAAATTGGCTATCGTTAAGAAAGAAAGATACCTATTCGAGATAAGAAACAAGAAGAAGAGAAGGCCAGTCGTACTCTCCAACTAGATAGTTTTTTCTAAAAAATGTGGGGAGTTTTTCTGTTTCCCTACGACATTAACTTCTGGCCATCAGATCTCGATAACGAATAGAACCCCCCAACCTCCTCAACAAGGATTTTACCTATATGCATATAACTTAACACAAGCAGCACGAGTGATACATTAACGAAATAGGTAATGATCAAAGCGGATGTGCTGTTTATTAGTTAAAATAAATACACATATAGGTAAGTAGAAAATAAAAATGGATAATGGTGAAAAGGCAATTCACACGCACAGATGAAATGTAAAAAATATGGCTAATTAAATATGAGAGTGAACTTTAGTGAAAAGTAAAGATGATCAGGTGTGTCAGTGTTAACATAGTGATGACCACTTTACTCTGTGTGTCTCTCAATTTTCCTTCACTGTATGATTAGACACAAGTATACATAGACTGTCCAATATACGTGTATGGTATGTCATGTGGGTTATCTCTAAAGACGAGTAAATTAAAGGCTGAAACTCTTGCAATGTGTCGGGGGGTAAGAACTTGTCAGATGTTAGGAAATTTTGCTTTCTGTAATGTTACAGTCAAGCGTGTGTTGCCGGCGTCCCCTAGGGGGGGAATGGGAGAAAGAATAGCAACATTGTAACCTTCCAAGTATGTCGTAAGGGTTGAGCCTGGGCAAAGCTATACACCTCGTAGAAACTTAACAGACATCAAAACTTCAACAAAACAACAATATGCACACAAGCTAACTAAAGGAAATAATTGGGCTCACCATCCAAGACAGGAGGGATTAGACAAGGGCCGGTGGAACAGGGGATTTTGTTGTTGTTTAGCTATGGGACTGCTGTGCTTCTCGCTCTTTTGCAGCCAGTACCACGTTGAAGACCCCTTGGTATTTATCACACTGTAGATTCTAGGCTTTTTTTCCTTATGGCTCTTCTGCCCATTCCGAAATGTGTTGAGTTGAAAAGTCATGGAGGCTCTGGTTTTTCTCCAGATTGGCTTGTCCATTCAAAGGATCGTCACATCTAGTCCCAATTTAGGTGGAAGAAGCGCGTGGCTACTAGCTCCCGACATAACTCTAGCTTTTATCGTGGTTGGCTGCATGCCAGGAAGATCACATTTATAGGTCCATGGTTAATTTCATAAACTTTAAAACTATTGTCACGTAGGTCCTTTATAATCCATTAAATTACCTAGATCTTCTTCCTATTCTCTCACCCCCCCCGCATCCTTTTATTTTATTTATCTCTCCGTACTTGTTTTTTCCTGTATTTTTTCGCATCACTCGTTGCGAAAAATATATATTTCTTTCCCCATCATCGTTTTCTTTCTCATACTGACTAGTAACCTTATTGCCATACAGATGTCAGTCGCGCAGATAGCTGTGAATATACGGTTCTCGCCAGACAATACGTCTGCAGTTTCCCGATCAGAGCAGCGGCCCGACCAGTATTTTTGGGCCTGGGGTGTGAGAAATTCGTTTCGCTGGACATAGAGCAGACTTTTGGTCTGCCATTTTTTCACCTGTCACTAGCTTAAGGTGTCAAACCCGGGCATCTGGACGACGCAGTTGTAGACGGTTGTCTGAGATTTGCAAATTAAAAAAATGACACGCGCTTTTTCCCGGTCAGTTTGTCAACGCAGGTGCGTAATCGCCCGGTGGCAAGTTACGAACACGCCTCTAAGTATAACTTAGCTGGTTATGAGAAGGGGGAGAGATCGGCGCGGGGGGGAGATGGTTCATCCTTTGTCTGTTTCAAATATTAACCCACGTTTGAAACTATTTCATTTCACTCAGTAACTTTGCAGTTAGACTAGAACAACCTTCGTTCGATTTCTAAATAATCTCTGTAAATAGAGATGGCCTTAGTTTGGTCGAAGTGGTTTAACGTTCTTATTAATTCTGTGTTTGAGGTATATTAATATTATATATAATAGATATCTAGTTTTGTGAAGTGATTTAGTGTTAAAATTGCCGATCCCATTTTATCTCACTAGTTAGATTTTGTGCAGAGTGCTTAATTTATCTAGTCTGTATTATTTATAGTGACGAGTTACAGTTGAAAACAGAAATTATATTTCTTGCTTTAATTCAGTCGGCTAATAAAGAAATTTAATTTAACTTCTAAATAACACTGACAAACAACATTTTTCTTTCTTATATAAGAATAAGTGTTCTTATGTCAGTTTTTTGCGCTGATTTCAAATTTGAAATCCGTTTATCTCTATCACGTCAGGTTTTTAAGATATTTGTGAATACATATATTTTTGGGAAACCGTTATGTGCTCCGTTTCATTTTTACTACATAACTTATTAAAAATTAATAAAATGCAAAATAATTCCACTTTTTATACTGCTAAAAGATGCATGACATATGTTACGCTATTTTTCCAATAGTTACTGTATTTTGAAATAATTCTGAGCGAAATATGGCTTCTAGAAGTTGTAGAAATTCAGCTGATCTGTTCTGTTACGTGTGCGGATATTTTACCGATCGTGTTCACCAGAAAAACTTTACACCATTACTAAAGAAAGCATATGAACTTTATTTCGATTCGAAAGTTGATGATGCAAATAAATCTTGGAAGCCAAATGCAGTTTGTTCGACTTTGTGCAAATACATTGGCAGGTTGGTTACGAAAATCGCCGAAGCATAAGTCGATGCCTTTTGGAGTGCCAGTAATATGGCATGAACAAGACAAATCACGCTACTGATTGTTACTTCTGCTTGACAAATATCCATGGTTTCACTTTTAAAACTAGAAAGTCTGTGGTTTATCCAAATATTGAATCGGTTTCGAAACCAGTGTCACGTGATCCAATCAGTGTCCGATCCCAGTTCCACCAGAACAATATCCGTTGGACGTCAATGAACCATCAGAAAGTGATAGTTTTTTACCTGCTTCAGAGAAACTAATTCTGACTCGGATTATATACCGGTGAATGATGGTGTTCACTTAATTAACCTTTCAGATCTAATACGTGATCTCGCTCTTACCAAAGGACAAGTGGAATTACTCGGTTCGCGACTCAAAGAATGGAATCTTTTAGCGCCCAATACTTTGATATCTAAATTTCGTCATAGACACAGAGAACTTGTTCAATACTTTGAGATGGATGATGACATTTGCTATTGCAAAATTCCAGTCGCCTACTCTGTTCATATGAAAGAAACTTATGACAATATGGCTATACTTTTGGCAAAAATAAAGTACAATGACTACCAATGGCGGATTTGTGGAGACCTAAAGGTCATTGCAATTCTCACGGGCATGCAGACTGGGTATACTAAATTTTGTTGCTTCCTATGTGAAGGGGACAGCCGCAACAGACAGGAACATTATGCAAGAAAGGTGTGGCCTATCAGGGATCGTATGCAGCTCGGGCATAAAAATGTAATACACGAGCCATTAGTTAACAAAGACACCTTCATTTTACCACCGTTACATATAAAGTTGGGGCTCATGAAGAATTTCGTAAAAGCATTAGATAAAATGAGCAAAGCTTTCACTTATCTTCGAGAAAAGTTTCCGCAAGTTAGCGATGCAAAGATAAAGGAAGGTATCTTTGTAGGACCTCATATTAGGAAAGTTATTGCAGACAAACAATTCGAGAACTTGTTACATGGTAGTGAACTTCACGCATGGATGGCATTCAAATCGATCGTCGATAACTTTCTGGGAAATCACAAATCTGTCGACTATGTGCATATTGTTAAGCAGTGCATAGATGCATACAGAATTATGGGCTGTAACATGTCCCTCAAAATCCATTTGCTCGATTCGCATCTTGACTTTTTTCCCTGACAACCTTGGCGAAGTCAGCGATGAACATGGAGAACGATTCCATCAAGATATCGCCGTAATGGAGTCACGTTATCAAGGACGGTGGAGTGTGACCATGCTTGCCGATTATTGTTGGATGTTTCATCGCGATGTACCACATGCCATTCACCGACGAAAGTCGACTGCAAAGAAATTCAAGCCTACATAACTGTTATACTTCTTGTACGAATGATGTTATAATACTGTATGCGTTGTTAAAAAACTTCAATTGCGTATTTCTCGAGATCCCGACCTGATAGAGAAAAACGGTTTGCAGATTTAAAAACAGCGCATTAAAATTGACCAGAAAAACATAGAAATGTTAGAGAAAGAAAAAAAAAATTTTTTTTGTTAGCCAGTGTAATCAGACGAGAGAATCTATTTTTAAACTAACTTATAACGCTAGATACATCATTGAGTGTTGACGAAATATGTATGTATTTTCTAATTCATGATGTTTGATTTTATTTACATAACTTACTTTACGGGAAAATTGAAATATAAGTCAAGCTGTAGGCTTGTCGTGTAAAATGTAAGTTATAAATGAGTACATATATGTAAATTATTTGATATGTGTTCTTTCTTCTATATATAGTGAAACGGTGGTACCCAACTTTCCAGCGTTTAGTAAAGAGACATATTTGTGTGAAGAATAGACAGTCCTTATTTTGAACCACGTGGGTTTATCGAGTAACACTGATCTGACAGTGCATATGCAAACTGAGTTAGACAGAAATACTATATCCCAATAGCGGGTTTTCAAAGACTGTAATGATCAATGCAGGGCCTTTGCGCCAGATCTTAAATTCTTTCATAAACTCTATTTAAATGTACATGCTGCCTGGCGGCGAGAATATTACAAGAAACATTAAACATTCCAACAGAGATTGTGACTAGTATTGTGGTGACCAAATATAGTACCTTCCTGGAAGTAGACACCGATCTGACATTCCTTAATTCTAGAATCCAAAGCTAATGACATTGTGCTCTGCTAACTTTCGTGCCTGGACAATATTTTATGTGACTTAATCAGACATTCGAAAAAATTAGAACACCCAAGGAATCGTTCCCTGAGAGTTTAGTACGTCTTTTGGAACTGGGGATTTCTTGGTCAAGGACTGCATTTTTCGGGTCTGTGTGTGAAGGTCCTAGAATTATAATGTTCCCAGAGGCAACGAGCAAAGTTGTGAGTATCTATGTGTAAGAAAGGCCATGGCTGGATGAATGAGAGTACACAGTTCAGAGTGTTATTTTACCGGTGTATTATTGTCATACATTTGCTGTCATATTTTTTTTTACCTGCCGAATTTGTTACAAAATGCTAGAGTTTCTGTTTTCTTAGGTTAAATCAGATTGATCCAACTCTGTTCATATATTTACGAGAAAGAAAGAAACCTCTTAAACTCAACCCTACGTATCTATAACTCTTTGGGCCATCATCTGTTCTCTTAACGGGGCTGTGGGCTAAACCTAGAGTAAGATCTAACGGGCTATCATCCTTGTAGCATTTTTCTTGAATTTTATGACTATTTGTATATGTTTTTTTCCTTGATGAAATTTTTGGTGTTGTGAGAGATTTTTTTTTTGATGATAATAATAAAAAATCTCTCTCTTGAACAAAATCAGTGCGTTGGTCAGCTCGATCCCAAATATATATATAATCATTTGTTATAGATTTTCCACGTCTGTGTGTTTAACTGTCGTCACGTGTATGTGCGTGCCCGTGAGTAGATAAAATTATATATAATATATAAGTGGTTTAGACTGTCGGACTCTGTAAAAACCGTCGTAGAGGATAGGTGAGAGAGAGAGAAGAATTCTTTTCCGCTTTCAGCGACAGCCTCTATACCACAGTCTATCATCTCACCACTCGTGGAATCTATTTCATTTTTTCTAACTCCCACCGTGACTATTTATCATTTCAAGCTATTCAGAAGGGACCAAACCCAAGTCTTAATACTCCTATCCAAAATCTACGACAACTATGAATATTTTTAAGCGACACAACATTTTTACTGTCAAATATAGGCAAAAACAGCCGTCATTTAAGAAGTAAAACTTGGGAACTTTTGGGCTAGCCCTTTCTTGCATTAATATGAAAACCCGGATTCCCAGGATTACAGTAACCCCCATCCATGTTCCCAGTGAAAACTCACGAGCTATTGCAAAAACTCACTTTACTCGTGAGCTGCATAAGATAGGAATGTGAGTTTTTCTTTGAAATGAAGATACTATTCTGTGAAATATCATTTAGTTGGAATTTCCCACCACTCTGTCGACGGATTTCCAGGAAACAAGACTGCCTGTTACGAATAACAGTTATATATATAGACAGCACTTATTCCGAGATCCAAATACTCTGAAACCCGAACACAGACATGATTTCATCAAGATAGGTCTTTAGAGAGCTCATTGTTTCTAAAGTTGAATCCCACAGATCCTGTGTTGCCTGCCGCTGGTTTACATGCCCATAACCATCTGGTGCTCGTGAATCAAACAAGCAAAACTTGCCTCCTGTTTCCGGTGCAGTTTTTTTTTTTTTTTCATCACAGAAGGGGAAACAACAAGCTAAACATGACGGCAACAGTGTGTGCTGTTTCTGATTGATACTACTTACTTTGATATCGCTGCCTATGCCTGAAATAAGTATCGGACAAAATGTAAAAAATCCTGTATTATTTTTATTCGTTGCTAAATGGTCCACAAGTCCCAACACGGACCATCAAAATCTTCAACTCACATGTAAAAGTCAGGCGTATTGTTTTTGGCTCTGAAGCTTGGAATTCCCCTAAAGAAAGCATGTGAAGACATAACATAATTAATTGTTCCTCTTCTGCCCTGGTGTGGTTCCATTCTAGTCCTCGGTCCTGCAGAGATCGTCAAATGTTGTCCCCCCAGCGAATTCTGAGTTGTCCTGTGTGGACATGAAATGCAGAATTCCTGACGAAGGATAGTTTACAGAATCCTTTAAGGTAAGAAATTAAGTACGGCGGGGATTCCCCTCAACATAATTTATCTTTTAATTGGCTACGGAATGGATAATGAAAAGAACAACGTCAGACAACAAATGTTGAATTCAGTGGACTCTGACAAAACAGAATAACGATCAAGATTGTATCGATGGTCTTACTGTTCTTTCCGTAACCACAAAATAAAATGAGAATGCTTGATAAGTGATCAGAACAATACGATCTAACAGTATATAAATATACTGTTAGACCGTATTGTTCTGATCACTTATCAGATATATATATATATATATATATATATAAATTCTTTAAGCACCAAACACGGCGCATAAGGCAGAAACCAGTGCTCTCCAGGTTGTTCGTTGTGACGCCACTCCTCTTAGCTCTTGCACATTATTTAGGCCCAACGTTCTTCCTTCTCTTATTATTGATCTTCTGAGTGTTTCTTTTGGTCTTCCTTTTTTCCTCTTACCCTCAGGAACCCAAGTGAGCGCCTGTAGTGGTATTCTGTTGTTTTGCATTCGTAGGACATGACCGATATATGACCATCGTCTTTTCCTTATATAGTCGGAGACATATTTCTGCCTAGAGTCTTCTCTTATTTGTCGATTAGTCTTGAATTCTTTCCAACTGATGTTCATGAGTTTTCTAAGACATTTGTTCTCGAATGTATTCAGCTTGTTCTCCAATGATTTTGTTATTTTCCAACTCTCACAGCCGTATGTTAACACTGAGATAACATTTTGAATTAAACAGACGAAGCTTGGTATGTATATTCAATGATCGTAATTTCCAAATGTTAGATAATCTATTGAAGGCGCTAGCTGCCAAAGCAATTCTAGTATGGATTTCTCTTGTTGTGTCACCATCCTGAGTCATTTTACTGCCTAAATAATTGAAACTTTCAACTTTCTGTAGTTTTCCCCCGTTCAAGATGATATCAAAGGTCTCGTTAGAAAAGTTTATAGCTTTAGTTTTAGAGGCATTTATTTGGAGACCTATTTTAACCGAGAGATGACACAAATTATTTATTGCTTCTTGGGATTGTCTTGGTGTTGAACTTAAGAATGCTACATCATCTGCGAAATCCAGGTCCCCCAGGAATTTTCCATTTGTCCATTTTAAACCCAATTGTTCATTGTGGGTATAGTTTCTCATAACCCAATCAATAGCTATTCCAAAAAGTAGTGGTGACATAATACAGCCTTGTGTTGTTTTCACCCCTGTTTTCTACTGTAAACCATTCTGTATTCCCTTTATTTGTTCTAACACAACATCTTGCATTGTCATATAGCGCTTTGATTATATTCACATATTTTGTTGGAAAACCATAGATTGTAAGTATCTTCCACAATGATGGGCGGTGTAGACTATCAAAGGCTTTTTGAAAATCGACGAAGGTGATAATAAGTGGCGATTGCCTTTCCACTGATTCTTCTATAATTGTTCCTAGTGTGAATATTTGATCAATACATGATCGTTTCGGCCTGAAACCCGCTTGTTCTTCTCTGATCTTTTCGTCAGCATGCAATTTAAGTCTTTCTAACATCATGCAACTTTACCAACGTAGGGATTAAAACTGATGACAAGAACTAGAACAACAAGAACTGACCAGTGTGGAACAAGAGATGAGAAGAAGACGATGGCGATGGATAGGACACACACTGAGGAAACCTGTTGATAGCATTACAAGGCAGTCCTTGTTCTGGAACCCGCAGGGCAAGAGAGGCAGAGGAAGACCAAGAAGTACATGGAGAAGAGAGTTGGAAACAGAGGTGAAAATGATGAGGAGAACATGGAAAGAACTTGAGATGATGGCACGTGACAGGAGGACTTGGCATGTGTTTGTTGAAGGCCTATGCTCCTTTGGGAGTGGAGGGTTATGAATGAATATAGACTAAACATTGGAGATATTTGGTTCAGTTATAGACTAAACATTGGAGATATTTGGCACACGGAAACCGGAGAGTAAATTACGAAGACAATAGTGAAATGAAAATACTGTAGCAGGAAAATTTACTGTCATCATTACCATCATCATCATCAGTCATTTTCGTTTCCCATGGAGCAAAGAGCTTGAGTTCTTGCTTGCCATCAGTTAACATCTAATGGAAACGTAGCTAAATAAAGCCACATATATACTCTAATCTTGGAAACCATTACCTGCTATGCTGCGGACTGCAGAAGACAGACGAAAGAGAGAGTGACGAAAAACAACTTGGCGGAGAACTGTGGATCCGAAATGAAAAGCATGAACCAGATTGGGGTAACGAACAAAGGATGGCCGCCGACCGAGGAAAGTGGAGAAAGTTGCTGCGCTACAAGACGCCTCTAGACTTGATGGTCAGTAATTGCCTTGCTATTTCATGAAAGTTCCCCTCATATTTTCCCTATCTCTTTTATGTCTGTCTCCAGCGTTCTTCACCATGTGAATGTGTGTTTTTTTTTCTTCCTCCATTTCTCTTACGCTGGAGATACCAGAACAGGGACTGACTTGTAATGCCAATCGGGGGCCCGAAAGGGGAGCAAAGAATACAGGGTGTTTCAAAATTATGTATACACACTTTGAATGCTGATAACTCAATTGTCATTTAAGATAGAACAATGGCATTTCACATTTAAAGTCACATATCTTCAAAGTGTCGACGACCCGCAACAATGCATTATTCACAGCGATGAACAACTGACTGCCAGTCTACTTTTTACTAAAGAATAGGGAAACATGCAGTTTTAATTTGATGTTTTTTGTCCCTCACTGTGCTCGTTATTTTAGATGAGCACGGCCTTCTATTTAAAAACAACTTCACGAGCAATAATCTAATGTCATTATTCATTTGTATCTTTCACTATTCCGCTCCATTCTTGCAATAGCAATATTTTATGTTCAGTTATTTCTATTATATATGCATTCGAAGTGTTTATTCATAATTATGAAACACCGAGTTGTAACATCGTAGCGTTCTAGACATGCTGTTGAAGGCGACTTAGGTTTAACGTGCGGCCGACTACCCTACATCCCGCTGAAACTTCACCAACATTGGAAAGTCAACTCAAGATTATTTAACTACAGTAACTCAATTCAAGATTATTTAACTACAGTAACTCAACTCAAGATTATTTAACTTACGTAACTCAACTTAAGATTATTTAACTACAGTAATTCAGCTCAAGATTATTTAACTACAGTAATTAAACTCAAGATTATTTAACTAAAGTAATTCAACTCAAGATTATTTAACTACAGTAACTCAACTCAAGGTTATTTAACTACAGTAAGTCAACTCAAGATTATTTAGCTAGAGTAACTCAACTCAAGATTATTTAACTACAGTAACTCAACTCAAGATCATTTAACTACAGTAATTCAACTCAAGATTATTTAACTACAGTAATTCAACTCAATATTATTTAAGTACAGTAATTCAACTCAAGATTATTTAACTACAGTAACTCAGTTCAACATTATTTAACAACAGTAATTCAACTCAAGATTGTTTAACAACAGTAATTCAACTCAAGATTGTTTAACTACAGTAACTCGTCTCAAGATTATTTAACTAGAGTAATTCAACTCAAGATTATTTAACTAGAGTAATTCAACTCAAGATTGTTAAATAGAGTAATTCAACTCAAGATTATTTAACTAGAGTAATTCAGCACAAGATTATTTAACTAGAGTAATTCAACTCAAGATTATTTAACTACAGTAATTCAACTCAATATTATTTAACTATAATAATTCAACTCAAGGTTATTTAACTACAGAAAGTCAACTCAAGATTATTTAACTACAGCATTTCAACTCAAGATTAATTACTTACAGTAATTTAACTCAAGATTATTTAACTACAGTAACTCAATTCAAGATCATTTAATGACAGTTATTCAACTCAAGATTATTTAACTACAGTAACTCAACTCAAGATTATTTAACTACAGTAACTCAACTCAAGATTATTTAACTAGAGTAATTCAACTCAATATTATTTAACTAGAGTCATTCAACTCATGATTATTTAACTAGAGTAATTCAACTCAAGATTATTTAACTAGGGTAATTCAACTCAAGACTATTTAACTACTGTAACTCAATTCAAGATTATTTAACTAGAGTAATTCAACTCAAGATTATTTAACTAGGGTAATTCAACTCAAGACTACTTAACTACTGTAACTCAATTCAAGATTATTTAACTACAGTAATTCAACTCAAGATTTTTTAACTACAGTAATTCAACTCAAGATTATTTAACTACAGTGGCTCAACTCAAGATTATGTAACCACAGTAATTCAGCTCATCCATCCACGACAGAAGAAGATCGTCTGGTAAGGAAGCGTATGATGCAACCCAGATATAGAATATCATCCTCACTATCCCTCGGCTTCTCAAACAGCGTAGGTCTTCAACAGACTCATGTCAAGTCCATCTCTTGCAGGCCATCAACATCAAATATGTCCATGTCTTTCTCATCCTTTTAATGTGTATCCTCGATTCTCTTCTTCGTGTGTTCGTCAGTCTCACTCAACCTGGCTTACCCTGGAGATTCCAGAACAAGGAATGGCGTGTAATGCTATCAATAGATTTCATTAGTGTGCATCTTATCCATTGCCAGTGTCTTCTTCTCGTCGCTTGTTCCACTGGCACTTGTTTGGTTCTTACCGTCAGGTCCCCGTTGGTCATCTTGACGTAGTTTTTAAATCCTGATATTTTACGCAAGCACCCAGTTATGAAAGTCTATAGCTTTTTGTTATTCTCGGTGTATCAGAGCCATATAATTGGATTGACTTTACATTTGAATTGAAGATTCTGATTTTTATGTTGGATTTGATTTCCATATATTTCCCAGTACAATGACAGCCGTGGTAGCACAGTGGTTAGTGCACTGGCTTCCTAGCTCGGTGGTCCATGGTTCAATCCCCAGTTGAGGTGGGATTGTTTAGACCAAAAACGGCTCCGAGGTCGACCAAGCCCCATGACATGGGTACCAGAGTAATGTGGCAAGGTTAAGGCGGTCGGCGTGGTGCTGACCACATCACCCCTAGTGTCCATTGAGTCCAGTTGGGTCACGATGACTTCTAGGACGCTTTATGCCTGCCAATCTCCATCAGTTTTCCCGTGTCACGATGTTCCCTGTTTTACTTTCGAGGACATATAAACATTCTGATGCCGAGAGACATTTATACCGTTAGAAAATTGCTCAGCCTTGCAGTACTGAGCTCTCGTTATAGTGGGGTTAAGTCACACGTCGCGTTACGTGAATGCGTTCTGGCTGATTGTTGTCGCGTCAAGATAAGAAGTTGAAGGTTATCTGTTGACATTTCCAAAAGTTTCGAGGCGAATTTACGTAGGGAAAACCCAGAATCATGGATAATGCGTAGTATGGCAAGCATACCCGTCAAAACAATGACAGGAGAAGAATTAAAGCCACTATCTTAAACTTTCAGCATCTGCAGCACATTTAGAAGACTGAGAAGTGAGAATAAGTAAACAGGGTGTAATTTGACTAATTACATAACAATGTTTTAAATCACAAACATTTTTTCTAAATGTACACTTATTTTAAAAATGTTTGCCTTGATAGTCTATGTCCTGAATATATATTCTGTCTGGTTTCTTTCCTCGCGTGAACACTACTTAAAGCTGAACGCCTAAATAATCAAATGATTGACCCTGTGCTTTGGTGATTACCATGGCAAAAGCTACAATCTGACGATGTCCCAAGGTTAAAGGAAAGCTAGTATCACTTGGCTCTAAATTAATGTGTGGAATGAAAGCTTATCTATGTTAATTATTGCCTGTAATTCATTATTATTATTTTTTTTTTTTAAATTCATTTAATGTATTTTAAGTTTTAACCTAATAGTAAAGCGTTTTTTTTTTTTTTTTTTTTTTTTTTTTCAAAAAAAAAATATGAAGAGGTTTTGGTGGCTCTTTCATTATGAAACTAAATGATTAAACTTTGCCATCATTTCTTGATGGATTACTTGCGACTAGATCTGTGACATCCAAATAAAATAGATTGTTGGCCTCTACATGGGCTGATTCTAATGGATGTTCTTGTTCTTCACTCTCACATTACTACATCTACTGCTCTTATATGGCTGGCAGTCTGTCTCAGGCTTGTCTCATCAAATGGATATCCAAGATAACTTTTTATGCACAGCGCAGTGTGAACCATATATGTATTTGCCGTCACTAGCTCATACGTCACTTCCGTATGACGCCTTATTTACTCAGCCATCTTGAATGTTTCTTTCTTGGATCCAGCTAAGTGATTTTTTACTTGTTTTTATAGGGTTGTTCATTCCTGTCTTCGTTGCGTTGATTATATACTTTCTTGTTTCGACATGTCTTTCTGGTTTTACGATTTTCTTCCATTATCACTGTTATCGTTTCGCTCATCACCGTTGTTCCATCTGCTTGTATCGCTCATTTGGCGTTTTCCTCATCATCATATATTTTTGTAGTACCTATATGTAGTTCTTGTCCTTGTCACCTGTCCGTAACTGTGGCTGACGAAGGGTAAAACCCGAAACGTCCCTTTTTTCTTGTGTACCGTCCCTTTTTTCTTGTGTACCGTTTACTTGTAAAACTGATTTCATACCATATTATTTTTTAATATAGGCCTATATATAGCAGTTGTTTCAGGACACAGGGATGTTTCGTACCTAGCAAATTCTGATTGTTATGATAATATGTTCTTGCACAGATGTTCTTATAAAATAGGATGTCTGGTCATTGTAATTTACCCTTATTCATAGCCTACTCTTTTTTTTAATTTATGTATTTTTCATTCTCCATCTGCAGAGAAAGCTGCCATGCTGTCAAGAACGTGTTTTGTTTCCGTCATCTGGCAGAGCTGGATGCCTTGAAAAATAAAGGAAAGTTGCTTCAAAACATTGGGCTTCTCAGCTTGCCAGATTGCCTGACCTTACCCAGTAAATGGGATGCTTCTCAAGAATGTGTGGAGTCAGATCATCATGAATTGTCTCCACTGAAAGTCCGAGGTTTGTATTTTATAAATCACATATCTTCTACTTCCTGGATCCTTAGGCCCTGACTGACAAAGCAATCAGTGGTCATCACGCCTAGTAGCGTCTTATAGGGCAGCAACAAACTCAACATTTTGCTCAGTCAGTGGCCATCCTTCATGCCATGCCCCAACTCTGGTTCATGCTTTGCATCTCAGCCTCCACTGTTCTCCACCAGGTTGTTTTTGGTCTGCCTCTCTTTTGATGTCCTTCTGGGGTCCATAGCATAGCAGTTCTGGTGATGGTGTCAGGATCTGTTCACATTACAATAGCTGAACAACAGACAGACAAAGTGCATGTCATTTCTTTTTTCTTGAGCAGGATCCATTCTTTCTCCTTTTTGTTTGATGTGGAGTATTGAACCACCACTGTAGCTGGTCCCATTGCTGGAAGCCTGCACCAAGAGGAAAGTGCTATATAAAGCTTAGTCGATCTGAAGGTCAGCACTGTACTTGGCTTTGAACCTGGTAACCTTGCCTTGAGAAAGCAAGCACTCTAACCAATATTCTGTCTACTATCATCGCTATTTTCTCCTTCCATTTGCTTAGTGTGTAGCCATTTATTCTTGGATTTGTCTTGCTTGGAAATTTGTATATATTTTTTTTGTCATGCATTTGTTTGTTGTGTCCTTGCAATTTGATCATATGTTACATTATAATGCTGATTCTTCAGTGGAGATCTTTAAGGTTGTTCTTTATCCATTCTTTTTTTTGTTTTATGTGTTTTGTTGTGTGTATTTTGTTGTATATGTTTTCTTGTATATGTTTTCTTGTATGTGTTTCTTTATTATGTTTTCTTTTATGTGTTTTGTTGTATATGTTTTCTTTTATGTGTTTGTTGTATATGTTTTATTTTATGTGTTTTGTTGTATATGTTTTCTTTTATGTGTTTTGTTGTATGTCTTTTTTTTATGTGTTTTGTTGTAAATGTTTTCCTTTGTGTTTTCTTTTATGTGTTTTGTGTATGGGTTTTCTTTTATGTGTCTTCTTTTATGTGTTTTCTTTTATATGTTTTCAGATGATTGCTATGTGGAGAAAGGACGCTGGTATAATGGCACTGTTAGTATAACAAAATCTGGACACACTTGCCAGGCCTGGCTAGATAACTCTCCTCAGAAGCATGATCGCTCCCCTTTGATATTTCCCGAGCTGACAGGGGCTGAGAACTTTTGTCGTAACCCTGGCGGGGAGGAGGATCAACCGTGGTGCTACACCACAAACATTGAGCAGAGATGGGAAACTTGTGACATTAATTCTTGTGGTATGTTTACTTAATTGTTCATGTCTGCCATGAGGGTCAGTAAAACTTCTCAAGGCAATGAAATTCTGAATCGTGGTACCTGGGGTTACTTTCTAAGGATACACAACCAGTTTTATATTGTGTGGTAATGGCATAATGCTGAATTGATTAGAAAGCGTTTATTGGAAATTACATAGCATAATGAACATGCGACTAATACAAGGTTGTTTATGGAGCTGGCAACCCTCGTCATGTAAAACAAAGTGATACAGAGGTCACCACTGCAAGAGCATGTGAGTGCTTTGTGCAGGCTTCCATGCCCCTTGGACAACACAAAGGAAAATGGCGATGATAATAAACAGGATGCAATACTCAATGTCAGATTTAAATAATGTCAAAGTTATCTGGGTTTTTTTATTTTTGGGGGGGGGGGGGGGGGGGGGGGGGGGGGGAAGGGGTGGTGGCCGTATGCATAATTTGGTGCCTTGAGGAAGGAATAAAATTACTTCATTTAATTATATTATTAAAAAATAGAATAAAGAGGCTGAAATATTTGCCAGACATCCCTAATTGTGAACCAAATTTTGGAACCGTGCCTTGTATTTTGGAGGTGAATTTTATGCAGAACTGAACAAGTTATAGCATTGTTTTCATCTTCCTTACGGAGCCACCACTGTAACTAGTTTCCTTGCAGGAAGCCTGTATTAAACATTGACTTGCTGTGGTTTCTGTGGCGAATTGTTGTACATGATGAGGTTACCAATCCCATGCACAACCTTATATTAGTCACCCCTTGTACGATATGCCCGAGGGGTTCAGTAGTCCTATTGTTTATTTGTCTCTCCAGCGACCCCCAGGGACTGCATGGGGCATAGTATTGTATTACCTTGTCCACTAAAATAATTATAAGGACATCACTTCCAGAAAAATGTATGTAATTAAAATAATATTGAAACTATTATCTGAAGTCTATATAAAGACGTCTGGAACAGATCTGGTCTAGTCACTGCCAAAACCACAGATATGAATAGAAGAGTACTGGGCTTACACTAATGACAGAAGCTAACATATTTTGTCAGGCACGGAGGTAGAAAAAATAAAGTAAAGAAGGCTAAGGAACTACCTTCTCTTTTTTTTCTTTGAAATTTGTTTCATAAATTCCCTAATGAGGATGGAGCGAGTGATTGGCAGAGTGGTTAAGAGTGCTGGCCTCTCGCAGCAAAGGTGCCAGGTTCAAAACCCGGTGGCGTCCAGCTGCAGTCTACCCAGCTGTAAATGGGTACCTAGCTGCTATTGAGTTAGGGAAGGAAAATGCAGCATTGAAGGGGACTGGTCACACCCACCTCATGACGCTGGACCTAGTATAGTGAAGTCTCTAACACTTCGCTCCCCTATGGCAGTATCTGCTATGGGACTACCTTTACTTTTTAAGGAGGATGGGCACTGTTGGGCCCCCCCCCCCCCCCCGTTGCAAGAGATCTGCATTAGAGCATTTTATGCATCCTTGAGGTGTTGGTTTCCATAGCAATTTATTGTACTTGATGAAGCTGCCAGGCCCAAGCTGAACCATACATTCTTATTACATGCCTGATTGAAGAGTGGTTCTGGTGATCCTTTGTCTACCCTAAGCCACTCCCAGGAACCAAACAGTTTAAGGAATTCATGGAAGAGAGACATTCTGCCAGAATCAATGATAACATCTTTTTTTTTTAAAATAAAGTTTTGGCGAGGCGCGTCCCGTTCAACCTAGTCAGTTATATTAGGATGCATGTCCAAACATAAAAGACCTTTAGGTCTGATTCATCTGGGGAAAGATCAAGAAATGGGCAGAAAGACAAGATAAAAGGAAGCTGGTTGTGACGCGGCACAAGTCACTCCATCAGAAAGATCTAGAAGTGTACTCACAGCAACAAACATACACCTCCGTCAAGCTCAATGACTAGGTAATAATTTATGTTAAATTCACTCCAACTGCTAGTTCAATTCCCATACGTTTATGCAATAAATCAATAAAAGTAGGGCCAATACAGTCACAAGCAATGCATAATAAAATCCATGGTGTTTCACTATAACTTTGGTTAATCCGAAAAATCACTTCACCAATCTGCTTCATGAAAAAATACTATTTCACAAAAATCACCGGCCCTCTCAATAACATTTTTCTTCCCACTCACTACTCGCCGCCAACTGCCCCTTTCAGCATGCTTCCCTGCCCATTCGTTTCCCACGACTAACGTTCACAAAAACCCATGAATTCCTTACACATGCCCCGCTGAAACAATTTACTGCCTTACAACTTAATACTTGGGTGGAGACTAGCTCACAACATAAATTGTTGCAAAATCGCAACAGCCAGTGTACCCATTGACTTGCGAGAACCCACGCCCACCAGAGCAGAGGACCATTCATACAACAACTGCACTAAAAAACACCCCTTGACATCCACCCCTTCCCCACATGAAAAATGAAGTTTTTCACCCAGGAGAGGGTGGCAGGAGTCATGTCTTCATTCTTCATAACCCTCCACTCCCAAAGGAGCATAGGCCTTCAACAAACACATGCCAAGTCCTCCTGTCACATGCCATCATCTCAAGTTCTTTCCACATTCTCCTCATCATTTTCACCTGTTTCCAGCTCTCTTCTCCGTGTGCTTTTTGATCTACCTCTGCCTCTCTTGCCCTGGGGGTTCCAGAACAAGGACTGCCTTGTAATGTTATCAACAGGTTTCCTCAGTGTGTGTCCTATCCATCAACATCATCTTCTTCTCATCTCTTGTTCCACTGGCAATTGTCTAGTTCTTGTCCTCAGTTCCACATTGGTAACCTTGTCATACCATTTCAGTCCCTCTATTCTACGCAAGCACCCATTTATGAAAGTCTGTAGCTTTTTGGTTTGTGTCTTTGTTCTCCATGTCTCAGAGCCATACAATAGGACTGACTTCACATTTGAGTTGAAGATTCTTATTTTCGTGTTGGATCCGATTTCTCTTGATCTCCATATATTTCCCAATGCAATGAAAGCTTCTCTTGCTTTTTGTATTCTTATTTTGATATCACTGTCTGTCCCTCCAACTTTGTCTATATTGCTGCCAAGATATGTGTACGATTCTACATCTTGTATTGGTGTATCTTCAAGTTCAACCCTGTTATCATTACCTGCATTTATTCTCATTATTTTTGTCTTTTCCATGTGTATTTTCAGGAATCATGTGCATCTCAAAAAAAAATTCCAGAAACACATCATCAACATAATTATGATTCTATCCAAAGTAAGCACGCCTACAGCAGTAGTAAAAACAAAGAATTCTAACAGCAGTCACGTTAAATATATCCACAAAAGTAGGCAGTCTACACATTGACTCGTGAGAGCCTCCGAATACCCAAAATAGCTCCCACAGGAGTAGAGGACCATTCATCCAACAACGACACTAAAAAAAACACTCCTTGACACTAGTGGTATCTGGCATAGGCATCCAAGGACATAGATGGGATGAATGTGGTGATAATGGGACAGCATCCAAGGACATAGATGGGATGAATGTGGTGATAATGGGACAGCATCCAAGGACATAGATGGGATGAATGTGGTGATAATGGGAAAGCATCCGAGATACTATAATGGTCATCATCATTATTATCATCATTATCATTACTATTATCATTATTGTCATCAATATCTTTATCATCATAATTATCATCATTATCTTCAACCTTATCATCATGAGCATCATTATTATTTCTCATTTTGCTGATGAAGTAGCATGGAGCCAACACAACAGCTGGTCACCATTTTGCAGGAAGCTTACATCAAAGCATTTATCTGCTCTTGCCAATATGGTTTCTGTAGCAATTTGTTCTTCATGAAGAGGTTGCCAGCCCCATGCACAACCTCATATTAACTCTTAGTATACGAGCGGCCTTTCATGACTACCATTACAGATTTTGCAATAAATAATTTATTTATAAAGATAACATAAGTGTTATATATCAAAATGTGAAGAAATGAAACCCCTATATCATGCACGTAACTAAATTGTTCAGTGGTTTTAAACATGCATTCAGCTATAAATTTTCGCTATTGACAGGGATTGATCATCGGCCTCTCTAGAAGGCCGCTCGTATACTAAGAGTTAATCATCTGTTATGACATGCCTGAGGGAGTAGTAGTTCAATTCTTGCTACTGCACCTTGCTACTGCACCTTGCTACTGCACCTTGCTACTGCACCTTGCTACTGCGCGGGTACTAGCATAAAATGTGTGTATAAATGTGTGACGCCATAGGATAAATGAGAATCGAGATATTCAGAAATTAAAGTCGTAGGGAAGACGGCAGAGATACTTGTGAAACATTTAAGATAAATGAGAGTTCAGATATGGGGAAGCCAGAGTGAAAACGGCAAAGAGAAACTTGAGAGACCATAGAGATGGTAGAGAAGAGAGAAATTATATAGATAGTGCCGGGGAGGGAATGGAAATAGTGGAAAGAGAGGAAGTGGTGAAGTAGAATATTGCGGTGGTAGTCTTAGTTGTGTGAAAACTATGTGAGCGACTGGGAATACAAAGGAATTCACACTGTTCTCTTTTTTGAATCCCAGTGTTAGACTTTCAAGTTCCTTCACTTGGGGCATCATGGAAATAGGCAACCTTTTTTTTTTAGTTTTTATTTATTTTTTATTTTTTGAGTTTCCTGGCCAATGCTTTGGAATCAAGTAGCCACACCAGAGTGGCCCAACATCATGATTTCACCTGTGATGAAACATGTTCAGAGCCTAGAATTGCACACTAAGAAGGGTGGCCTTACTTGAGCCCCATGACATAACTCCAGCTAGTATCTGGTTGACTGCGTGTAGAAGGATCTGACAATGGTTAGATGACAGTGGAGGGAAGCTGAGAAGTGACTCTGTGCAAGGCATGACAATTCCTTAGGAGAGTTAAAAACTAAAGTACAGTAATTTAGCCCTGCATATTTGTAGAGCCCCCATTGCATGGTGGGGAATGCACAGTATACCATCAACGTGTCCACTTCAAGCTTGAAACCAGTTATGAGGATCCTTGTATGTTTGCCAAAGCCAGGATAGAATATCTGGTAAAGAAACTGGAGCTCATGACTCCAATTGAACAAGTTTCAGAATTGCAGAAAAGCCGCAGGAAAAGCTTAAATCTGCAATATAGATAATGTACATGCTCAGCAGCCCTAGTTAAACAACAATATCATGAGCTACCAACGAGTTACAGATAAGATCCAACAGGTAGCTGGAGAAATGAAGAATCCAGGAAGTTTGTTTGAAGAACATCATGCATCAGCTACGTAGAGAGCCAGGTGATTCTGGTCAAAGTTGTACACTTTGAATAAGAATGAAAACAGTTTCACTCCTGACACATAACACCATATGTGGAAATAAAAACACACAAAAGTTTGTGTCCACATACAAACTCATAAATCTTTTCCTTTTGTGTGTGTGTTTGTTTGACTTCTTTATGTTTAAAGTAACACAATAAGTATGAATATTTCAAATCATATCAGCAGCCACCTTGTCATTTAAGGTTGGCTGCAGTGGATCTGCAGTACCTTCAGTCTCTCATCCCTGTATGTCTCTCAATGTTATCTTCCTGCTTATAGTGCCGTCTTCTTCTTTCACTTCTTCTTCTTCTTTGATCCATAGCTGCCAACCGTCAAAGCAGTCAGCGGCCATCACGCCTGGTGGCGTCTTGTAGGGCAGCAACAAATTGATTCCACTTTGCTCGGTCGGCGGCCATCCTTCGTACAGTGCCCCAATGGTTCATTCTTTGCATCTCGGCTTCCACAGTTTTCCGCCAAGTTGTTTTTGTCGGCCTCTCTTTTGCTTTACCTCGGCGGTCCATTGCATAGCTGTTCTTGTGATGGTATCAGGGTCCCTTCTGAGGGCGTGGCCAACCCAACTCCAGCGTCTGCCAGCTATGATGGTGTGCATGTCCTCCTGGTTACTCCGAATAAGTAGTTCTTGGTTGCTGATGGTATTCGGCCAAAAGATTCTGAGAATTTTCCTTAAGCAAGTTGTGTGGAAGGAGGACAGTTTTGACATTTCCTTCTCTGTTACTCTCCAGCATTCCGCACCATAGAGAAGCACAGAAAGTACACAGCTCTCATTCAGTCTATTGCACATTTAGCCTTAAATTCTTCTCTCCATTTGGATTTTCAACAAAGTGTTGTCTTTTTATATAACCAAAATATTTTAACTGTCTGACTTAGATCTCATTGATTATTTTTCTAAACTTCTAGCTTTTCAAGGACCTTTTTTTCTTGGTTTCTCTTTCCAAATGATGCGTCCCATTCTTCTATAATTACACATATCAAGGGTTTGCATTCTTTCTTTTAATTGCTTATGATTATCTAAGGTATTTTTTTTTAAACATACATATTTATAAATTTTCCTTAACTGATATACAATATGGAACAAAAGAAAATGTTTTTCAGTGTAATAAAAATTGGTTGTTCAATCTACATTAAGTGCGAAAATTAATCAGAAACAACATATGTGCTACACCAAATGATTATTAAAACTGTTTTAAACAGGCTATGGAAACCACACACTTCTTCTTCAAGTACCGTACCTGACTAGAAGATCAGTCTCTAGAAGATCATGTCTCTCCACAACTTTCTGTCTCCAGTACAATTTACCAGTTTCCATGCTACGACGTCAAACTGTCCAGTATTTTCTCTCTTTGTCTTCCCCTATCTCTTTTTCCTTCAATCTATTGTTATGATATTGTGGTAAGTTGGGATTATGTAAATATAGTTATAGGGGACTTAGTGTACTGACTGAGATCAGCTGTGAAGGTATCTGTATCTAATAAGTTTGGTGTGTTACAGATGACCTTACTTGCTACCACATTTAGACCTCAATCAGACTTATTCTTGAATTTTGTGATGACTACATTTAATGTCTAGGGTTATGATAGTGATGTAGTGTAATTCACAACAACCAACAGACAGATAAACACCTAAGTTAAGATCCTCAACAAATTGACAACAATATGACAGTCACAAACAACTAACACTCTAAAGATTATCTTATTAAGTCAAGGGTTAAATTTTAACAAATGTATTGAATTTTTTTCAATAAATAGATATCCTGATCCTACTACACAGTGAATCAGGAATCACAATCAAATGTAAACACAATGTTTATGTACAAAATTTTATACAAAGGATCTTTGTCCCGACATATAATATTATTATAATATGAGTGTAATGTTGTGAGGTAGTATTATGAGGCAATACTGGCTGTTTGAGCTAGGTTGTTGGTTGTCATCACGACTTCATGTGTTTGTTACTGGTGGAAATAATATTAAAGGATTCACAGATTCTTTTACTTTTTAAAACAATTACTGTCCCTCTTGGACTATTTATGTAAGTTCAATTGAGGTGGGTTATACAAGGGTGAGCTGCTCGTGCTGACAGATTCCTAGCTCAGATAGCGGCTGCAGGAAAACTGTATCCTCTGCTCGCTTGCTTCTCAGTTTGCTAAAAAAAAACCACAATGGCCGATATCTTGGGCAAGGAGTCTGCTGCCAGAGTTCTGGATCAAGCAAGGCTCAGACCATGTGCTGCTATATTAACATCAGTACCACGGTCCCTGAAATAAGAAGGGTGTACCTCCTTCTTCATAACTAATATATAATATATTTCCACACTGAAGTACAAGACAGTACAAACATAAAGTTCAGAGCTGTAGGCCAAGTGCTAGCTTTTCATGTGACAATATACACCAGTATTCCTCTCCCTAATGGTTACAACGCCTCTGCAATTCCAGCGTTAATCCCTTCTATACAATAGGATAGGTGTCATGTTACATATGGCAATCCAATATATCTATCTGTATAGGCAGTTATACTCCTCTCTGACAATCTTTACAAGGTGGAGCAATATCTAGGCTTTGCCTCATGTTTGCTACTGAACCACACACATACAGACATAATTTATCATTTCACATTCAATTTTCATATAAAATATATTAAATATGTCTAGCTTACCACAATTCAAGGAAATATTAAACAAGTAACGTTGACTGGCGATGAATTCTGGCACAATTTTGATCTGCCTTTGTCCAGGCTTTTCCTTTATTAGAAAATTTTTAGCCTGTTCTCAACGTACTTGATTTTCACAGGATTTATTTTCAAAAATGGCAGTGAACTGACGCTTCTATTTGACCATATCTAACGTTCTAACCAATCAGGCCATGTTTACATGAGCCTTTGAAAAAAACTATCCATCCTATACGTTGCCATTAACAACAATATTTGTATTTGCAGTTAGACCAATAAAGTTTCGCCTTACATTTTACTACAGCCAATCAAATCGTATCTAACTTGTCGGCCTCATTTCCCACAAAGCAGTGTTTTCCAAACATGCCATAAAAAAAAATAAGCAGATATGATCTTGTGCTGTCAGTCAACCCCACTATAGTATTTTGGCTATAATTTGTTAATTAATAGACTATTTGCGTAACACATAACATATTCTTTGTCAGCAAGTCCTAAGGTACAAGAATATATAAGTTTAATGGGGCTAAGTGGCTTCGTTCAAACTATGTATTTTTCTATGATAGTCATGTATTTGCTGTTACCAACTGTTCACTTCCATACTAGGGGATGTCTTCTGTACTGTCAGACTAATGTCAGGAGCTTAGACATAAAACAGTAGAATGTCAGGTTTCCCAATAAGACTTTAAACCTGTTTTCAAAACCTAACCTCGTATCGTTAGTGTTTTTTATCACTGTTTATTTGAAAAAATCAGGCCTTCATGCGTTTCGCGTGTGATTGGCGTTCACTTTTTAATCGCGAGACGACGTAGTATTATTGCTTCACTCCGTCTATCCTTTCTCGTCTCTGCTTAGCCCGTCTGTCTCTTTAGGTCAACTTTGTGTGTATAATTTCATTAATGGTAGTATTTGTATCTAGGTCATTATGCAGTGTGCCTATCAAGGTCCTCTAAGAAATACAGTACCAGTTTTATTTTTAGAAATGACTGTGATTCGCGTGTAGGCTTTACGTAGAGTTTATGCAGACGAAGTAGAAAAAGGAGGGTCTCTTGTTCAGCCATTATGGCATTATAAAACGGAAGCGCTATTAGGAAAGCACTGGTCTTTCACCATTCTTCTTTCTATTGTATTATTTCGTTCGGCTTTACATTTATGTTCTAATTTATATATGGGTATTTAGAATTTTTCACCACAGATATATTCCAGTTTTCCTCTTCTCACAACATGTCCAAAAAAGTGGATTGCTTCTTTCTGACTTGTGAAATAAGTTTCCTTTGCACATTGGCCTCATCACAATGAGAAGCGAGTTTATATTTAGCTATCTCAGCAGCTGTTATTTATTTTTCAAGTTTTTATCCAAAGGATGGTAGTTTTAGACTGCAACATAAAGTGCTTAACGTAAATATTATCTTATATTCAACCTGAATTCAACATTTCATTCTGTTTTTTATATTTTTCTTATCAGATTTTGACACAGACCTTGAAATTCCCAACAATTTGAATGATGACCTGAAGGAGGACGAAGAAGATGACTTGACTTTGTTGTATATTGTTGGAGCTTGTGTGCTCGTCACTGTTTGCTTCATTATTGGCATTCTGTGTTTTCTCCTGAGACATTGGCGGCACACTCATTATAATGCTACACCACAGGAGGAGCTTGACGTCAACGTTGAAAATCTGCCGTTAAACACGGCTTATCATCAGGTCAGGATATTGAGCCTAGCTCTGATTGATGTTCTAGGGGTGTAAGCTTGAAAACTTCATTTGTTTTTTGTTTTTTGTTTTTTTTCGTCTTGTTCTTCTTTGTCATTTGCTCTCATATAACCACATCAGTCTCTCTGTAAAGCTGGCAGTCCATCTCAGGCTTCTCTCATCACCATACAGTTTCTCCCTCAGCTGTGTTGGAGACAGCCTTGTTGCTACACTGTTCCTCTTATGGAGCCGGCAGTTTTGGAGCACATATTCTACTGTCTGTTTGTCCTCCCCACATGGACACATATCTGTTTGTCCTCCACACATGGACACATATCTGTTTGTCCTCCCCACATGGACACATATCTGTTTGTCCTCCCCACATGGACACATATATGTTTGTCCTCCCCACATGGAAACATATCTGTTTGTCCTCCCCACATGGACACATATCTGTTTGTCCTCCCCACATGGTACGTCACCGGTCCAAGGAACCTACATTGGACTTCTAGAGATATAATTTACCATGTAGCTTGCTAGAGAGAGGAGTCCAGTTTTTACATTGTGAGGTAGAGATTAAATCCCTAAAACGCCTAGCCTAAATACACGTGTTTATTCAGAGTGGATAATAATTCATTTATGTGATGAATTGTGTTCTTAAAGGATTTTGCGAAGGGAAAAGAAGGTTAAGTAGATCTTATACAGATTATTAATACATTTTCTTATTCTTTGTTTAGTTTAACCTCACAGCTAAATGTGCGAAAGATAGAGTTTCAATTAATTCTTTTCATAACTGATGAATAAAATCAGAAGATTTTCCTAGAAGACGATAGGATGGTAGGAGGTAATTAATAGTTCACACTTCACCTTCATCATCATCACAGTCTCCCATGCTCACACACTCTCATGCACAAGATATTTAACATCATTAGAATCGAACTCAGAGAGAGATCAATAATGAGCAGTAGTATAAATGAAAGTCAACCAGTGATGTTAAGTGTGAAAACTTTTGTGTGTCTTCAGTTCATCAAAAGTCTGAGTCTACACGCAACGTGTCTGACGTCTAACCAGAAATAAATTATCAAAAAACGGACATTTGGCTAGCAGAATTCGCCATAGGACAACTTTCATTCCTCAATTAAAAAGGAATATTTTCTCACCCACAATTCAAAAGGTGGATACAGCATTTTTCATCACCATATACTGCTGGCTCACAAGTTCAATACATAATTATCACAAGTTCAAATCACTCGAAAGCTTATTATCTGAAGCTAAAGAGCTCAAAAGTGGAATCTCATATTTATACCAAGTGCAACACACTCTTAAGCGCATTCTATGAAGCAGACTCTAAAGTATATTTTATGAATCACGACTACATACGCAAGATAATGAGTCTACATATCACTAACATTTTGTGAAGATATCCAGTCTGGCCAGTACCCTCGGGAGATTAGACAACAGACTTTTTTTCATATGACAGCTATTAACTGTGATCAACACTACAGAGATATACTCAAACAGAGAAGGAATATATATATATCTCATCAACGTTCTCAATATGACAACAGTTTTCATCAGAACGTCCTCGACTTACAGATACACCACTCGACATAACGTATGACAACTTGGGACATTTTATGCATACATGTGAATCATCGTATCCATGAGAAGCATTTAGAGAAACATGGCTGTGTAGATTACTCACCATTTTGGTAACACGTATCATATCACATCATCATCATTTCGCTTTACACCAGTTCATTCTTAATTAACTACTACATAATTAACTGCAATTTTAATACCTCATCTGTGTGTTTTGTGTGAATCGTCTTTTACCACCATCGCGTTCTAACCATTACTAACCCTATATGTGTGGATATTTAATTAATAAACCCAACAATCGTTAGATCATTATCTAGTTTGTTAATGTATCACTCGTGCTGTCAGTGTTACATATTCACATGTAGGAACATTTCTCTACTCAGATGAGGTTGGGGGCTTTTTCTGTTACGGGATCTAAGGGCAGAAGCTAAGGTCGTGGAGAAACAGAACTCTTTCCATAATTAATTAGAAAACACTGTCCAGTGGAAAGCATTCGCATTCCCGTCTTCTTGTCCCTATCTCGAGTAGGTCTTTATTCTTTCTTAACGAGCCAATTTCTAGAGACCTTCTACCTAATATCTCATAGGCTATTCCTGGCAAAAACTACTGTCGTAGTTGCCCCAATACGCACCACACGACACATGTGACAACACCTCAACATTTTAGCACCTTATCCTTCTATAAAATACCAAGAATGTGGTGTAGATGGAAGGTATTGAGCCTTCTTTCTTGCTTAGCATAGGTTGTCCATGTCTCGCTGCCATATAGAAGTGTGCTGGTGATGCAGGCATTATATACCGCAGCTTTGGTCTTTGTTGTGAGTTTGGAGTTTCCCCAAATATGCATTGTGAGGCAGGCAAAGATAGCTGCAGCTTTGCCACTGCGGCTGTGAATTTCTGTGTCTAGAGAGAGTTTGTCGTTGATTGTAGACCCCAGGTATGTGAAGTGGTGCACCAAATACCCTAGCACTGGCCCTAGGGAGGGGGCTACATTATGTAAGAGAGCCCATTATACCTAGTGTACAACAATAATGGGAAACCAACATTTTAACATGTTTTTTTTTAAATCTTTTTCAGGTGAAATCCAATAGGCTGAATCCAAAATTGGAAACCCTGGAGTTTCCAAGAAATGACATTGTCTTTATTGAAGACATTGGACAAGGTGCATTTGGGCGTGTATTCAAAGCCAAAATTACGTGCAGCAATGGAAACTCTCATGTTACAGGGGGAAAACTAAGTGACAGCAAACACAGTCTGACCTGTGGCAAAAGCTGTAAACATAGAAATCCTTTCTCCAGTAAGGGGGACATCAGACCTATAGAAACGTATGCTTCTTCTAAAAGCTGTGATTCAAAATTAGTAGGGGAACATATATCCATGTTATGTGACCATGACAGAGACATCAAGTGTATGGAGGACCAAATTATTGCTATTAAAATGCTGAAGGAGGATGCCTCTGAGATGGTTCAGGCAGACTTTGAGAGGGAAGCATCCCTAATGGTTGAATTTGACCATGTAAATATAGTTCGTCTTTTGGGTGTGTGCACTTTAGGTAAACCCATGTGCTTGCTATTTGAGTACATGTGCAAGGGGGATTTAAATGAGTTTCTCAGACTTTGCAGCCCAGAACGGTGTCTTAGACGAGGCAATGCAGGATCAAATCCATCTTTAGAAGATTCCAGCAGCATAACAGTTCTAGACCAGTTTCATATGGCGAGGCAGATTGCCAGTGGAATGGTGTACCTTTCAGACCGGGGCTATGTCCACCGTGACCTAGCCACCAGAAACTGCCTGGTTGGCAACAACCTCACTGTCAAAATCTCAGACTTTGGTCTTGCCAGGAGTGTTCATAGTATGGACTACTACCATGGCAGTGACAAGGATGCCATACCAATTCGCTGGATACCTCCTGAAGCTATCCTATATAACAAATTTTCTTCACAATCAGACGTGTGGTCATTTGGGGTGTTGTTGTGGGAAATCTTCTCCTTTGCTCTTCAACCTTACTATGGAATGACTCACGAAGAGGTTGTGAACTACCTCAAGGCAGGAAACATTTTAAATGCCCCAGATTTTGGGCCTTCCACAGCATATGAACTCATGAAATCATGCTGGCACCGAAAGCCATTGTCTCGACCTAGTTTTGTGTCCCTTCATAAATCACTTAATGTGATGTATGAAGAGACAAGTAAATTGAAATTGATGAATGCTGTGAATGTTTAGGTTGTAAATTAACAAATTGTGATAAATATTGTGAATGAACTTCTGGGGCTTCATGGGAGCATCGTGAACAGTAATACATTCTTTAACTTGACTCACATAATCACAGAATCCAGACACTAACTAATCATTTGTTTTCATTTCAGTTACATAGTAGCAGATGATTCACTAGTTATAGTGTGAGAATGGAGCGTCATATTTTTCTAAGCAGTTAGAATAGTTGTCTCTTACGGCACATTTACCGGGTTGTCAGGATCAAAACTTGGTAGAGTCATGCTCCAGTCTACCCAGCTGTAACTGGGTACCTGACTCTGCTCTAGAGTTAGGGAACTGGTCACCCCACCCCATTAAAAAAAGTTGATCTAGTATAGTGAAGTCTCTAACACTTCACTACCCTACGGTAGTATCTGCTATGGGACTACCTTGACCTTTTTACCTCTAGAAGCATCCAATTGGCTAAGTGGTTGGAGCACTTTCCTCTCGCAGCATTGTTATCACGTTCCAGGATCAAAACCTGGTAGTGTCACACGCCAGTTTGTCCAGCTGAATTTGACTGTGTTCTTCAGTTGGGAAAGGCAAAGATAGCAAGGAAGGGAACTGGTTTCCCCCCCCCCCCCCAACTCATAACAAAGCTGGTCCTAGGATAGTAAAGTCTCTAACACCTCACTCCCCCATGGAAGTATCTGCTATAGGACTACCTTTACCTTTTAGTACCTCTAGACCTTCCTGAAAGAACCTAATGAAAACAAAACACAGGCTACTTCTTTATCGTCATTTGCTCTCACATAATCACATCTCTCTCTCTCATATAAAGCTGGCAGTCTGTCTCAGGCTTCTGTGCTGCAACTGTGCTTTAAATACTTGTTTTGCAAAATACACACAAATAATTGGCAGGATGAGTCAACAGGTGGTTTGTACAAAAAAAAAAGGTGGATTTAGCCTTGGACAGTTCTGTGTAATTATTTCTAACCATGTTTTAAGCATGTTATTGTTAGAGCAGTGTTTACAGTTTGTTAATACTTATGTATTACTCCAACAATTTTGCCATATAAAAAGACATAACACCTTGCTGAAGACCATAATGAAAGGAAGAGTTAAAGGCAAACGTACAAAAGAAATACAGCGCTATAAGTGGAAAGATAACATCAAGAGATGTCCAGGAAACAGTCTATCAGACTTGCACCATCAAGACAAGAGACAGAAGACGTTGGAGATCCATTGCAGCCGACCTTCATTGTGAAGATGGCAACTGATGATGGTGGTTATTACACCAGTCACTTGAAGGTTTTCTTAAACTTTTTTTTTTTTTTAAATAACAGCTGCAACTGTCCTCGTTCAACCCTTGGTAGTCTATAATTAAGATAAATGGTGTCTATAATTTTATTATATATATATATATATATATATATATATATATATATATATACATATATATACCATTCTTGCCGTTTACATACTGACAGCGTTGTTTCTCATCATCTGTTCTTTATTGCAAGCCTGGTAATTGAAAATTTGTAACTGTGCATGATTCTATTTTAACTCATAAATAAACAGAATTCTTTCACAAGTTTTGTATTACAACAAAGTAATACAAAGAATGAATTGGGGGGTGGGGTGAATTGATATTTTTTTAATTGATAACTTCAGAAGATATCATTTTTCTTTTCTTTTGTGATTCCATTATTTATTTCATTCAGCATCATTTCCCTGTTCACGGCTTCAGAATCATAGAGCCACCACCCTACAGATGAACCCTTTGATGGAAGCTTCCACAAGGCATTCATTTACTTTTGATTTATTTGAGATTGTCGTAATCTATTTCTCAGCAGTTAGATGCCAATTGTCAATACACGTCTTATTACGGTAGATATTTATTATATTTTTTTGTTACTTTCTTTTACTGTTATTATTAGTTGTTGTTCATTTTATATACTATTCTACAACTATATTGTGTATTTCCCTAGGTAGGTTGATTCTTTACACCTTTTCAGCAATTTTAATTGAGTTTTATGCTTGTAAATATTCTAATACAGGTCTATATCCTTTTATGGGAACACCCAAAGTTTTTTTGCTCTACCTTTCAGTTACAATTTGGGCCATTTTTTAACATATATTGACTGACTTGGGCTACTTTATAGCGTGATTAGCGTGACATCTGAAAACCAAAAAATTCCGGTTTCCAAAACAATGCTGTCCCCAAGAATTTGAAATAAAAATATAGACCTGTAGTGGGAAATCTTTGTTGTTGATACCTTCTACATCTTATAACAAAGTGTTCTGTAATATTGTCTTGCAGACAATCTGTCTGCACAGTACGGTTTTTCTGCCATAAAATAACTTTTCCTATATAGTTGTAATCTGAGCAGTTTCTTGTTGCTGGTTATGTTTAATTCAATGTTTTCCCAAATGACAGAGGTGATGAATACAAAATATGATAGTCGATCTTGTAGAGTACACATGGTGCTATGTAACGCAAATGATAAGGGGCAGTCATTCAGGACACATCTGATAAGTACAACATGAGTTGGCAAGTGGCAGGTCCACAGCAAACATGGTGAAAAGTTTATTCTCATAAAACTGGCTCCATCAAGTTTTAATATTTGTGGCATGGAACAATGTATCAACAATGTAGTTCTTCATAATCAGTCTGCAGTCCATAAAACTCAATCATAGGTATCTTATAATAAGTGGCAATGAAATACAATATAATCCTCTCCTTTAATTCTGGCCGTTGTGTCTAAATGTTTGTGTAGACCACGAGGACCCAAACAATGCGGCAGAAATTAGTCATGACAAAATCTTAGATGCATTATTCGAAAAAATACTCCGTGGATATGGTAATAACTTCTAGGTAAGTTAATGTACCATTCTTCATAATATCAAGTAAGTGGCGGCCTCCAAAATAACAATGCCACTGAACATCGGAATACAAGTCTCCACAATCTTAGGGAGCTTGAAAAAAGTACGTCTACTCTGGACAACAGAAAAATATGAAAGGCCAAGATGGCTGACCATTAGAATCAAAAAGCATGTGATATATTACGTCATTAGTAACCATTGACATAGCAAGTTATGCGGCGTTCAATGTAAGTGAAAAATCCTACACAAAAACTGACTTTACTACAGACAGCTATATCTCCTCAAATCAAAGGATATATGCCAGCGTGTAGCAACATATTATAACATATTCATTTAATCCTTAACATGTGGTAACTTTCATAAGGGGTACACGATTATTGTTTGTTTTGGAAACACTATTCTAATTACTTGAAATGTTCTTGTTGGAGCTTCTAATAGCTAATAACACTGACTAACAAAAAAAAACTTTTTTTTTCTTTCTCTAACATTTCTATGTTTTTCTGGTCAATTTTAATGCGCTGTTTTTAAATCTGCAAACCGTTTTTCTCTATCAGGTCGGGATCTCTAGAAATACGCAATTGAAGTTTTTTAACAACGCATACAGTATTACAACATCATTCGTACAAGAAGTATAACAGTTATGTAGGCTTGAATTTCTTTGCAGTCGACTTTCGTCGGTGAATGGCATGGGGTACATCGCGATGAAGCATCCAACAATAATCGGCAAGCATGGTCACACTCCACCGTCCTTGATAACGTGACTCCATTACGGCGATATCTTGATGGAATCGTTCTCCATGTTCATCGCTGACTTCGCCAAGGTTGTCAGGGAAAAAGTCAAGATGTGAATCGAGCAAATGGATTTTGAGGGACATGTTACAGCCCATAATTCTGTATGCATCTATGCACTGCTTAACAATATGCAACATAGTCAACAGATTTGTGATTTCCCAGAAAGTTATCGACGATCGATTTGAATGCCATCCATGCGCGAAGTTCACTACCATGTAACAAGTTCTCGAATTGTTTGTCTGCAATAACTTTCCTAATCTGAGGTCCTACAAAGATACCTTCCTTTATCTTTGCATCGCTAAATTGCGGAAACTTTTCTCGAAGATAAGTGAAAGCTTTGCTCGTTTTATCTAACGCTTTTACAAAATTCTTCATGAGCCCCAACTTTATATGTAACAGTGGTAAAATGAAGCTGTCTTTGTTAACTAATGGCTCGTGTATTACATTTTTATGCCCGAGCTGCATACGATCCCGGATAGGCCACACCTTTCTTGCATAATGTTCCTGTCTGTTGCGGCTGTCCCATTCACATCGGAAGCAACAAAATTTAGTATACCCAGTCTGCATGCCCGTGAGAATTGCAATGACCTTAGGTCTCCACAAATCCGCCATTGGTAGTCATTGTACTTTATTTTTTTTCCAAACGTATAGCCATATTGTCATAAGTTTCTTTCATATGAACAGAGTAGGTGACTGGAATTGATGAAAATAAATTTCTGTTATGCAATAACACGGCTTTTAGACTAGTCTTGGAAGAATCGATGAAAAATCGCCATTCGTTGACTATGTGCTCATGACCGTTTACATCTTTGCAATAGCAAATGTCATCATCCATCTCAAAGTATTGAACAAGTTCTCTGTGTCTATGACGAAATTTAGATATCGGAGTATTGGGCGCTAAAAGATTCCATTCTTTGAGTCACGAACCGAGTAATTACGCTTGTCCTTTGGTAAGAGCGAGATCACGTATTAGATCTGAAAGTCCTGAATGGTTAATTAAGTAAACACCATCATTCACCGGTATGTAATCTGAGTCAAAATTAGTTTCTAAAGCAGGTAAACTATCACTTTCTGATGGTTCATTCACGTCCAACGGATTATGTTCTGGTGGTACTTGGATCGGACACGTGATTGGATCATGAGGCACTGGTTTCGAAACCAATTAAATATTTGAATAAACCACAGACTTTCTAGTTTTAAAAGTGAAACCATGGATATTTGTCAAGCAGAAGTACAATCAGTAGTGTGATTTGTATGTTCACGCCATATTACTGGCACTCCAAAAGGCATCGACTTATGCTTCGGCGATTTTCGTAACCAACCTGCCAATGTATCGAACAGACTGCATTTGGCTACCAAGATTTATTTGCATCATCAACTTTCGAATCGAAATAAAGTTCATATGCTTTCTTTAGTAATGGTGTAAAGTTTTTCTGGTCAACACGATCGGTAAAATATCCGCACACGTAACAGAACAGATCAGCCGAATTTCTACAACTTCTAGAAGCCATATTTTGCTCAGAATTATTTCAAAATACAGTAACTATTTGAAAAATCGCGTAACATATGTCATGCATCTTTTAGCAGTATAAAAAGTAGAATTATGTTGCTTTTTATTAATTTTTAATAAGTTATATAGTAAAAATGAAACGGAGCAAATAACGGTTTCCCAGAAATATATTTATTCACAAATATCTTAAGAACCCGACGTGATAGAGATAAACGGATTTCAGATTTGAAATCAGCACAAGAAACTGACCTAAGAACACTTATTCTTATATAAGAAAGAAAAATGTTGTTTGTCAGTGTAATAAGTCTTGTCTTCCTTCAACGCTTTCTTCCAGGGCTGTGGAGTCAGTCATTTGTTAGTGCAATTGGAGTTGGTAAAGAACGTCCACACTCCAAATTTGAAGCTGTAGTCTAAGATGGGAGTCGGATTTCTAAAGTTTTGGGAGTCAATTTCTGAAAATTTGTTTGCCAACTCCACAGCCCTGCTTTCTTTTCACCAGCTACAGTCCATGTTTTTAGCATTATTGTTTTAATTGTGCATTTTATCTTTGTTTTTCCCTGCCTTACATTTATTTTTTTGTTATCATTTTTGGTAGTGCCTCTACCCTTATTGGATTCTGCCTTTGCATTTCCTTCAGTGCCAGCATGTGACGGTACACACACTATACAGAATAAATGAGTTTTAAGATAGAGTGAGTGCATTTTTTTTTCATTGTACTTAAAGATTTGCCTTGGTTCCCCTAGTATGTTGTAGACTATAGTATTTATTCAAATGTGATCAGAGTAACTGTCTATGTCCTAAAATCCCTCATGGGAATAAATGGATATAGTATGCAAGATAAATGAGAGTGGAAGGGCAGAATGTTAGATGGGCCTGTGCGCCCAATTCTTAACCCTTTGAAAATAAAATTCATCCGTTCTATTAGTCTGAAAGTCACATCATCATCACTTCCTATTGAGCCACCAGTGCATCCTAGCCCCCGCTTGCAGTAAACCTGCACTAAATCATCCATGTTCTCTTGCAGTGGTGGTTTCCATATAAGTGTGTTTTACTCAAAGAGGTTGCCAGACCCTACACAACCTCATATTAGTTGCCTCATACGACATCCTTAGAAAGCAGTAATCCTATTTTTTAGTTGTAACCTCCGATGACGACCCCCCCCCCCCCCCCCCCCCCCCCCCCCAAAAAAAAAGAAGAAAGACCATATGTAAGCTTGAAATTAATACCATAATGTATGTTTTTTTATTTGTTATCTGCATTATGGATCTTAACAAACCTCTGCTTACTGGATGTGGTTTATTTTTGAGATGATGGCCAATCAAGAACATTGGATGACATGTTTATTGGTTTATTCTTTTATAGTAGGTAATTCCTTACTGGTTAGTTATGTTTCATCACTGTTTTTCTTGGAGAAAAAAAATGAGTGGCGCGGAGTATTGTGGAAAAATATATATTAACATTTCTCAGATTCTCATTTAGTTCCTAGGGGTGTCCGAGGCGACAAAGAACAGTGCTGCTACTCTTTCAAGCATTTTATAAAATATGTCTCATGTGAGGCTATGCATAACTGGACATTATGAAGTTTATAATTTGTTGTATTTGCGCCGAGGTCTAAATATTACAGAATGGAAATGATGGATGAGACTTACTCTTGGAAAACAACTGAGTGTAACCAGACATGCCCACAGCTGTAACCCACACAAGAAGAGAAATGAGTGGAGACACAAAAAGAACCTGAAGAAGAAGCAAAAGCAGCCAGAGCCACATGGGCAAAGAAGAAGAGAACTGCGTAACACAGAAACATCACTACATTATGTAGAATCATACATATACCTTGACAGCAATATAGACAGTGTTGGAGGGACAGATAATGATTGTATTGATAGCAAAAAAAGTATGCAAAAGGCTAAAGTAGCTTTCACTGCGTTGGGAAATATCTGGTGATCAAATGAAATCAAGGCAAACACAAAAATCAGAATTTTCAATTCATATGTCTAGTCAGGCCTATTGTATGTCTCTAAAACATGGAAAACAGCAAAAACAACCACCAAAAAGCTGCAGACTTTTCATAAATGGATGCCTACTTAGAATAGAAGGATTAAAATGGTATAACAAGATCATTGTTATATAACTGATGACAAGAAACAGACAAGTACCAGCGGAACAAGAGATGAGAATATGCTGAAGATGGATAGGACACACTTTGAGGAAACCTGTTGATAGCATTACCAGGCAGTCCTTGTTCTAGAACCCCCAAGGTAAGAGAGTTAGAGGGTGACCAAAGAACCCATGGGGAAGAGAACTGGGATAAAGACATGACAGGGATGAAGAGGATATGGAAAGACCTTGAGCTGATGGCATGAGACAAGAGGATATGGAAAGACCTTGAGCTGATGGCATGAGACGAGGATATGGAAAGACCTTGAGCTGATGGCATGAGACAAGAGGATATGGAAAGACCTTGAGCTGATGGCATGAGACAAGAGGATATGGAAAGACCTTGAGCTGATGGCACGTGACAGAAAGACTTGGTATACGTTTGTTGAAGGCCTGTGCTCTTTGAGGCACTAAAGGGTGATGGCAGGAGAAGATCATGGGATATTTCTGGGTGAATTTTTACTTATTTACTTTTTTTTTCAGTCCACTGTTGCCATGAAGCATTGTTAGAAACCAAAGTTTTTGTTCTGAAGCCATAAGCATTGGCTATTGTGAGCCCATGTTGTTGTAAGAATTTTTGTAATATTGTCTATCCATCTGCCTCATGGTCTTTCCCGTGCCTCAAAACCAATCTCGTACTGTTATTTGTGTGAACTGGCAGTTGATTACTATTGTTATTGCTGGGTGAATTTTTAAATTTGAATAATTGTCAATGCAATGATGTTTCTTTGTAGTCCTCTGTTTGTTCAGCAGCCATGATTTTTTCCTCCACTTAACAGAACATTCCTGAGTAACGTATCTACTCTTAGCTACCTCTACTGAAAGATTTACTATCATCTGCTGACTGTGTCTGTTAGCTATATTTTATCATCATTTTCCTATGCACTCCATACGGAGCATGGAGTCACCACTGTAGGTGGTCCCCCTTGCAGGAAACCAGCGTGTGCTAAGCATGTATCTGCTCCTGCAGTGGTTGTTTCTGTGGCAATTATATTTACATGATGAGGTTGCCATCTCCCCAAGCACAGTGTCGTCACTAGGGTTGGTGTTACCCAGTGCGGTAACTCATGGTGTCAACCCCCCATGGACCTCCTCCCATACCAGACCATACAGAATCCTTAGTAATGTTTTTTGTACTAATGTTACTCTTCTTCTTCTTCTTCTTTGATCCATAACCGCCAACCGTCAAAGCAGTCAGCGGCCATCACGGCTGGTGGCGTCTTGTAGGGCAGCAACAAATTGATTCCACTTTGCTCGGTCGGCGGCCATCCTTCGTACAGTGCCCCAACTGTGGTTCATTCTTTGCATCTCAGCTTCCACAGTTCTCCGCCAAGTTGTTTTTGGTCGGCCTCTCTTTCGCTTTCCCTCGGGGGTCCATAGCATAGCTGTTCTTGTGATGACTAATGTTACTCGTAAATCGTAATTCCCGTATATCACTGAATGTAATGGCAATAGTAGTGACATAAACAACTAGCAAAATTGAAATTACACCTTTAAATTACAATATCAAATGCACAGCCTAAATGTATTTACATTTACATAGTTTCATGTGGTTAAAGTGAACATTTGGTAAGAAAACAATAGAATTCGAAGTAAAAACGTTTAAGAACTACATCAAAATTATGTTCATTTAAAAAAATAATAAATTACTCCTAGTGACGCCACTGCCTAAGCACAACCTAATATTAGTCACCTGTTACAACATGCCTGAGTGTACTATAGGCCTATTCTTTCTTTGTCTCTGTAGGACCCCTGAAAACAACACAGCCCTTTTTTATTCTGGAGTTTTTGTGCTTGAGTTCATGTTCTGTGTCAGCTTATGTTCATCATTAGCTTCTACTTTTACTGTCTGACAATACAATAAAGTTTTTTTTAAATTTAAGTACAGTTGTTTGAATGATAGACTTACAGATCAGTTTAGAGCTGGTTTATGTACTGCTACCATCTTTTAATTGTGTATCTTATTTGAGAATGTTGATAGCATTACAAGGTAGTCCTTGATCTGCAATCCTCAGGGTGAGAGAAGTAGAGAAAGATCACAAAAACAGATGGAGAATGGAACAGGAGACAGACATGAAAAAGAACTTGAACAGGAAGGATTGGCTTGGAATTTGTTAAAGGCATTTGTTCCCTATTGAGCTGAAGGGTCATGATTGATTAATAATTATTTGACAACTCCTAAGGTATCCTGGATTAGATGTTACAGTAATGAATTGTCACATTTGAGTCATCAACAAACACATGCCAAGTCCTTCCTGTCACGTGACATCACCTCAGGTTCTTTCCACCTCTTCCTCATCATTTTCACTTCTGTCTCCAGCTCTCTTCTGTATGTGTTTTTGGTCTACGTCTGCCTCTCTTTCCCAGGAGATTCCTGAACAAGGACTGCCTAGTCCATGAGAGTTGAAATTCATAAAAATATAAGACATTATGTTTAGTAGCGAAAGTAGAGGCCAGTCAGGTGGCTTCTTGTCAGATCAAGTTTCATCTTGTCAGATCAAGTTTCATACTTCTCACAGCCTTTGTTGTTATCAGACCCTGCTAGATGGTGGATCAGCACCAGCAGGGTCATTTGGCCCAGTGGTCACCTGGGGGGGGGGGGGGGGGGGGGGGGGGGGGGGGGGGGGGGGGGGGGGGGGGGGGGGGGGGGGGGGGGGGGGGGGGGGGCGGGGGGGGGGGGGGGGGGGGGGGGGACATCTCAGACAAGGATGTATCCTCCCCTTTTTTAACCTTTTGGCTGTTTCTCAACTTGAGTCAAATTTGGGACTTTTGCCATGTTCTATGAATTAAAAAAATTTGATACATGCCTTTTTTATATTAAAATATTGTTTGGACCCCTGTTCCCAAACAATGAGCATGCTTCCTAATGTTAATTAGCCCAAGACTCATCCGATCTTTTGGAAGGTTTGTGTAGTTATTTACTGCTGTACTCTACACCAGTGGTTCTCAGTGTGGACCATATGCCTCCCCCCCAGGGGGCCATGCCATATTCATAGGGAACCACAGTAAGATGGTGATGTACCTTTTTTTACAGCAAACAGCAACTATGAGGGGGCCACAGAGGTAAATGAGGCTCAGAAGGGGACCATGAGCAAAAAAAAAAAAAAGGTTGAGGACCCCTGCTCTACACAACTGGGTACCATTAAGTACCAAAATACAGGAGGATTGGAAAGTAACTTCTTATTTTAAGTGATTTCTTCACTCCTAACCAACTAATCTATATAATTATGTGCCATTTTATTACATAAAACGCAGTGTTCACATTAACATTACATCTAAGTGGAAGATCAGGCCTGTTGAACACGTAACTTCATCAGTCAATACCCTGTAGCTCCCCAAGGAGTGTAGGCCTTCAACAAACATATGCCAAGTCCTCTTATCACTTACCATCTGCTCAAGTTATTTCCATCTTTTCCTCATCATTGTCCCTTCTGTCTCCAGTTCTCTTCTCCATGTGTTTTTTAGTCTACCTCTGCCTCTCTTTTCCTGGGGATTCTGCAACAAGGACTGCCTTAATTTCATAGTGGGCAGTATCTTTTGTAACTTCAGTTTATTGCCAATTTTATATTTTATTGAATAAAAAATAAAACTTTGGTAGTTATTTCTCCTAGTTTTAACATTTCTGTCACACATATCCAATAAATACAAGTGAGGATATAGTCATTTCAAAATAGGACAAGACTTCTCAATCACCCTGTTGTTGTTGTTGTTGTTGTTGTTATTTAACTAGGGCTGCTGAGCTTCTCGCTCTTTTGCAGCCAGTACCAAGTCGAAGACTCTTTGGTATTATCAACACTGTAGATCTAGGCTTTTCCTTTTCCTTTTCTGCCATTCCGAAACGTGCTGAGTTGAAGTCCTGAGCTCCAGTTTCTCCAGCTTGGCTTGCATTTAAAAGATAGTCACATCTGGTCCCAAGCTAGGAGTAAGAAGCTCATGGCAAAATATGCATTCCCCTATGCAGAGCTAAGACACTGTGCTCTGATTCTGGGCTCTCCCAAGGCATTGCCATGTCCTGCACAGAGCCACTTCTCAGCTCCCCCTGCCATCACCAGGATCCATAGTGAGATCCTCCTGCATGCAGTCAACCAGGTTAAAACCAAAAAATTGTGTCTGGGGCTCAAGTGACTTCTCCAAGCTTAGTGTGCAATGCTGGGTTCTGAACAAGTTTCACCACATGGGGAATTCCTGGAAGTGTGTGGATGATTTCAAGAGTCAATGAGGGTGTAATTAATGTGTAATCTGTGAGGCACAGACACAGATGGTTACTTCCACATATGTATATTGTAGCATTGTGCATAGCTGTGGTCATATAAGGATGACTCCAGATATGCCTCCATGCATGAAACACTCAGTCAAATCCCTGATTCTAAGCTTAGCTGTGTGACGATTCTAAAACTCTCATGGTCAAATCTATAATGCAGAAAAGTTAACCTGGTTCAAAATCTGTTAATATCACACTCCAGTCTACCGAGCTGTAACTGGGTACCTGAATCTGCTCTTGAGTTAAAGCTGGACATGGTATAGGAAAGTCTCTAACACTTCTCTTCCCTATGGCAGGATATGCTATGGGACTGCCACATCTATTGCACAAGGAAGCTTCATATCTGTGAATAGTCATTTCATTTAACAACAACAAAAAAACAAAAAAAAAGGATTTAGGAAAATATCAATATTTTCACTGCTGGTCTCAACATCTTGTACAGTTATCATCTATTTATTCCATAGTTATCATTTTCCATAACCATCATTATAGAAATCTTATCATTGTTCCTACTTTCATTTTGTCCAACTTTTACACATCACAATCATAATATTTCGCTACCAATTTCATCAGAGCCCAGGGTCTAATATCATCATAGTCACGGCCCTGTTGACACAGGGAATAATTATATTTGTGTCATATCCATAAATACAGCTGAGATACTCTTTTTATTCCTGCAAATTATGTTGTATTTACTAGTGCATTGCATATTGCTTAATTTGTCTTAGTGTTTAATTCTTTGTCTTTTTTATGGTTCATTAAAGTCTACCCCATTCAAAGTACATTAATGTTTTGTTTGTGGGGCACAACAAAGTACATTAATGTTTTGTTTGTGGGGCACAACAAAGTACATTAATGTTTTGTTTGTGGGGCACAACAAAGTATGTACATTAATGTTTTGTTTGTGGGGCACAACAAAGTACATTAATGTTTTGTTTGTGGGGCACAACAAAGTACATTAATGTTTTGTTTGTGGGGCACAACAAAGTATGTACATTAATGTTTTGTTTGTGGGGCACAACAAAGTATGTACATTAATGTTTTGTTTGTGGGGCACAACAAAGTATGTACATTAATGTTTTGTTTGTGGGGCACAACAAAGTATGTACATTAATGTTTTGTTTGTGGGGCACAACAAAGTATGTACATTAATGTTTTGTTTGTGGGGCACAACAAAGTATGTACATTAATGTTTTGTTTGTGGGGCATAACAAAGTATGTACATTAATGTTTTGTTTGTGGGGTACAACAAAGTATGTACATTAATGTTTTGTTTGTGGGGCACAACAAAGTATGTACATTAATGTTTTGTTTGTGGGGCACAACAAAGTATGTACATTAATGTTTTGTTTGTGGGGCACAACAAAGTATGTATATTAATCTTTTGTTTGTGGGGTACAACAAAGTATATTAATCTCTTGTGTGTGGGGCACAACAAAGTATATTAATCTCTTGTCTGTGGGGCACAACAAAGTATAGTAATCTCTTTGTCTGTGGGACATCATGATGTGGTCTATCTGGTTTCTGTCCCGACCATTTGGTGATTCCCATGTTAATTTGTGAATTTCTTTGTGTGGGAAAAGTCTTCCTCCAATGACCAGGTTGTTAATGCTACAGAAACTTATTTATTTGTCCCCATTGTCGTTTGCTGTTCCGCTGCCGCATTTCCCCATTACTCTTTCATTATATGTATTTTGTGTTCCAACTTTCGCATTGAGGTCTCCCATTACTATGATGAGATCATATCTAGGTGTGTCTTCCATTTCTTTCTGCAGTTGTTGGTAGAATTCATCCTTGACTTCTTCATCGCTGTCATTCGTTGGTGTGTAGCATTGTACGAGGGGCGTTCAGAAAGTAATGCACCACATCGTTTTTCTCAGCTAATAATGAAAATAGAAGCATGAAATTTTGCACACTTCAAATATGGCATGTGCCAATTGTGTGCACCAAATTGCACCACAACCGGCGAAATAATACGGCTGCCCTAAACTGTTGAAATGGAGCGTGTTAGCAACTTGCGTTATAAACAGCGTATTATTGTAACATAGTAACACTAGACGGCGGAGCAAGCAAAGACATCAACAACAGAATGAACATAGCAAGAACAGCCTTTTTTAGCCTAAACAACATCTGGAAGTCCTCTCATTACAGCACAAGCACAAAATTAAGATTATATCAGAGCTGTGTGCTTTCTGTGCTTCTCTATGGTGCGGAATGCTGGAGAGTTACAGAGAAGGAGATGTCGAAATTGTCTTCTTTTCACACAACATGCCTAAGAAAAATTCGCCGGATCTTTTGGCCGAATACCATCACCAACCAAGATCTGCTTACTCAGAGCAAGCAAGAGGACATGCACACCATCATAGCTGGCAGACGCTGGAGCTGGGTTGGCCATATCCTCAGAAGAGACCCCGATGCCATCACAAGAACAGTTTGCTATGGACCCCTGAAGGAAAATGAAAGAGAGGCCGATCAAAAACAACTTGGCGGAGGACTGTGGAGGCTGAGATGCAAAGAATGAACCAGAGTTGGGGCACTGTACGAAGGATGGCCACCGACCGAGCAAAGTGGGATCAATTTGTTGTTGCCCCACAAGACGCCACTAGGCGTGATGGCCACTGACTGCTTTGACGGTCGGTGGCTGAGGATCAAAGAAAGACTGTGGGACATAAGATTGTGGGACAAAACAAATTATATGAACAACAATACCAATCTTTTCTGACCTTGAATCCTCCAATGGGTCAAGAGCTGTTCATTAAGTGCAGCAATAATGTATTTCCCCACTAAGGTGCTAGTACTGGGTTAGTAATGGCTGAAGCTTCACATTTATACAAGTCTGCACTCACAAATACATCAACAGTGGCAGTCACCATAAAGCCATAACATTTCAATGTATGTCATTCTTGCTGAACATACTGGTTCCATAGTAGCTGCTTGTTTCTGTTATTTTGCCTCATTGAAATTATCCACTTGAATAGTGTCATTTATTCATCACTCTTAAGTAGTTTTATGCATTAAAAATATTTTTTGGAGCGTTTTTTAGTCTATCTTTTCAAGCTTACATGATAAGTGGTGTGTGTGCACATTCAGTTGAGGACACATATGTACACTGCAAAACTCGTCATTGTCACAAAATGGCCATGCTATCATTTTACTGTGTTTTACCTTTCTTCTTTTCTAAGAAGATATAAGCCACGATTTGCCAGCAGGGAAAGTTACATAACCTACCATGGATGGACACGTGTTTGTCAACAGTTGTAATAACAAATGAAACAGAAGATTTGTTATGAAGTACAGACACGAGTCATTCTGAAAGTGGGAAGTTGTCAAAAACTTATATGGAGCGTTTAAAATTACCTGTGTGTTACCCGAAATTTCACGAGAGAAGGGGGAGAAGATAACATACTTAAGTTCAACAGATGATTATACTTAAGTCAAATGATTAAATTTCCTCGATCTTAAGCCAAGATATATTAAAATAGATTACGTTTGATTGGCAATTTTCACCCACGTAAGAAAGCTTTACAGAGCGTGTGGGCGAAAAGGACCCATTATATAATTGTAGCACATTTTTCAGACCCTCCAGAACTGTGTTCCACTGAGTCCAAACGGACCCACCTTCAGACTAGCCAGGGGACCCGAAGAAATATAGAATTTCATTAACGAGGGAGTTGGACCATTTATTGGAGGTTCTACTGAAATTAACCAGGAAGAAAAAACTCGACTTTATAATAATACTGGAAGCCACAAAATTCCTCGGAAAATATGACAAGATAATATTGGGATTTTCATTAAAGTAAAACTCAGCTACCTGTAAGATGGGCCTCATTACCCTGTGAACCGACAATATTCGGAACTCTGTCTGTGCCAGATATCTTAAATAACCGAATATAATGAATAAGTATACAAAAAATTTTTTTTTTTTTTTGAAACAAAAAACATGTTTAACCCGCTGGTGGTTTGTACTAAAAAGCCCGCC
>JAMPIV010013496.1:0-145000 GCA_024509875.1 Oreohelix idahoensis
TGGTGTTTTGTGGGGGTGATTTAGTAGTTGTTGTTGTGTATTGGTGAGTTGTTGGGGGAGAGTTATGGTGAATTTGTTTGATGGGGTGGGTTGATTTGGTGATTGGTTGTTTGGTGGGAGTTATTTGTAGTAGGTGGAGGGGGTAGGGGGGATTGTGGGGTTTTGTGATGATAGGGGGGGTTTGTTTATTTTTTTTTGGAGGTGGTATGAGGAATGGGGGGGTAATAGTGGGGAATAAATTTTAATATGGGAGGGGTTTGGGTGGGGGGTTTGTGATCTAAGGGGGGAGTTGATTTGTAGATAATTGATTTGTCTTGGTTGGGGATTAATGTTTGAATTGTTATGTGGAGTAGTAGGGTGTGGGATAGAGAAGGGGGTAGGGTTAATGTGGTTAGGGGTTAAGTATTGTTTGTGTGGGAATTGGTTGTTGAAAGTTGTGGGGGGGGTGGAGATTGATGTTATGTGATAGGAGTTGATAGTATAAGGTGTAACCAGTCGAAGGTTTTAAAACCCCTAGTGTTTATGGGGTTGGTGGGTATGGAGGGAGGATTGTTTGTGTTTGATGGTGGTAGTATTGTGTTGGGGGGGTGGGGGTAGGGTTTAAGTGGTATGTTTGGGTAGGACAGTAGTGGTGGGTTATTTTGTGGGGGGTTGCATGATCATTATAGGTTGTTATATTATGGTCATCATCTTTACGCATCATTTGAATGTCTATTGGTTTTTTTTTATATGTATGACTGTTTTAATTATAAATTACGTTGAATTTCGATTGAGTATTTTTATAACTATTGTGTTTTTGGATAATATGTAGTGGGTTATGATGGGGGTGACGTGTTGTTTACTTATTCATGGTATGGCATATGATGTTTATATTTTACCTTACGTGGTTACAATAAACTTAGGGCCATTCATATTTTTTGTACTCTGGTGTAGAACTTGAAGTTTTTTTTTTTTTTGGGGGGGGGGTTTTACAGATGTGTTCGGGGTAGAATAGTTTTGTACATGATGAGGTTTTAGGGGAATGCACTCTTATACTCATTAGTTTGTAATGTTACAAATACTTACTTTTAATTGTATATCAGGTGGAGATAGATTATAAATTATTAACTGAATAACACACTGTAGGTTAATCTGAACGTGATTGTCAGCGCGATAAAATATTTTAAAAGTTTTAAATTGAACTGTATATAGAGAAAATTAACAGCGTTTGCTGATTATTGTTATTTGATTGAGAAATCTAGAGAGATCCTGATTTAGAGCACTTGCTTAACATTACATTACGTTGTTTTCATGTATTTTGCACAAACTTGTATTTTGGTAATAGTGTGTTTTTTTCTATGTGTTTTCTCTGTGACGTATTTTTTAAAAAAACTTACACGTGTTGTTTAGTGTTTTTGCTTAGATGCAGGAATTGTTATATGTCGTTCTCTCATTTTGCTAAAGCTAGTTTTTGTTTTGTTAATTTTGTTAATTATAGATTTGAATTAATTAAATTAAAATACTATTTTTTTTATGTAACTTACATTACGAAATATTTTTGTACTGTATTTTTTGGAAAATATTTTTTTCCCAGACATTGTAATTTTTTATTTTTGGTTTTTGTGTGTGCCTAGCGTTTGACTATTAGTGCTATGTTTGATTTGTAGAGTAATGTTAGTTCGTTAAAGAAAGTTTTTTGTTTGTTTTTTGTGTTATGTTGTTGTATTAGCGCTTGATTATGCGTTGGTCTTATAGCAATGCTATTACTTTTTTGTGTGTGGCGATAATTTATTGTTGATTATGTATAACTTGTATAACTTGTTTAAATTACTGATTATTTTTTGTTTAGTTATAAACTATTTTTTGTAGTATTAGTATAGGAATACTTTGTTATTTTGTTTTGTGCTTTTCGATCGTGTTTGTATGTATTTTGAAATACTTTGTTGAGCTAACTAGTTATGAGTCTATATTTTTACCAACGTTCTCTATATTCACCCCTTTTGCTTCCTATCTGTCTCTGTTGATTTTCCTTCATTCCATTCTTCTTTTTTTTCTGTTGTCTTTTCAGTATGGTTTCATATTTTGTGTACATTTCGTGCTTTATTTACGTTTCACTTCATTCTCCTTGTATACTTCTTCTTTCGCTTCTTATACTTTCATTCTATGTATTGTTACTTTAATGGTATAACTTAATATAGTGTAGCTACTTGTGATATTTGTAATTATTTTACATATAACAACTTGTTTGAATGTAATATTATTGTTTTTTCCTCATATTCTGATTTCATACTTACCTTTATTACGGATCATTTTTCGTTTGCTTGATCTTGTCTTTTCCTGTACTATCGGTTGTTTCCTATTTAGTTGTGCTGTATTCACTTAACTTGGTTTTGTAATACATTATTTTTGGTATGCTTAGTTGATTACATTGGATACTTCATTTTTACATTTCACTTAATGCTTATATTTTGTAGATGTCTTATTTTTACTTAACTTAAGTAATTCTTATACGCACTATGTTAGAGATTCATTGTCCTCTTAATCTTTTTTGGTTTTGGGGAATGTATTTGTCAAAAAATTGATAGAATCAATTTTTTTCTCTGGGGGTGAGGTAAGATGTAACGAACAGTTTTAGTGTAAGTGGAAGTAAACTGGAGTATGTTAGTAGTTGAAATAGATTTTGAGTTATAGCACTTAGTTGCTTGTTAGCTATCGAATTATTAGAGAGTATCTCGTGATAGTTTCGAGAGACAGATTACAGACAGCGTGAAAAGCGCTGATATAGTTATTCTGTATTGTGTTTTGAGTTGGGTGAGAGAAGCTCGCTGCTAGCCCGCAATTGTTTTGTTGTTGTGTGAAACAGTGAGGAATCTCGTGTCTGCTTTTGAGCGGGACGAGTGTGTTATCTAGGGTGTGTGTTCCGGGCGTTTTGACCGCGTAGGATGCAAGGGTGTTTGGGACGTCTGAAATGCCTGTACAGTGCTGATTTTAAAATGTAGTCGCATATTTCGCTGTGGGTACAGCAGGTATAGTATGAAACTGCAGTTTTTAATTATTGTGGAAGTGTTTTAATTAATTGCAGTGTACAGTACTTTTAGGCCATGAATCATGATAGCTCCTGTGAGAGGATTGTTATTGAGGATTCTTTAGAGCGCTGAGTTTAATAAGAGTACTTTAGGCCATGAATCATGATAGCTCCTGTGAGAGGATTGTTATTGAGGATTCTTTATAGCGCTGAGTTTAATAAGAGTACTTTAGGCCATGAATCATGATAGCTCATGTGAGAGGATTGTTATTGAGGATTCTTTATAGCGCTGAGTTTAATTACAGTACTTTAGGCCATGAATCATGATAGCTCCTGTGAGAGGATTGTTATTGAGGATTCTTTATAGCGCTGAGTTTAATAAGAGTACTTTAGGCCATGAATCATGATAGCTCCTGTGAGAGGATTGTTATTGAGGATTCTTTAGAGCGCTGAGTTTAATAAGAGTACTTTAGGCCATGAATCATGATAGCTCCTGTGAGAGGATTGTTATTGAGGATTCTTTATAGCGCTGAGTTTAATAAGAGTACTTTAGGCCATGAATCATGATAGCTCCTGTAAGAGGATTGTTATTGAGGATTCTTTATAGCGCTGAGTTTAATAAGAGTACTTTAGGCCATGATTCATGATATAGCTCCTGTGAGAGGATTGATTATTGAGGATGTCGTTTATAGCGTGAGTTTAATAAGAGTACAACTTTAGGCCATGGAATCATGATAGCTCCTAGAGTATGGTGAGAGGATTTGTTATTGAGGATTTCTTTAGTAGCGCTGAGTTTAATAAAGAGTATTTAGGCCATGAATGTAATCATGATATCATTGTAGCTGCCGATCGAGTGACCGCAGTTGTATCTATGATCCAATGTGGTACTTTTATATCTTGTGTTGTAGCTTGCTGGCCTGGTGAAACGGTTATTCTATGTGTATTTCATCAATGTGTTGTGACTTGTGAATAAACCATATGAAATGTCACCAGTCGTTTACAAACCATCCATGACTCTCTTGTGTACGTACACCTACTGTGGTGTAAAACGAGACTAAACCAACCACACACGCACTTAATATTTACAAGTACGTGACAGGGAACCACTTAACACGTATTTAGAATAGCCCCGGAGTGGGCGTGGTCTATTGTATCGAGAACCTGTGCATCGTCTTACCAGTAGACTTCTACAGTGTTTGCCTGTGTGGGCGCTATATGTAGGTATCAACTGTAGACATGTACCAGATCCACAACACACAACAGTAACGTTAGCAAATATAATCCAATAGACACCTTATACCGTATTCACTCCCGTAACAATATACGTGATCAGTGCTGCCATTTCAGTCATTGTCCATGACGATACACCTACATTTAGGGTAGGGTGTAACAAATCTGCTTCAGGTTATGTGTTATTGGTTAAACTAATGTCAGCTACCGTATGCTATAATGGGTCGTCCCCTAGTGGTTTGAGCCAATAGTGTGATGAAAGTATACATAAAATCCATAGTGTATGTAGTTTATCATTTTATATGCTTATATATATATATATATTATATATATATAATAATAATATATATATATATTAATTATATATATATAATATATATATATATATCTATATATATATATATATATGATAATAGCATTTTTTTTCATAATGTTTTCTCTATTCTTAAGTGGAGTCCTGATAGAACGTGGCGACTCCCAACGAGCGGTCTATTATTCCTGGTTTCCTTTTCTTCAGCTACTGATTGATAAATGTTGTCTCTTTCTTGGCTTACACACGTCTCTAAGTGTTCATTTTTGAACAGGACTTGTCTGCCAAAGAGGATAACTGACATTTTAAAATGGTAAAATTTAAACTGGACTATTTTATAACCCAGACTTCATTTTGTTCAAGTTTTATCAAGCCCACCTGGGATGTATGAAAGTGTGATAAAACATTTTTCTCCCGACTTTTGACAGTCGTTATCAGCGTGGATTTATTCAGCAAGTTTTATGCTGTTTGTCAAAATCGGCACATCACTCCACAGAGACAGCCGATAGAGATTTACCACCATCATCAATTAACAATAATTAACAGTTTAGCAAACCAGATGTTTTTTCCTTAGTACTGTGAAAACAAGATCTCGGGTTTTTCTACATTAAACTACACTCGAAAGTGACAGTTTTGTCTAGCTAGGAACCGACCACCAAATTAGGCGTCCCCCTTATAAAAATTTAATTATTAGAAGGAGAGGACTGGGGCCCAATTTGGAAGATAAAAAAACATTGGAATATATAATACTTCTATGGCACGCGCCTCAAACAGCCTCTGACAAACCAAATCCAGCTCCCGGCCTTCACGTGTGGCTCAATTTGAGCCCGGCGGAACTGTTTCCACTGACGGGAGAAGGGGCAAAGGCGAGCGACTGGCGCCTTTAAAACCAGCAGCTTCGGGCAGATAGGGCTCGTGATCCTTGGTTGGTAGCTTATCTAAGAGAAGGAACTCTGAATTCAACCCACCGCTGCCTTGCGGGAATATCCATTTATGGAATTGGCTTCGGGAGTAAACCCTGAGGATAAATCCGGAGTCGGAGTCCCTAAGGCAGTCTAATGTCGATTCGACATCATTATTCTGGCAACTCCTGCGACATGGCTGGTACCAAACTGTATCGGCTACTGCCGTTCCTTTGGATCTACCGGCTGTGTGGAGAGGGGGAACATGCTGCATGGGCAACAGCTTGATCTCCATATAACTGTGCCCAAGCTCGCGCCCTGGAGAGACACTCCAGCTTCACCCTATAGGTGTCGGCAAAACACGGGAAGTAGCAGTTACCGGTTATAAGCATTTTGCCCAATTGGCGTAGGGCATGGCGCCAGGGGCTACTTCCGACAGTGGGAGAGGTTCTAGGATCTCACTGGACAGCTACCGCCCGCTTCAAGCTGGGCAGCCCCCAGTCAATAAGGTGTTGTCCCGCCACTGTCTGCTTTCCCCATTGGGTGCATGGGGATTAGGGTCAAACCCGAACTGTGGACAGAAAATTTTGCACCAAGCAATTATCGAAAAAAAATAGAAATAAGCAAAACTCTCAGATTGGGATGCTGGAACGTCCGGACTATGTTGACTGGACTATCCGAAAACCTACAGGATGTAAACGATGTAAGGAAGACAGCCATAATTAATGATGAGCTTAAACGACTTCAGGTGGATATAGCTGCACTTCAGGAAACGCGCCTGGCGGGCTCTGGAACGGTGAGCGAGAAGGACTACGGCGAGAATGGATCAGAACGCCTGTTAACGCTCCGCCTGCAAACTAGCACAGGTCCCATCACCCTTGTCAGTGTGTATGCTCCTACTCTGTACTCTGCCTCAGAAGCTAAAGATGAGTTCTACGAGAATCTAACAGCAATTATCAAAAGCATACCTAGGCAAGAACAGCTTGTTCTCCTTGGTGACTTTAACGCTAGAGTGGGTGCCGATAATGTTTCATGGCCTTCATGTCTGGGCAGGTTTGGTATTGGCAAGATGAATGAAAATGGACAACGGCTCTTAGAGTTGTGCGTCCACCATGACCTCTGCGTGACCAACACCTACTTTCAGACAAAACCCCAGCATAAGGTGTCATGGAGACACCCACGATCCAAGCACTGGCACCAACTTGACCTGATTTCTCGTCAGAAGGCCACTCCTCAGGTCTGTGCTCTCCACGCGCTCGTACCATAGTGCAGACTGTGATACAGATCACTCCTTGGTTTGCTGCAAAATCAGAGCACAACCAAGAAAACTCTATATCGTGTCAGACATGAAGGGAAACCACGCATTGATACCAGCAAGATGTCAGACCCTTTCATGATCGCTCAATTCACTGCGACCTTCGAGAAAGTGCTCAGTAGCCCTCAGCATGGTGATACTATTACAGAGAACTGGGAGCATCTACGGAACACCATTCAAAGTACTGCACTTGCCACCTTTGGTAAGAAAACAGCAAAGTCAAATGACTGGTTTGATGCTTCATCAGATGTGATGGCACCTGTCATTGAAGCTAAGCGCAGTGCTATGAATGAATACAAACGTTCATCGAATGCCAGAACCCTACAGATCCTGAGGGCTACGAGAAGCAAAGTTCAACAAACTGTTTGACGCTGTGCAAAATGACTACTGGCTCCAGCTCAGTGAGAGCATCCAGATCGCAGCGCAAACAGGCAACATTAGACAAATGTATGACGGTATAAAGAAAGCACTTGGCCCCCATAAAAGTAAGACGGCACCGCTAAAAACCATCAGCGGAGAGAAGCTAACCGATAAGGGTAAGCAGATGGAGAGGTGGGTCGAGCACTACTCTGAGCTTTACGCTAGAGACAATACCGTTACGCCTGCAGCCCTTGATGGTGTCAACAGTCTGCCAACTATGGAGGAGCTGGATGCCGAACCAACATTAGAGGAACTCAGCAAGGCCATTGATAGCTTGGCCTCTGGCAAAGCACCAGGCAGTGATGGGATTCCTCCTGATTTAATCAAATGCTGTAAGAGCACGCTATTACATCCCTGCATAGGATGCTGTGCCAGTGCTGGGAAGAGACAACTATTCCTCAAGACATGCGAGATGCCAAGATTGTAACACTGTATAAAAATAAAGGAGACAGAAGTGATTGCAATAACTACAGAGGCATCTCTCTTCTTAGTATTGTTGGTAAGGTTTTTGCCAAAGTCATCTTAATGCGACTACACAAGTTAGCTGAGCGCATATATCCAGAGTCACAGTGTGGATTCCGAGCTGGCAGATCAACAACAGACATGATCTTCTCTCTCCGCCAGCTTCAGGAAAAATCAAGAGAGCAGAAAAGACCATTATATATCGCCTTTATAGACCTCACAAAAGCATTCGACCTGGTTAGTAGGGATGGACTCTTTAAAATCCTCCTGAAAATAGGCTGCCCTTCTAAAATGCTGGAAATGATAAAGTCATTCCATGACGGCATGAAGGGAACAGTCCAATATGCTGGAAGCACGTCACAGCCCTTTGATATACGAAGTGGCGTTAAACAAGGCTGTGTTCTGGCTCCGACCCTCTTCGGAATCTTCTTTGCCTTACTCTTGAAACATGCATTCAGAGATGCAACTGAAGGAATATGCCTTCACACTAGGTCAGATGGCCGTCTGTTTTATCTTTCAAGGCTGAAGGCAAAAACAAAAATCAGAAGGGTCACTATAAGAGACTTGTTGTTCGCTGATGATGCTGCAGTCGTCACTCAAAGCCAACAGGAGCTTCAGAGCTTGATGAATCGCTTCACTAAAGCATGCAAGGACTTTGGCCTCACACAATAAGTCTAAAGAAAACGAATGTGCTGAGTCAGGATGTGGGTGCTGCACCAGTTATCACTATCGATAACTATGAATTGGCAGTGGTGCACCACTTCACATACCTAGGGTCTACCATCAATGACAAACTCTCACTGGATACAGAAATCGACAGCCGCATTGGCAAAGCTGCAGCTACCTTTGCCCGCCTCACATCGCGCGTGTTTGGGGAAACTCTAAACTCACAATGAAGACCAAAGCTGCGGTATATAATGCCTGCGTCACCAGCACACTCCTATATGGCAGCGAGACCTGGACGACCTATGCTAAGCAAGAAAGAAGGCTCAATACCTTCCATTTGCGGTGTCTACGCCGCATCCTCGGCATCTCGTGGAAAGATAAAGTGACAAATGTCGAGGTGTTGTCACGTGCTGGCCTTCAAAGTATGTATACGCTTCTTAGACAGCGCAGACTTCGCTGGCTTGGCCATGTTCGCCGCATGGAAGATGGTCGCATCCCAAAAGATATCTTCTACGGACAATTAGCAGATGGCAAGAGAACAGTTGGGCGACCACAGCTGAGGTTCAAAGATGTGTGCAAGAGAGATATGAGGGCACTGGACATGGATCCAGCAACATGGGAGGATGAAGCTGCCGATCGCACTAAGTGGCGATGCTATTTACGGCGCCACCTCAGATTGGGCGAAGAGAGGCTCACACAAGAAGCAGAGGTGAGGAGAAAACGTCGAAAGGAGCACCAGGAAAATAAGCAGCTGAGGGCTGTCACCTCAGGGGCGCATTCCCATAGTCAGTTATGACTGAAGGTGCTATTATTATTATTATTTGTTACAGGAAAATGGTAATATATCTGACTCGATTCCTAGCTTAAATCTTGTATCTATTTTACTGCGGATAGCCTTTTAGTAGGAACTTTGCTGTTTTTTCCTTTACTGTCCCTATGCTGTAACATATTGCTAACCTTTAAAACCTATGGAGGGTTATATAACTTGCTGGCAGGTCTCTTCCTTGTCTCTTTTTCTCTCATTGGAGGAGGAGGGCAACATGAATTACTGTTATTTGTTCTATGTATGACAATTCTGATTGTTTATTTTGATCTTTCCCCTTTAGATATTCGATGTTGTAAGTTTAACATGATATATAAAACCAAAAAAAAGAACTTCAACTTTCGTCTGGTTTGATCAGACCCATATATAGACCAATTTTTACCATAGTTTTTTTTCACATTATGTGGTGGGTCTTGTTTGTCACATAAATTGTGTGTGTGTGCGTAAATGGTATTTTAGTTTTAAACTTATATATCTAGATAAGGGAGGTGCAAGATTGTCCATAACATTACACAAAAATATTAGTCACGTATAAGATAGGAAATAGTGACTAGAGCGTGAAACTACTCATTCCGAGACAGATTTTTCCTCCTTATAATATTCTACCTACTCATGAATAGATCTATTCTTCACACAATCCTTTCTACTATTTACAACACGTAACAATATCACTCATAGCACCCTACTTCCAGGCTGGACCAAAATTATTTTCAAACCTGTCTAATTCCACGTACAGGAAGGAGACCCCCAAAATAGAAAAGTACAGTGGCGCGACTAATTCCATATGAAGAATAAGACGCAAAATCAGAAATTAACTATAAGAAAAATGGCATAAAGAACATCCATAGTCAGTAGATACAGAACCACAATGTAACAATATCAAGAAAGAGATCAATTGATCATTCCAGACGAAACCGTCCATATGGCAGACATAGATACCAGCAGTATTCACAAAACAGAAAAACATTTTGCAAGCGACATAAGACTGAATCCTTATGGAGGAGGACAAACAACGTGTCCTGCCTGGGGGAGACAACAACAGAGGCAGATTTTTGTCTGGCATGGATAGGACAAACATACAGATGTGTCCTGCATGGGGAGGACAAACAGAAAACAGACATGTGTCCGTATGGGGTAGGACAAAACAGACAGATGTGTTCCCGAATGGGAAGGACAAACAGATAGATGTGTCCGTATATCGGAGGACAAAACAAACATATGTGTTTTCGTATTAGGAGGACAAACAAACAGATATGTACCGTATGGGGAGGACAAACATACATATGTTGTCCCCGTATGTGGGAGGACAAACAGACAGAATGTGTCCTGTATGATGAGGACAAACAGACAGGATGTGGTCCGTAGATGAGGACAAAGAATAGCATTGTCTAAGAAAGCCAAACTCAACACACTACAAACCGAATTAATCGCGTCAACTACTAACCCAAACGTTGGTGGCTCCATGATAGGAGCAGGGTGGCAAGTTGTAGTCCTACCCAACCCCGTTGAAGGGAAAGAAAACTGCCTAGGTGATAAGAGAAGCCATAGAGCGGACCTACCTGGTTCTTTCATAGAGGGATAGAAAGATGTTTATATAGTAGAGCGACCGACCGAAGAACGAAATTGCCTGAAGCATGAGCATGCGCAGTTCATTTCAGATGTTATTGAATCATGCTGACATGGCAGTACCCTGCTGAGTTTTGAAGACAGGTCGGAAAATATAAGTATCAATGTATGTAATTTCAGTATCCTTTTTTTTCAAGACAATTTTTTTCAAGAAATTTCGCTGAGAACCTCCACTAGCAAATGTTATCCTGGTATCGAAAGACGGTTGCGGCAAGCTCACAGTCTACGCGCTTGTCAAATGGGTTACCTGACTCTTGCGCATGGATTTATGGAAGGCAATGGCTTCAGTTGAGAAAGAAAGCTGGTCACCCCATTTCTCGAATCTGGGACCACTATAGTGAAATCTCTAACACTACACTCCTCTACATCAGAATCTGCTAACGGCACAACCTTTACTTTGTTTTCATTTATTTTTTAAATCCATTGCCACGTGTCCAAATAATCCGTTCGTCACCACTGTTGTTGCTGTTTCGTCAAACTTAATTGCCTAAACCTGATCTAATCAAATTACCACCTGACACGTTGCGCCTTGGTATGTGTTTCTGATATGTTAAGATTAAATTACTCATCACAATAACGAAAGTCTGTCATGGAGATCCACGTGGTCCTATCCACTCAATCAAGACTTGGTCGACAGATTACTTACTTTACTCACCCGAAGATCCAACCTCTGGCAGGACGTAATCATCAAAACTGCCTTGTTCTTCTAATTTGGTGCTCACAGGTCTAAATTGAAAAATATGACAATTATTAGTAACATTTATTATTACTATCTATCTATCTATCTATCTATCTATCTATCTATCTATCTATCTATCTATCTATCTATCTATCTATCTATCTATCTATCTATCTATCTATCTATCTATCTATCTATCTATCTATCTATCTATCTATCTATCTATCTATCTATCTATCAATCTATCTATCTATCTATCTATCTATCTAGTGCTGTCTGTATTATTTATCTAATCAACCGTTTACCCACCCATGCATCGCAACTCACCCATTAACCTGCCCTGCGGCAATGTTTATTTATCCTACAACTGATTTGCGTGTGGGTCAGTAATCCCAATTAATATGGTTTCATCTAGTCACGTGGTGGCCAGTATTTCAAACTATTTGAATTCATTTTTTTATACCATTCATACCCATCCAAAAATCCTTACTCCACAAACAGCGTAGCGATTTCTAACTCATTTACATTTAATCCAATACCGTTCTAAGCTTTTTCCAATGGTCCTTAATCTCCATGTGTCCTCTCCAGGTAACCTTTCTCAATAAGCTTTTTATGCACACTTTAATTTTCTCTTCTTACCACGGGAGATGTTTTTCACCAAGCAACTGATAACAATCTTGTTAAAAGCTATCAGTCTGGATTTTCTCTAGAGTCATTGTGTATCCCTATGAACTTATCACACCTTTTTTATATATACTGACCTCTTGCTTCCAACTGGGTATTTCTATTTTGAGGGGGTTTTTTTTTTTTTTAATGCCATCAGTTTCTTTGTTGCTTGGTGGTATCATTACCAACTTATAACCTTTCTGATTTCTGTAGAAGCCCGTATTGATGAATGTCTGTAGCAATACTATGGTACCCCCACTACCTAATTGCGAATTGTACCAGGGTTTACGCTACCTGGAATGGGGGTGGGCGTAAATCTCCCTAGTCCACGTGGTGGTGGGGCTGGGTGGGGGGGTGGGGCCTGGAGTCAAGAAATGTTTTGGGATTATGATGTTCATCAGCTCAACACTTTTCCACTGTTTTTGGCAGCGGCGAGCAGACGTACTCTTCCACAGGTGCGGGTTCTTTGTCCCCTCTGAACACAACCGCACTTAGCACTTTCTAATTGGTTTGGGGTAGCTGGGGAAAATGATAAGCACATTCACCTAACACATGTAATTATCATTTATAACAACAAGTGGGCATGTTTGTTATGTGTAAATACATCAATAATATATGGAGTTTTTCTACGATTACCTCCTAGTTGGTTTCTTGTATATTTATGGCGACTGGGGGTTGTTGTGTCCTTGGTTTTAAGTGAAGTGGACAGTTCCATCATTCTTGCTGCAGCCTTGGAGGACGTCATGACGTTGAAATTTTGTATGTGGGACAAGAAAGCGTTATAACTTTCCCAGCGAACAGTTGGGAGACTGTGTGGCAATCTACGGTGTCGGAAGTGTCTTTGTATTTTGCACCAGCGATTTATATTATTTCGTCCAACTGCATCGGTTATAACATCAACTGTGATTAGTGCCATAAACCTCCGTGTGGATAATCCAGTTTCTTTTATTCATGGCAGGATTGGACAGGAGTGATGCTGTATGGTTACGTGAGTTGACATATTGAAATGTGTGATGATAAAAATTAGTACGATGACTGTTACCCTGCCGAGTAAGAAGACCGTCATATTTGATGCCTTTGTTTGCAATGAACCTATTGTGTAAAAGTACTTATGTGAGCTGTGAGCTGTCTTAATAAAATATGTAATCCAAGCGTCTGAAAGCAGTCTTGTCAAACTATTACACTATATACAAGGTGCATTGTTACGGGCCAGGGGAGGGAATTTATAAATGGTGCCATACCCCTATAATGACAACTGAACCCACGCCATCTCACTACACATTACACTATGTACACAAGTAGCTGAGAGGGATTCTCCTACCATTAAATGTAAAGCCACAGGAGAAGTATATATCCCCTGACGAAACGCACTTAACAAGAATATAAATTATCACAGAAAAGACCCGCAACAGCCTGTGTTTAATTATAATACTATGAAGTCTTCACAAGACCAAAGTCTCAATGGAGTACAAAAGTCGGAATTTAATTCATCGTATGAGTTCTTTTACAATTCTGGTACTTCACGACACGTCCTAAATAAATAAAAATAAGAAAATGAGAAATATAGCGTGTGGATTTTTGGCAAAATCACAATTTTACTTTACCTCAAAAATAGTTTTCTGGTGTAGTCTCTCTCAATAGACAAAGAAATATTGAACTTTTGCCTGGCTCAGCTATGTCGTAAAAAGCGATTTACATGAAATTGTACATTTGGTTGGCAAACATATAATGTAAACACAAAGTGCAGTAAAATGATAACCACTACGAAAGCACATGAATATGTTGTGTATGTGTGTGTGTGTGTGTTGTGTTTTATGTGCAGTATTGCATAAAAAGGGACCAAGCTTACAGTTTTGGTGACTGTTCCCGTGCTCCAAAGAGTTCGAAAAAAAGAAAAGGATGAATAAAAGGTAATAAAATCTACTTTTTCATTTTCTTTTTATTTTTACTTTGTCTTGGCCTCTCCATCTTTACAAACAAAAATAAACTTATTCAGTTTATCTCTGATTCTTTCCGGACTAATGCAGCTAGGTATAAATGAGAATTAGGCTAACGAATATGTCCCTAAAAATAACCAGTGACCTATTTTTGTCAATAACACTATCAGTACAGAACAAGTTTCTCTAGTTTGTCAAGGTCAGGAGGCCTGTCGTGTGGCTCGAAATATGGGACAACTAGGTAAAGAGACAACACAGCAGCAGTCTTTTTTCATAAATAGGTGCTTTGTCCATGGAATAAAAGGTGAATTAAAATGGTTATGAAAAGATCCCTAAATGTGGAACTGATGACAAGAACCAGACAAGTGCCAGTGGAACAAGAGATGTGAAGAAGATGCCTGGTGATGGATAGGACACACATTGAGGAAAACCTGTTGATAGCATACAAATGCAGTCCTTATTTATGAAAACGCCCAGGGCTAGAGAGGTAGGGGTAGAGACTAGAGAACACATGGAGAGAGATAGAACTGGGAGACGGATAGTGAGAAAATTGATGAAGAAAACATGGAAACCCTTGAGCATGATAGGCACAGTAAAAAGAAGACAATTTAGCTAGTGACGAAATCAAGCGTGCAATTATGTATAACCCTACATCATCACTCTGGCAGTAATCTCTACATTTCTTCACTTTTCCCACCTCACATGTTCTATTATTTGGCATATTTTATGCCCTACATTCTTTTTACTATGACAACCATTCCCCCAGACGTATTTAACAATCCGCCAGGTGAACTGTATTAAATTTATCGTTAACAATACCCGGACATTTATCACCAGTCCAAGCGGTTATACGTTTAATCTCTTTGAGTCGCCCGGCCACTTTGTAAAAGGAGTAACGATCCCTCGTTTGACCACAATATGGTCTCGTTACAAGGATGAATAGGAAGCCAACATTGCTCCCGTCGTTAGAAATCAGTTTGGGGATTTCACACACACAGTGATAATTAGATTATCAGCAATCTTGCATTCTGGTCCCTGTCTGTACCATTATTAACAGATAAATCTGTCACTGGGTAGACAATCTTGACGGAAGGGCATTTAGAACAGGTAATCAGTGCATAGATTTGTTTGTTTCCTCAAGATGCCACGCTGAAATATTACGGCATATATTGAAAGAGGTCACAACGTTGGAATTTTAAAAATGTAATTTTTTAAAACACGCGATGGAGATAATGAACTTAAACACCCCAACCCAGATAGTGCTAAAGAGCTTACCATTGGCTTGATTTGAAGAGCCCAAAATACACTTTTTAGCGGGTTCACATTGGACAAGTTAGCCAGGAAGTTACAATCTGGGATTTGAACTGAGAAATGAGAGATAATCTAAAATCTAGCGAAAACCAGAGACACAGATCAGAGACTGCATCGCATCGTCAAAATCTGAGCAAATTCTCCTTCCCAGAATCCAGTGAGACATCACGTAACTTGACAATTCCATAATTATAATGACAGATCGAGTATTTATGTAACTTTGGAACTTACAAGTAAACCCTCATATTTAAATACAAGATTGGAAACTTAAGGGACAAGGACTTTAAATATCAAAACCTGGAAACCTAGGAATTCGATCATCACGTCATAAGATAATATTTCCAGACCAAGTTGATTCGCAGAAACACCTGTCCATAAAAGGAATTTATCATGCCAGTGTGATTCGAGAGCATATAACCTAAATTGTCCTCGTGTCCATTCAACTGTAGCGCGAGGAGATTGTAGATTCACTACAAAATTTGTGGGGTAAGGTGTAACATTTATTTTACAAATGTGAATTTGACAGGTTTTTACCTTGCTAGGTGGTTAATAATGAGGCTGGCAACCTCAATATTTGAAGAATACTTGTTATTTCATGAACTCAACTGCAGCAAGCGCTGGTGAATTGTTTTCTTGGCTAGTCGTGCGGAAAACCGACAGCTGAGGAGACCCCCAGACAACAGACTCGAGCAGTGATCCTGTGATGATACACACGACATGTGCCTCAAGTGTACTCTTATCATTTTGTGAAATATATGTAACTTGTTTTAATGTTAGTTCAAGCCCCCCAAAAAAAAAACAAATTCATTATTCCGCGCTATCCCAGACATGTCTTTCCCAGTTTATATACCCAGCGGAACAAGATGTAACTTAGAGAGGTTGAATTTTTTAAGATCATTTTCTTTGAGAGCTACGCTGTGTACTACAAGAATTTAATTCTTCTGAGAGATTTAACATTGGTGGATGGACAAGCGAGAGGAATGCGCCTACTTAAGCTCTCCAAAACTCAGTGTACTTTGTCTGAGGCCATTTTTTCTATCTCTATTTTGTCTAAAAAGTTCGTAAGGTTACAAGCTATACATAATAGTATTGCGATAGTTACTAATCGTTTATTACTTACGCCGCTAGAGTGATAGAAAGGTTCAACAATGTAGCCGCGCCATTCATTGGAGCGGAGTTAATGCCGGAAAATACGTGCACTCAATCACCAAAAAGATGTGACTGAAAACACGGCGGCGACAGGGACTCTCTCTCCTTGCGTTTAGACATATCTTGTAAAAAGCAGTCAGCAAGATCGTACGAGTTTTATCATTCCCCCTGTTATAGTCCTCTATGAAGATGACATTCAATCGAAAATTTCACCAATACCAATCCATAATTTAATTTTTAAACCCTGTGAAAGGAACTAATTCACCATAAAACATTATGAACTGCTATGTTCTATATTCTTTAAGAATAAAATAAACACACATAGGTTGAATCAGTTTTTTTATTACATGTATGTAAAGCAAACGTAAGAGCACGACTTAATATACTATACGTCACGACTTTCAACGTGAAAAGACAAATTTCAGCAATTGTTATCAACAGGCTTTTGATGCCATAGGAATCCATTCTTCTCAAAAACAACATCAATTATTTCGCCTTTTCAACCACGTTGAGCATGGTTGATTGACCTTGGGGAGTACTCACAGTAAACACAGATTTGTACCCCCCCCCACTATGTGAACTCAGCCATTAACAAAACTATTGCAGGTTTTAAGATCCCATATGATGAAAGTGCCCTGAAAATAGGCAAAGCAAAACTTCATTATGCTCCCTGAGCTGTTCAGCTTTTAAAAAAACACAGCTTATCCTTGAAAATGGAGTCGTAAAAATTGAAAGCTGTGGCCACTTTCATAACTTCATTTTTTGCACCCACAAGCAGTATATATTATATAAATTATATAAATAATATATATACTATATATATATATTATATATTTATATAGAATAATATATATTATATATATATTTATAAATATATATATCTAATAAATATATAATATATATATTATATATATAATAAATAAATTTCTTACTACTAAACTTAAATAATATATAAATATATCATATATGCCGTTAGGGGGGCCTCTGGCTAGACCACAAAACAGAAGCAATAACATTATAAGAGGGCGATAAAAAAGCTGAATTAACTCAGCTGAGGGCTTGAACTTAACAACATCTAAAAACACTCATTCTGCCTATAGATCCTTACACAAAAGCGCTTAACGGAACTAAATCAGATATAAAGTATTAACATAATTGTCTTCAGCCTAATGCACCCGTTGTTCCTTCTTGTCCTCTTACTTTTTCTGAAAAATGCATCGTCCCTGAGAAGAAACAACTCTATAACTAGCTTTAAGGTCAAAAGCGTCATTATTAGACGTACAACCTCTACTTCCTATGCTACATCCTATAGACGTTCTAAGAAGATTATAATAATTTTCTGGCCGCGAGTCTAACGGGTAGACACACCAATTGACAAAACAACACCCGAGAACCACGAACTTACATACTCTTGAGATTTCAGATCCACTGTTGGACCACAACTGCAAAGCAGGGGAGGCAAGCGCTGGATTGGGACATTGGCACACTTTTGTTAGAAATTTCTCTCCCTGACATTAGGATACACCATCTCGAGTCAGATTTCGTTTCGAAGAATGGCCAAAGTGACAAAATGTCGAGGTGTTTTGTCACTGCTTTGGCCTTCAAAGCAATACACTCCTGCTATATGAAGCTGAGACTACGCTCGAGAGTGCAAAGACACATGTAGGCCGCAAGGAAAAATGGTCGTATGCCACGAACGATATCTTCTACGGACAACTGGCAAACAAGAACACGTTGATAGGCGAATACGCCCCGCCGAAGCTGAAGTTCAAAATATGCGAGAAGTTTGTTCATGCATGGTACTGGAGCCTCTTTGCTGTGCTACCTGTTAACTGTGTAGAAGAAGAAGCTGCCGATCACACCAATCCTGGAGATAGTCTTTGCTCTCTGCAAGGGCTTGGCCACCTATTCAGATTGGGAGGCGAAAACAAGATCTCCACGGAACCAAGCAGATAAGCCGAGAGACAACTAAACTGCAGTCGACAGAAAAGCGACCAACCCATTTACGAAAATAACCGCAGCTGAATGCTGGTCTATCCGCAGGAGTCGCTATTTAAAACAATAGTCAGTTCTATGGACTGAAAAGAGCTATTATTAATCCTCCTTTGATAGTGTCGTAAATTTTCTTTAGAATATGATAGAGATATATTTGGTACTCCCGTGTTGACAAATCAATAATTGATATATATAGAGCACATGTGGCTGTTAATAGGAGCATCATAATGATGGATCTTCCTTGTAGCGATTGCCCTGGGGTGGATGCTAAGAGGCAATCCTCTTTCTTCATCCTTCAAAAAAGGACGTCCGAAACTGCTAGTTTACTTCTAGGGGTTGTCCACAATCAAGAAGGGCATGGAGTTTATTGACGAAAAACGAAATGTACCAAGTTCATTGGAACAGCATGTGATGCATGAATAACATATTCTGACGAAATCATCCTACCGCGAACGTTCCTTCATAGAATGTTACATATCTAGAATAGCTTTTACTAGCGCTGTAGCCTATAACGACAACAACACTTATACCGAAAGTATCGAGAACCCTAGATCACAAAGCGAGTAATAGGAGACCCATTATTATCGAGTAAAAATTTGCTCTGCAATACTTCTCTGTATGCTCCCAAAAAATCTATCCGAACTCAATAACTTCTGTAAACGCCACCTTCCTGTAATAAACTAGTTTGCGGCCGACCTGCCGTAATTAATTGAAACTCATAAGCCACGAAAAATATATCTTGACAAAACGTCAATTCTACAGCCCTAGCAGTAATTTCATAATGTCATTTCTTTTATGACGGAATGGACAAAAAACCAAAAGCACCGTAACTAACGGCTCTCCACACTGCATAATTATCCTCCAGCCATCAATAGATTACGTTATCATCTCTAAGTGACGTGATTACTTAACGGGCGCGACGCCGATTCAATTATCCAGTTTACAAGATGCAAACTATCAACATATCATTTTGGCCCCAAAATTGAACGGGTAACTTCCGAAGGACCATGATACCGGAAGAATTGATTGCTAACAACACGTAATTGTGAGTCGCAGACACTGTACAATAGCCCAATAGAAATAGATTATCTTTCTAACAAATATCCCTACCTCCGGTGGGGTAACTTTAAAAAATCGTGAAGCAATTTTTTTTCTAAAACGTATACTCACAAAAATTTAACATTAACATTCTCACTAAGATGATTAGAAACGAAACTCCGCTGTAAAAAAAATCAGGCAGTGTGCCATGCCTCATGGGGCAGATATGTTTACAATAACAAAAAGTTCATCCAAGTTGAGTTGTCCAAATGAGGTGTACTCATTTACTACGTTCAAACGTATGGTCAGAACAAATGTAGATAATCCCTCTTAAATTAAACGTCTTCCCACTATTTAGAAAATGTTCCGTCATCAGTTAAACAACTGTAAAAGAATCAAGGGATCAAATAATACTAAACATAGAGTGTACATATGAGACAAATCTTATATATATGAAATATCCCAGCTGATGCTTTCCTTATTATATCAAATTCTCCAACTAAAATAGGGTAATAATAATTAAATAATTATTATAGAAAAAAAACTGAATTGGAAGCGCATGAATAATATACCAGACTGAATGTGGCACCTTGAAATGCAAAATACCACCCTAATAAACCTTCAACAAGGCAAGGATTCAGACCAACACAGATCCATGAGGGATCAAATCACATATATTAGCTCAGGTGACATCCGAAAGATGCCTTCCACGAATAAAAAATACACGCTAGTGTGTTTGGGTAGATTTAGAAAAAGTTTTCGATTAGAGTATGGAAAGAGGGACTGATAAGTCAAGTCACAAAAAAATCAGCTATAATACTCACTAACCAACTTGAAAACTACAGAACCTGCGAGAGCACAGCTGCAAGGACAGACTTGTAAAAAGTTTATATCAGAGACGCAGCTCCAGAGTTGTCCTCACAAGGGCGGAGTCCTGTTCATCTACCACCGATTCCTTGCATACCGTTAAATGACCATAAGATACCTCAAGACTCACTAAACATTCCCACAACAACATATCAGCACAACTACTCTTCCCTTTGCATGATGACTTAGACGTTTGTGGATTCTCTGGACACGAAACTTCATCTACACTAACAGCAAAACATTTCTAATTGCAGAAAAGCATACTAACAATCACTGGAAGAGTGAGAGGCCAAAAAACACTCGGCATCCAACTGAATGATATAATGAAAGAGAAAACTAACGTAACAATGTATTTTTTCTCTCCCTCATCAAACTAGAACCTTCCGAGCTTCAGAAACTAGCACTAATCGGAGAAAGAAAATCTTTCATTTAAATGAAAAACCGATACTACCTATGCATCATTTGAGTGAATCGGCCTGTCTGACTTGGTAAAAAACAGGTTGGACAGTAAATCGATATGAGAGGCAAAGAACCATAAGAATGGCAATTATTGAAAAAACTTGCTTCGGGAATCAACTTGGAGGGTGAGCAAATGTTAACCAGAATGCTTAAGACACGTATTCTGCAACACAGGGCGAGTAAGGGCCAGTTCTTCCAAGAATCCAGAGGCATTGGCAGCAAGGGCAACAGCACACACTGTCAGCTAAGATCAAATACTTCGATAAAATAGCACTATAAACTACTCACTCCAAAATCAAGCAAATGGAGAATATAAACGCGGAATGCATTGAAGTCAACACCTATATAAAGAAATTAGAAGAAGAATACATGCACTCCAGCCAAATGGACAAAGATAGTAGAGATACAGCGACTTACACGGGAGCTCAGCAACAATGAGCCCGAAGAAAAGTTCAATAGGCTTAACAGACCTTCCCACATGTGATCCTAGAATAAACTGCTCCAGCTTAGAAGGGCAAAGACTCACAAGGAAGGCAAGTTATTTGTAGAATCAACCCAACCGAACAACTGTAGAGGGGGGGGGTGGCCCCCCAGGTATCCATAGAATGAAATATCCACTGTTAAACTATATCAACTCTACTACAACTGCCACACAAGCTTCCACGCTTTGGAAACAAAATTCGTTTACCTTAAAATGGAGTAAAAATTTTCCTGGAATTGATAAGAAAAAAGAGTCAAACGCAACAGATAGAAAATCCAACAGCGTGAAACAAATACATAAGAGAATAACAATAATCACATGCAACACCAATGACCCTCCAAGCATAAACACAGATGTAGTGAATACAAATATAGCAAAATGCCACTGAAAATGTGTAGGAGGGGGTGTTCATCCTGTACCTAAAGACACTGGTAGCCGAAAAAAGTGCTGTCAGTGGCGACAGGACGATTCTCCAGCAACTTCAGAGCAGAGGCAGAGCGTTCTGTGAAAACCGCAGCAGATGGTTTATATTGACAGAAGAAGAAAGCGCAGAGAGAGCATAAATTGCTTTCTTTACTGATGCACTCAGTCAGTAATCTTGCAAACGTTGAAAAGCCAAAAAACAAAAAATACAGACCCTGGATGATTCAGAGTAGTGCTCCACAAACTTTGGCAACGATTCAAAAGTTGTACTTACGATCCAATGGATACCCATCTCATTTAATATCAACCCACGGCAATGTACGAGGTTGAACGAATGTGCAAAAGAAGGTTCACCATACAACATCAGCCCTGATGTCATAGCATAACTTTTAAGCGAGGCAAAGAGTTTTATCAGAATCAGATAGAGAAACATGAAATGGAATGGTAGAACATTCAGGGTACACAACAGAAGCAATGATATGCTTACTACCAGCCTACCACAGTTAGAAGAACAAGTGTGTAAATCCTTCAGACTTCAACGCCACATGGGCCACAACAGATTGTAGATACCATCTATTCAACATGCTTCAAGATAGGAAACTACAGATCAGTGTAAACTGTGGCACTGATAAAATGATCCTGCTGATAACCATCTGCTTCAAAGTTTCCCCTTTAGATGTGGTACAGAGAAAGTGCAGATTACTGGGCGTCGAAAAGCTTTTCTGACGTGATTCAAAATAGCCTCAAAGTGACAACTTGTCATTCTTTGAGAACGTTTCCACTTGGACGGTCTGATAGTGTACTAAGAAAGCAGACGAAGAAACTATATACAAACTAAACAACTCTCGGACTTACATTCAAACAATATAGAATCAATATAATCCAATTTTACAGAACATTGGAAAATTAAAAACCAATAAATGCCCACCCCCTGTTTTGAGGTGACGCGTCGTCGCTCTCTGATCCCAAAAAGAAGTTAATAACCCCAAAAGTCAAAGATATACACACTAGATTACAGAACATGACAGTGAAGAACAAGTTCCCCCACTAACTTAACTAACTCAGTAACAGTACTCAGGTTAAGCGAAATCAAACAAAAAAAAGAAGTTATGTTACAATGATTGTCGTAAGCAATACAATGAAAAAAATTCTACTCTACTCCACTATCTCCCACACTTGTCAATCATTGGCTACAAAATACCTCTCTTGCTTAACCTAAAAATTGCTGTTAGGTGAATCTGTTTGCTTTGCATATTTTGACGCACATATTAAAAAATCGATATGGTAAAAATTTAATATATATATAGGGAAACATTCATTTTCAAGTTGTGTATGAAAAATGCTGTCTATGGGGGGGGGGGGGAAAGCGAGAGAATCCATGTTTTTTGATTTCACACTTTTGATTATAGGGGGGGAGTGTAATCGTTTTCTGTGATATTGATCCGGGGCGCGCAAGGATATTGCTCTTAGTAGTACTTACGTTTGTACAGAAATTTTATTTTTTAGGGCCAGGGAAAATATTTATTATATTTGGCTTATTGTGTTTATGGCCTGAATTCATATGTATTACATATTATTAGTACAAGTAGAATCAGTCCTATATTGTATATTTTGGATGGGTAGGAGGGACTAGATTCTTAAGGAAATATGATTCATGAAGTGGTTTTCTTCTAAAGGAGATGGTATCTCTACTATAGTTTATGTTAGAGACTCTCCTAAGGTACGGTACAATGTATAATTCGGACTCCATGTATTGCCAGACCCTATTTTGATGATCTCATGTCGATTCGACCTAGATGGAACATTGTGCTTCGTATCGCTAGGGTCGTGTTTTGTATCGACGAAGATGACAGACTTTCCTACAGCGGTTATGGCTACGTGAATTAACCTGATCACCGTAGAGCTGTATGGGAACATTTATGAAATCATTTATATACCCATTATAAATTAACTCTGGCTTATATTCTCCTTCCTATGAATGAGTGAACGACAACTCAGGGAGGCGGCCATGTTAGATTTCGGTCATCATATGTTTTGATCACTGCCAAGAGAACAGATTATTTATCCTATTATCGGACAGTGACAGGGGGATCTCAATCTTGCTAGAAACCCCCTCTTTCGTGGTTTCATAATATATGCTACAAACTATGGACGTCAAGTAACCTTAGTTATTGACCGATCTGCCTTCACTGACGCGTTTAGTCAGATAGGGGGATGCGGCCATAATGTATCATGACATTGAACTTTTGATGTACTGCCCATTATTTCTGAATGTGTCATGACTTCAGATCTGCTATGTATACCTACAAATTGATATGTCAACATACCATGATGTACTCGTATGTCCCAGTGTGTACGTCTGAATAAATTGAGTAAACAAAGATTCCAGCAGTCTGCATTGGTGCCTTGTAGACACAAGTGTATGAGTGGTTATATTGGTCAGCACACGAACAGTACACCATTCGCGGTAATCACACTCTACACTTCTACTTCATACATACACCATCCTGCGTCGGTTGAAGTGACCAAGTTTAGGGCCTGCTTCCCCTGGAGCCTTTGCCTTCCCTAACTCAGGACTAGGGTGAGTTACCCATTTACAGCTGGGTAGACTGGAGCATGCCTGATCTCAACAACACACCACTCTTCCTTACAGAGCATACAGACTGACACTTTACAGAGTGGAAAGAAGAAAAGAAACTTTACAGTGGCGAGCCAGATTCCTGGGTCCAGCTTACGCAGTTTTGTGTTGAGAATCACAGTTTACAGCTGAAAGAACATTTGTTTGACCATATCAACACCAGTAGGACAGCTATACAGTCGATGTCAGCTTGACCTGTATTACCGATAGGATGCTGTATCTAGGTCAGCGCTTGTTGACAGTTTTTTTCGCGGTACAGACAGTATTACACAGGGCAGGCGAATAAAGTGTAGAAAATATCTGGAGCAGTATTGTTGACATTTCTCAACGTACAGAAGAATCACAGTGTTGTTGAACATAAAGTGCATAGTTCATCGTTGGATCTTCATATGCTCAACAGAGAAAAATTGACAGTGTAATAGTTTAAAATTAAATCTATTACTGAATAAAGTGGCAAGTTATTAGTATTAAAATAAAACTGTGCCTGCTATTAAACACACTACATACCTGCAACACATTCCATTCATGACATAGATTATATTGTATGCTATATGCTATTTATGCTTACATGTTATTTGTTATGTATTAAATTAGTTTATGTTCTGTGTGACTAGTACAAGGTATGCCGAGTGACATTGGTCTGGACTAGTATTCTATAGGTACACATTTTCTTAATTGGAAATTTGTTAGCAACAATTTGCTGCTATTTCTGTTAGTTGTGATGAGGTGTTCTTTTCTTCGTTGTTTTTGTTAATAATTTTTGTGTTCCTTAGTTTTGTTTGATTTGTTTGTATAATTGTAGGTCTCACCTTTCCTTTCATTTCAGTTTTTTACACCCTTATGTTTTTATACACTGTGGCGTTATTTGTCTTGTTATATTATGGCAGTTATCATCACGGTTTCTGTGATCATTTTTTTCATTTCTCCTATTTAATTTAATTTGATCTCTGCAAATGTGTTCATATTGTCTTTTCTTGTTTGTCCTTTGTAATGTCTTTAGTTGACATATGACGTATAGTGGTATACACTGATAGTATAGTACAGATCAGTACTTTATGATTGTTATTGTTATAAAACAAAATGTACAAGACCTTTGTAAGGCTTGTCTCCCAAAGTGATTGGTAAAGGGAAATATTTTTTCCACAGGTACTCAAGTGATCTTTGATTACATTGAGGTATACAAGACCTTTGTAAGGCTTGTCCCCACAGTATTTGAGATACAGTTATTGTTGTCCACAGGTACTCAAGTTATCATTGGTTATTATAAACCATACAAGTTTGGACTAAGACTAAGTCTATGGTATAGACTTGTCTCCCATTAAAGTGAAATAGGGTAATTTATTTACTTTTTCAGGTTTCTGATTTAAGAAGACAATATGTCTACATTAGATTATTTCATTGCACAAGGAAAATCTCTTGATAAGACTGGAAAAGACTTAGAACAATGGGCTGTTGCTCAATATGACAAAGCATTAGCTGCAGAAGAGAAAAAAGCTGCTGCTGAGGAAAAAAAAAGCTGCGGCTGAGGAGAGAAAACTTCAAATAGAAGAAAAAAAAGCTGCTGCAGAAGAAAGGAAAGAAAGCTGCTGCTGAAGAAAAAAAAGCTCTGGCTGAAAAAAAAGATTAGAAAAAGAAGCTGATACTGCTGCTGAACTTAAGAAATTGCAGATGCAAGTGGAGGAAAGGAGATTTGAGGCAGAACAGAAGAAATTAGAAGCTGATGCAGAGAGAAAAAATTAGAAAGTTGCTGCAGAACAGAAGCCCAAAAAATTTAGAATTCTGCTGCAGAACAGAACAAAAAATTAGAAGTTGCTGCTGCAGAACAGAAAAAATTAGAAGCTGCTGCTGCTGCAGAACAGAAAAAATTAGAAGCTGCTGCTGCAGCAGAACAGAAAAAATTAGAAGTTGCTGCTGCTGCAGAACAGAAAAAATTAGAAGCTGCTGCTGCTGCAGAACAGAGAAGATTAGATAGAGAAGCTGAAGAGAGAAAAGCAATAAGAGAACATGAGTTTGAATTAGAGAAATTAAAATTGACATGTATGAGTAATGTTAATCAGGCATCTGGTGGTAATGGTAAACCCTTTGTGTACAAGGTCAAGGTACCAGCGTTTAACCCTACCAGTGATGACATAACATTTTGGCTTTCTAGATTTGAACGGGCTTGTCGATCTCATAATGTTGACAAATCACAGTATGTGAATCAGTTGTCTGAAAATCTAAAAGGGGAGTTTTGAGTAAGTTATATTTTGTTGAAGAGGCCGACAAAGATAATTATGATGCTGTTAGGGCAGCTTTGATAAAGAGATATCAGCTGTCTGAGGAGGTTACCGTCTTTTGTTTAAAACAATGAGACCTGAGGTAGGTGTAGAATTCTCAGATTTCATCTCAAAAGCACGAATTACACTTTCACGATGGATTGAGTTATCCAAAACAGAGAAAAATCATTTGATGGTCTTACGGATTTATTGCTAAGAGACAAGGTCATGTCTTCTGTAAATAAATCATTCCTAGAGTTCTTACATGAGCGTAAACCTGGTACAATAAAGCAAATGGAAGAATATTGTGACCAGTATGCCACGGCACACCCTGACATGATTCTTAGTAACTCTAACATTAAAGAGAGTATGCCAGTTGCTTCGGCAACAGAATATAATCAGAATTACTCACACAAATTCCAAGGAGCTAAAAATAAATTTGATAAAAAAGGTTAATTGGAATAAGTATCAAAACCAAGATAACCACTCAAATCAGGGTTCTTCTTCGAAGAACTGGAATCGGGCTGATAGTCCTCGACACGCGAGAGGTACCCATAATGTTAGAAATTCTCGGAAAGGGAGTAGCTATAGGAACTACCCAAGTGCTTCATGGAGACAAAAGAAACAATATTACAGGGATACTCAATATAATGAGCATGATGATTATGATCATGAATATTATGATTCAAACCCAAATAGGGGTTATAACAGAGGCAATAATAATTATAGAGACAATTATAACCGAGGTAGATCACAACACAAAAGACATGGTAAATCTTATTACCAGGCTAACTCTGCACAACAGGAGTTCCACGACACCGATAATCAGAATAATGAAAAAAAGACTCCAACAGTGTAGCAAATTCCGCTTTCGATTTTGCTAGAGCATCTGAGTGTTCGCAATGCAAAACATTATTCGATCCAACCACAGTGTCTACTTTAAGCTGCGGTCACCCGCTTCCCGCTCTCCATGCGTCAATTGCGCATAATGGAAGGGGTGCTCTTGTCTTTAATAGGGGCCTAATAGATGGTACTCCGGTATCAATTCTTTTCGATTCGGGGTGCACTACCATTGGAGTGAGGCAATCACTCGTAAAATCCTTCTCGAGCTACAGGCAATATAGTCAAATGTGTAACATTTGGTGGCACATTGGAGAAGTACTCCACTGCCATTATCAATATTGCTACGCCTTTCTTTACAGGAGAGGTGCAAGCATGTCTCTTGCCGAATCCGATCGCTGATCTCATCATCGGTCGCATTCATGGAGTGAAAGAATGCACTCCACAGCAAATTTCTAATTGGGAAAATGTTAATATGCAATCGGCTAATGCAGTAATCACTAGGGCTCAAGCTCTTAATATGCCACAATCTTCACATTCTGAAGATAATGATGCGCAGATCCAAGATGATCCCTTGGAGATTTCCCACGATTCTTTTATCAAACAGCAGGAAGATGATCCTACTCTAAAGAAATTCTTTACTCTGGCAACAAAAGGTGATCCGAATAAGGATACAAATCGTAAATCTTGGATTACGATGAAGAATGGCGTACTTGTACGTATGGTACAAGACTCCGCTAAGTCCATTCATTCTCAAATCCTTGTGCCTAAAAATATGAGAGTTAAAATCTTACAGCACGCTCATGATTCGCAGTGTGCTGGACATATGGTTTTTTTCCTTTTTTTTTTTTTTTTTTCTTTTTTTATGTTTCCCGTACTAAAGCTAGAGTTCTTCAATCTTTCTTTTGGCCTGCTGTGAATAAGGACATACGAATCTATTGTCGATCTTGTAAAGTATGTCAAGAGATTAAATCCAGAGGTCCACGCCATGATGCACCTATTCAGGCTGCAGACATTCCCATTCGGCCATTTCAAAAAATGGCGATAGACATCATTGGTCCATTTAAGATAAAGTCTGCTAGAGGACACCAATTTATTTTGACGTGTGTTGATATGTGCACACGTTGGCCGGAGGCTGTTCCTCTAAAGAGCATAACTACTGCTGATGTCGCAGATGCTCTTTTGTTAATATTTTCTCGTCTGGGATTTCCAGCAGAAATATTATCCGACCATGGTACCCAACTCATATCGGATACCATGTCTCAAGTAATGTCGACTCTGAAGATAGAGAGATCGCTGAGTAGTATTTATCATCCTATGTCCAATGGGATGGTGAACGTTTGAATAGAACTCTGAAAAACCTACTAGGTAAGATAACAGAAGATCATCCTCAGGATTGGGATAGGGTTTTACCCGCGGCTCTCTTTGCATATAGAGAGGTCGCCAACGAACATACAGGATTTTCTCCCTTTGAACTTGTCTTTGGCGCGAAACCGCGAGGTCCTATGTCCTTACTTAGATGTACCAGGTCCAGGAGGCGCAACAGCAACCCATGGTACCATGCAACCCCCGCTTTGGTTTAATATGTCCTACACAGACAATTGTCAAAAAAATTAATCGTTATGGTGCTCGCCCTGTGAAGTCCCTCACCAGGCAGGAGCAGTGCCGGATTCTGAGCCTCGACAGAATCCACCCTCAGCTTACTAACTGGAGGTCTTCCTTAGTCCGCCAAATGGAGCCAGGAGGCGGAAGGAGAAAGTAACTGGCCAACCAATAAGACGACGGCCCCTTCTGAATGTCATGCATTGGAATGCAGAGGGAGTCAACCAACAAAAGATCTGAACTAGAGAATACCCTATTTCGGAAAGATATATTAGCATATTGCTGCATACAAAGAAACCCACCTACAGGAAGGAAAACATTTTAAGATACGGGGCTATCAATGCTTCAGATTTGACAGAAAAGATCATCGAAGAAGGGTGGCATACTAAACACTGATAAGGAATAACCTCAACGCTATAGAAAAAAAAAAAATCCAAGACATATAAAAGAAGGTGCAGAAATACCAAGTAAATCCATCTAAAACATAACATAACATCTGGAACTGAGATCTCCTAAACTTCTACTGCCCCAATGACATACCAACTGAACATGACTAGCATAGATGTCCCCATTGGCAACTTCAAATAGCGGTGGGAGACTTCAACAGCCTTCCAAAGCTGGGGATACAACCCAGCTAGATAGAAGGGGATGGCGAAGAGATAGAAAACTGGCAAGACGACAATAACCGAAACCCTTCTAAACAACCCCCTAATGATCCTCCAACCTTTACTCCAGAAGAATGGCATAGCACCTCTACTCCAGACCTGGCATTCTGCACACCGAGATTGGCTGGGATAGTGGAAAGGGAAATAGGAGAACAACTCGGTGGAAGTGATCATCGTCCTGTATTCATCAAAATTAATAGAACAATTAATACAAGTCCAAGTCAGCCAAGATGGAATTATAAAAAAGCAAATTGGTCCATTTATCAACACAGAGCAAATCTGCTTACAAAAGATATTAAGGTACTAGACAGAGACATTAACAGAGTCATCTGGGATTTTAATAATGGAGTACACAAGGCAGCAAAGGAGACATAATTACCGAGAGGAGCGAGGAAGAACTATGTACCATATTGGTCCAACACACTACAAAACCTACATGAATATATGAATGAAGCAAGGCACCACTGCAGAGGTACAACCATCCCAACAGAACCCATATCATGCCTACAAAAGGCAAAAGCAAAATTCATTAAACGAAAGCTAGAAGCCCAGAGGAGAAGCTGCAGGGAAAAAAACATATAAACTAAACCTTGAAAAGGAAGGGAGAAAGTTGTGGAAACTCACTAAACAATTGAATGAACGATAACAATTCCTCAACGACAAACCATTACACTAGACGATGCAGGGAAACTATATACCGGCAAACAAGCAGCAAGACATATTTGCGGAATCCTACAGAAATGAAAGTAACGTCTCCGTCAATTTACGTAGACAACGAGACATTGGTAAAGAAATAATACGCACAAGATCTAATGGAAAACAGTCGGGACGTTATGTCCAAACCTTTCAATATGGACGAGTTAAAAACAGCCGTGTGGAAACCTAAAGACAGGAAATCACCAGGCCCCGGATGGTATAACCAACGAAATGCTAAAACACTAGGATATACAGCAATGAGCAAACTGTTGCAAATATATAAACTACAGTTGGATGACAGGCAGTGTGCCACAGATATGGAGAGAGGCGCTCATGTGTCCCATCATAAAGAAAGGAAAAGACAACAGGAAGGCCACCAGCTACAGACCAATAAGCCTAACAAGCTGTGTATGTAAGACAATGGAGAGGATGATCAACAGAAGATTGAAATGGTACTTGGAATCCGAGAAAATTTTAGTGCCAGAACAAGCAGGGTTTAGAGAGCGCAGCAGCACAGAAGACCAAATCACATACCTGTCACAGATCGTTGAAGATGCCTTCCAAGAAAAGAGAAAAGTCTTTACCCTATGGATAGACCTCCAAAAAGCTCTTGCCAAAGTATGGAAAGACGGGTTAATAGTAAAACTGCAAAGGAACGGAATCAAGGGTAATATGAGAAAATGGATCCAGTCGTTCCTACACAATCGGAAAGCAAGAGTCACTATGGAAGGTCACAACAGCAAGAAAATCCTCCTAAAACATGGAGTTCCTCAAGGCTCAGTATTGTCTCACGCACGGTTCCTGGGGTGCATCAATGACCTCATCCACGATCTGCCACAAGGTGTGAGAGCTGCCCTATACGCTGACGACTTGGTGGTGTGGTGTGTAGAAGAACATCTAACTATCGCTAATAAGCGAATACAAAGGGCAGCAGACAACATCAGCAGCATGGGCAGAGAAATGGATGGTGCAGATCAACGCTGAAAAATCATCAACAACACTTTTCACGCTCTCCAACAAAGACAAAGCAGGAGAGATACGACTTGGAAATATACATGTCCAAACAGATGAGGAACCGGTGTACTTGGGCATTACATTAGATAAAGAGAATGACATGGAGGCACCACATCGAGAGAACAGAGGCTAAAGCGAGAAGAAAACTTTCCATACTGAGGAAAATAGCTGGATCAAGTTGGGGAGCTAACGAAACAACACTAAAGAAAGTGTATACAGGTGCAATAAGACCTATATTAGAGTACGGATCAGCAGCATGGTCTACAGCAGCCAAATCACACCTACAAGCCTTAGATAAAGTACAAAATCAAGCGCTTAGGTTGATCACGGGTGCCATGAAGACCACACCAATAAATGAAATGGAAAAAATCACAGGCATTCCACCTTTATTATACAGACGAGACACTAAGACCCTGATCCAAGCAGAAAAGTACAAGAACATGCCCGCACATCCAATGAAAACTAGATTTGGAGATTTAGCCAGTGGGAGGTTGAAGAGAAGCAGTTTTGTGCATCGGTCCAAAAAAACTAATTAGAACATACAAGGATGAACTACCAGACATCACTAAGGAAATAACTCCCACACTCCTCCCAACCCCATGGGAACAACATCAAAATTTCAGTATTAAGACCTCCATAACTACCACCTGCCCCATGGGAGAGCTAAATACTCTCCAAAGGAAAATAGCAGCATGTGACATGATTGAAGAACTATACCCCAGAGAAGCATGGATCCAAGTATATACTGATGGATCTGCAACCAGAGCAGTGAAGAACGGAGGCGCAGGAGTTTAGGTGTCTATCCAGACAAAGAAAATGAATCCACCTGTTCACCTACTGGAATATTCTGTTCAAACTATGTTGCTGAAGTACAGGCCATAAGCATTGCTGCAGGAATAATAAATAACACAATAAGCCAATGTCAGCAGGTTGTATTCCTTACCGATGCAATGTCAGTTCTGCAAGCCCTCAATAGTGATAAACTGCCAGAATTAAACAAAGTCCTATGCGAAGTAAATATCAAAAGAAGGGTAGTGCTACAGTGGATACCATCACACTGTGGCATACCAGGAAATGAGAGAGCAGATATGTTAGCAAAAGAGGGAGCAACACAGGAACAAAAAGAACAAACAATCACATTCCAGGAAAAGAAGACCCTTATCAAGGCCATCAGGAAAATTGATCAACAAAGAGACAACTATCAATATCTTGATCGAGCAAAACAGGTGATCCTGTTCCGTATGAGAACAGGACACAACAGACTGAACAGTCACTTATACAGACTGAGATTGGTCCCATCACCCCTATGTACGTGTGGACAGGCAGCACAGACAGCCGAACACATCCTGCAAGACTGCCACATGCTTAGTCAATTGCGAACTGAACATTGGCCCACAGAGACGCACATCCACACAAAGCTGTTTGGGAGTCTTGAAGAACTTTCAACCACAGCAACATACATCCAGAAAACCGGACTTCTTGTGTAGACATTTCTAAACAACAGCGAACGAGAAGAAGAAGACTTCATGATCTTATAACTGCTGATAATATTGTCGATGACACAAAATCCTCTTATGAATATGTCATCGCACTTAGACACAAGATTATTGAAGCATGCAAATTGGCAACTGCTTCTTCTGAATTTGCGAAACAGAAGGCAAGGGAATTTGTCAATAAAAAGAGATGTTTGCGACAACTTTGTCCAGGTGACAAAGCATTTGTCTTGCTACCTTGTAGGGAAAATAGACTTCTCATTTCTTGGAAAGGTCCGTACGATATAATATCAAAAGTTTCCGATGTTGACTATATCGTCGATATTGACGGGAAGCGTAAAACCTTCCACATCAACATGCTCACGGAATTCCATGAACGTCCTGATTATTTACAACCTGTTTTCAAGGCAACGGACGATTTTCCAGTCCAACATGGACAGTACTCATCTCTGTCAGTAATACAGGATGAGGAAACGAGTTTCTCGGATGTAAATTTACCTTTTCCAATGATTCCTCTTCACTCTAATGAATCATGGAAAGATGTTGCAATTTCTCCAGAATTATCTCCAGGAGAGCAGAAACAAGTTTCTACTATGTTAGAACAATTTCAGGATGTCCTTACTGACATTCCTGGTCAAACTGATGTCATTCAACATGACATTATTCTTACTGACCATAGTCCTATAAGAGTCAGACCGTATCCTATCCCGATACATTTTCAAGCACAGGTAGAGAAAGAGTTAGATGAGATGATAGAGTTAAAAATTATTGAACCATCCACATCAGCATATTCTTCGCCGATGGTTATAGTACGAAAAAAAGACAATAACATACGTCTTTGCGTGGATTATCGCAAATTGAATCAAGTGACTAAATTTGATGCGGAACCTATGCCTTTACTAGAAGAGCTACTTACGAGACTATCGAATTCTCACTTCTTTACTAAACTCGATTTGTCTAAGGGATATTGGCAAGTTCCACTATCCGAACACGCCAAACCGTTAACTGCTTTTTCGACGCCTAGGGGTCTATTCCAATGGAATTTCATGCCTTTCGGTCTTATGAACGCCCCTGCAACATTTGTACGCATGATGCGTCGAATCCTATCTCATCGCTCAGATGTCATTGCGTATCTTGATGACATCTGTCTTTTCAGTGATACTTGGAACGATCACTATAATGGGATAAATGAACTATTGTCTATCTTACGCGAGCATAACCTGACAGCGAAACCATCGAAAGCATGTATTGGTTTTAGCGAAATATCTTTCTTAGGACACCGTGTTGGTCATGGGTTCCTAAAAACAGAAGACCATAATACAAGTAAGATACTTAACATTTCTATTCCTAAGACTAAAAAGCAAGTACGAAGTCTCTTAGGTTTAATACAATTTTATGGACGATTCATCCCGAATCTGTCCTCCATTATGTCACCTCTTTCTTCCTTGCTAAAGAAAGGGTCTCCTAATGTAGTCCATTGGACTCAAGAATGTCAATCCTCTTTGGATAAGGTTAAAACTATGTTTTCTACTTCACCTATCCTAGTATTGCCTTCTAAGGATAAGACATTTATTCTTCGTAGTGACGCTTCATCCACCGGGATTGGAGCTGCACTAATGCAAGAGTACTCTGGAACTCTGCATCCTGTGATGTATATTTCTCGGAAATTAAATGCCGCAGAGAAGAATTACTCGGTCCTAGACCGTGAATTATTGGCTATGGTTTGGTCAATCCTTAAACTGCAAAGATTTCTTCTGGGCGCGCATTTCATTGTGGAAACTGACCAGAAAGCTCTTACGGCTATTCAGAGTAAAAATCTGAAGAGCGCGAGATCAACGCGATACGCGATTGCTCTACAGCCATTTCATTTTTCGGTGCGAGCTATCCGTGGGTCAGAAAATGTGATGGCAGATATTTTGTCTAGATGCCCACATGATTCATAACTGTTATACAACTTTGATACAGTTGTTTCTATGTTGAAATGTGTACACATATGTAATATATCATATATTGATTGTAACACTACTTAGCGGTTCATTGATATTTATTCACCGCTGATCTTTCAATGTTTTTTCGTCTTTGATGATCATGATGTTAAGATATCTTAGATGAAATTTATGTATAAACTAATGTGGAAATTGTGTCATTGCTAATATTGTAGTATGCGTTGGTGACACCTCTCTGGAAATATTTATACTTAGAGAAGTACTTTCTCTAAGGTCATAAAACTTATGCTTATCATCTGCGCATTGTATTGGTGCGTTGTGAGCCTATTGTATGTTGCTCCTAGATGGATTTCAAAAAAAAAAAAGTACCATTTTTTTTTTCCCGAGGGGTGTGGTAATCTGTTGCGTGCATATTTTGACGCACATATTACAAAAATCGATATGGCTATTTAATAGGAAAAAAATATAGACATTCATTCATTTGTGTATGAAAATGCTGTCTATGGTAAAAGCGAGAGAATCCATGTTTGATTCACACTTTTGATTATAGGAGTAATCGTTCTGGATATTGATCCGGCGCAAGGATATTGCGCTTACGTTTGTACTTATTTTTTAGGGCCAGAAAATATATTAATTTGCTTATTGTGTTTATGGCCTGAATTCATATGTATTACATATTATTAGTACAAGTAGAATCAGTCCTATATTGTATATTTTGGATGGGTAGGAGGGACTAGATTCTTGTTATTCCGGTCTAGCGGAAGTATGAGTTGTCTTGACAAGTCGTGATGAGTTCCGATGTACCGTGATAATGGCGGGTACGCATTTTTCAAAGGGCTGGTAGATTCTTAAGGAAATATGATTCATGAAGTGGTTTTCTTCTAAAGGAGATGGTATCTCTACTATAGTTTTTATGTTAGAGACTCTCCTAAGGTACGGTACAATGTATAATTCGGACTCCATGTATTGCCAGACCCTATTTTGATGATCTCATGTCGATTCGACCTAGATGGAACATTGTGCTTCGTATCGCTAGGGTCGTGTTTTGTATCGACAAAGATGACAGACTTTCCTACAGCGGTTATGGCTACGTGAATTAACCTGATCACCGTAGAGCTGTATGGAAACATTTATGAAATCATTTATATACCCATTATAAATTAACTCTGGCTTATATTCTCCTTCCTATGAATGAGTGAACGACAACTCAGGGAGGCGGCCATGTTAGATTTCGGTCATCATATGTTTTGATCACTGCCAAGAGAACAGATTATTTATCCTATTATCGGACAGTGACAGGGAGATCTCAATCTTGCTAGAAACCCCCTTTCGTGGTTTCATAATATATACTACAAACTATGGACGTCAAGTAACTTTAGTTATTTATCGATCTGCCTTCACTGACGCGTTTAGTCAGATAGGGGGATGCGGCCATAATATATCATGACATTGAACTTTTGATGTACTGCCCATTATTTCTGAATGTGTCATGACTTCAGATCTGCTATGTATACCTACAAATTGATATGTCAACATACCATGATGTACTCGTATGTCCCAGTGTGTACGTCTGAATAAATTGAGTAAACAAAGATTCCAGCAGTCTGCATTGGTGCCTTGTAGACACAAGTGTATGAGTGGTTATATTGGTCAGCACACGAACAGTACACCATTCGCGGTAATCACACTCTACACTTCTACTTCATACATACACCATCCTGCGTCGGTTGAAGTGACCAAGTTTAGGGCCTGCTTCCCCTGGAGCCTTTGCCTTCCCTAACTCAGGACTAGGGTGAGTTACCCATTTACAGCTGGGTAGACTGGAGCATGCCTGATCTCAACAACACACCACTCTTCCTTACAGAGCATACAGACTGACACTTTACAGAGTGGAAAGAAGAAAAGAAACTTTACAGTATCCCTTGAAAAATTAAAATATTATGAACCTATATTGTCAGTTGGGTTGCCCAAATCTGGCCCCCAGACCAGCCTTGGTATCTAATAATAATTACAAGGTGGTTACCAAAGTTGGTGAGTTAATTTTTCCTGGATGAGTCCTGTGTCACCGCATATAGTTATTGAAGCAAGACGTTCTCGGGACGTTCACAGTTATAAAAGGAGAAAAGTAGTTCCTGTATTGTCTAGCCTCTGGGTGCTAAGACAACTGCTACGATATGAAAAAAACTGATAATGATAAATCCTGTCGGCTTTCTCTGGGGTGAGTGCCGATTATGAAACAGCGTATTCTCCTGGATAAAATCCACTTGGGAAAACGACTGTCAGAAGTCGGGAAATATATTATGTATGTTTCCACAGCGGGCTGATAAATCGAATAAAACAATCTGGGTATTTGTAAGTCTAGTTAACTCAAATTTACAGTTGATAGGTTAGCTTGTCGACTTTGGCCATTTCTGTTCACACCTGTACTGGGGACGAACGCCAAGGAAAACGACAACTACTATTCCTTCAGTAACTGAGAAAAAGGACCATAATAGAGAAAACCGCTAGCCGCTGGTTTTGATCAAGCACTATATTAGGAAGAAAACAAAACATTTAACCAAATTGACAATATCTATGCTATCAAGCGTAAGGTATGACCTCTTAACCTCTCCATCACCTAAATAATTAAAAGGCACACGGTGTCTTAGCCTATCTTATCGCGCTTCGCTTAGAGAGTACGAGCTGGGTTTTAGGCCTGCAGCCTTTCCCTTAAGAGCCGGTAAACAATCAGCGCACAATGTCAGTTATAATTTAATTGTAACTACGCGCCCTTAGCAAATATCGCCTGTCATTATTAGCTAGTTGATTATCGGCGTCTATCATTTTGACACATGATATTAACACTAGTCATTTAAAAAATGTACACATAATGAAATAAAATGCGCATACTGCTCTGTCACTTTATCCGTCACTCATAGCCTTAATCTTTAGTCAGCTAAACCGTATCTTCTGGTGTAACAAATGGTTGATGGATTTTACATTACTGAACCACTGGTAAGAAAATATCTACGCGTTAGCTATTTCGCTAGTCTTAACACTAGGGAATCACAGTGAATAAAATGGTAAAACTTGAACACATTTAACACTTAAGCACAACTTATATTATTACCAGGAAACAAAATAATCCCCACGAAGGCTATTAATGCACTATTTTACATAAGTTCTAGCGCGCGCGTTTAGATTATCCAAAGTTTCCTGAGAGACTTGACAACTGACTTGGAGAGAACGCAGTATATATACAGATTTAGGGTAATTATCTCTAAAGGATGTGACAATTCACACCTTCGGCATTGCAGAGAAAATCAACGAGCTTCGTTTCAGAGATAAAGGATTTTCCTGTTCGCTCTACTCGTGATACCGAACGACATCAAAAGACATGGGCCGTGAGAACGGGCCCCTTTTTAGATTTCCGTCCGTTTCCCCAGATCAAAGCTTGACGTCCTCTGAAAATGCACGGACTTCAAAGGTGGTCGATAAATATTATTATCGCCCTTGATTTTGCTACCGAAGTCTGATCGTTTTTATCCACGTGCTTTTTGTCACTACCCGATGATTGACAGATTAGCTCGCGTGAGAACTCAGGTAAACAAACCGGTTCGCTCCCCTTGTTAATACTGCCGGGTGAAAGTTGGTTAACACTCATCAGCGCTTGTAAACAGGAAAAATATGCGTGGCTTCAAAATATGAGTCAGACAGACAGCGAAAATCGTGGTTTTTGCGTAGCAAAATTAAAACACAAAGGTGGTCGGATTTCTGTAGGATTACTGAGGCTATATTTACATACGTCACAGATAGCTGAAGGGCGATGATGATGACGTTAATAATGATGACGACTATAAGGAAAACATATTAACAACATTAAATGTAACCTTGCTTGACAAAAAGTAGACGATAATTACAAAAGAAATAGTGTCGACATAAAGAAGGAATGAGACTGTTGTTCCCTCAGGCGTGTCTACGAATAGACTAGCATAAGCCTGTGGATGGGGACTAGCAGCCTCATCATGAGAAACACACTGATACAACAACAACAGCCGTGAGAGCACATGAATGCTGTTAGTGTAGACTTCCTACAATGGGACCAGCTCAAAGGTGAATCAAACAGGAAATGAATGATTAGCAATCACGAAGAACTTTGCGAGTTTAAACTAAATTTTTACTTACCCCCGGAGACATCAAGGTATCTCAAAACTTCAGCTTTCGTTGGGACAAGGAGGTCAGCGGCGTATACATAGCTGGAATTCATGGTGGCTATTTCTGGGTTGACCGCTTTGATATTTGGATCATTCTCTAGGAATGTGCGCAACTGTAAATTCGTGATGAGAAATTAGAAATGAAAGTCATTTAATTGTTGTAGAACGAGCAAATAACCCGTCAAGAAATGGTGATAAAGAACTATTGTGTGCGCATTTTGCCTTATGTCTTGCGAACATGTCTTAATCTTCCCGGTTTAAGATACTTTCTGTAAATTCCATTCTACGTTTCAGCTTTTAAAGAGGACGTAAACCCCATCAGCGCGCATAAAAAAATTAGAAACTCATTTAAGAATTAAAAAAAAACACACAAAAAAACAACCCACAAACTTATATTATGATAAATAAATTAAACCTTTGCAATCGGTGTAATACTTTAGTTAAATTGTTCCTGCCTAACTTTCCAACGTTTCAGTCCTTCATTATTTAATCTCCGTCTTCTTTCTGCGGTAGATTCAACGACCCCCATATTGTTTACAGCTCTGGCAATTGTGGCACCCTCTGACAGCCTGTCTTTTAAAAGAAATTAACTTTAGTGTACCTGTTTTTATATTGCATATAATTTATTTCTCTCAGTTAACATTTCCGAGGGAAACAATAAGACAACAGAAAATATGTACGAATGTGTGCAATTATAATTTTACTACCTCTTTCTCCAATATCCTGAGGGTAAGAGGAAAAAAGGAAGACCAAAAGAAACACTCAGAAGAACAATAATAAGAGAAGGAAGAACGTTGGGATTAAACAATGCGCAAGAGCTAAGAGGAGTGGCGACACAACGTACAACCTGGAGAGCACTGATTTCTGCCTTATGCGCCGTGTTTGGTGCTTAAAGAGTTTATTATTATTATTATTTCTCCAATAATTTTTTTTTTAAATAATAAGTACACAACTTTATCTTGTTACATAAATTTTGTTTTAGAAAACATCATTCAAGTGTTTCTCACTTTCATACACCTTAAATTAGCTTTTTTTTTTTTTTTAAATGCAGTGTTACGAAATTATCGACGCTTTCCGTTCTGGCAAAAGTGGCGCCCCCTGACAGCATCACATTGTATTTTCATATAAATAATTGTTCTGTATTCGGTCAATATAATCAAATTGAAGGTGATGCAATATAAAATCACAATAACCAACAGAAAGCGTACCTTTATTCATAGTAGATCCAAATTTTCGAGGAAATAATTTTTTTTTTTTTAAAGGAAACAGTTTAAACAACTGCTCCTATCAGGCACGTTGTAAGCTGTCACAAAGATGAGGCATCCCAAGTGGCTAGAAACCTCATAATGTAAAAGGTACTGCTACAGAAATCAGCATTGCAAAGAGTCCATGCTATGCTTTGATGCTAGCCTCCAGCAAGGTGACGAACTGCAGCTATTTGTCCACGGATGATGCGGTGTGAAAACAAAGGAGAAATCATGACCTCACGTGTATATCTCCGGAACATCATTATAATCTTCGGGACCCAAGACATAGCAACAGCGATAAATGCAATCAGCGACCCATAGCTTGACTGCTTGCGTCAGGGTCAGCGAACCAGAGCTGACCAAGACTCTACTCCACCTCCAAGTGATGGGCCTGGAAACAGGCTGCATCACTGCAGTCTGCCTGAGAGAGTAGGGATCGAAGTAGGATGGCAAACCAGGTCCTAAACAACGCCGTTGTAAAGTCCAATGTAAATTGCTCATTGTAAAGAAGTGTGGTGTATGGTGTGTTCTCTTTCTTCTGTAAAGCTCCACTATCAATCACTGTAGCATGTTGTTTGTGGTGCCACTACTGTATATGTCCATTGTAGTGTACAGAGTTGTTGAGATCAGGCATGCTCCAGTCTACCCAGCTGTAAATGGGTAACTCACCCTAGTCCTGAGTTAGGGAAGGCAAAGGCAGCTGTAAACAGTAGTTTCCCTCTAAGGCTCCAGGGGAAGCAGGCCCTAAACTTGGTCAATTCAACCGACGCAGGATGGTGTATATATGGAGTAGAAGTGTAGAGTGTGATTAACGCGAATGGTGTACTGTTCGTGTTCTGACCAAGCTAAACACTCATTCACTTGTGTCTACAAGGCACCAATGCAGACTGCTGGAATCTTTGTTTACACAGTTTATTTAGACGCACACACTGGGACATAACGAGTAAATCATGGGTATGTTGACACATCAATTTGCAGGCATACATAGTAGATCCCATGTCATGACACATTCATAAATAATAGGTAGTACATCAATAGCCTCCAATGTCATGATACATAATGGCCGCATCCCCTATCTGACTAAGCGCGTCAGTGAAGGCGGATCGGTAAGTAACTAAAGTTGCTTTATGTTCACAGTTTATATCATATTATGAAACCACGATAAGGGGTTTCTATCAAAATTGAGATCTCCTTGCCACTGTCCGAATAATAAGATACATGCCCCGTTCTTTGGACAGTGATTCAAAAATATGATGACAGGAATGTAACATGGCATCCTTCCTGAGTTGTCGCTCACTCACTCACAGGTGGGTATAGATAAGCCAAAGTTAATTTGAAATACATATGCATAATTTCTTAAAGTTCCTCCATACAGATCTACAGTAATCCAGTTACTTCACGTAGGCATAACTACTGTATGGAAGCCCGTCATCTTCGTCGATACAAACTTGACCCTAGCGTTGCGAAGCACAAAATTCCAGCTAGGTCTAACCGACCTGAGATCATCAAAATAGGGACTGGCATTACCTGGAGTCCGAATCATACATGGTACCGTACATTAGGAGAGTCTCTAACACAAACTCTAGTAGAGACACAATCTCCTACAGAAGAAAAACCACTTCATAAATCATTTTTACTGAAGAATGACCCAGCCCTGGAAAATGCGTAACCGCCATTGTAAACGGTACCTCGGAACTCATCACGACTCGTCAAGACAACACCTACTTCCGCTAGAGCGGCATAACAAGAATATAGTCCTGCCTACCCATCCAAAATATACAATATAGGACTGATTCTACTTGTACTAATAATATGTAATACATATGAATTCAGGCCATAAACATAATAAGCAAATTAATCTATTTTCTGGCCCTAACAAATAAGTACGGACATGGGTGTCATATCCATGCGCCGAATCAATATCAAGAACGATTACTCCTATAATCAAAAGGGTAAAACAATCATGGATTATCTAGCTTTCCCAAAGACAGCATTTTCCTACACAAATGAATGAATGTCTATATTTTTTCCATATTAAATAGCCATATCGATTTTTGTAATATGTGCGTCAAAATATGCACGCAACAGATTACCACACCCCTCGGGAAAAAAAAAATGGTACATTTTTTTTTTGAAATACATCTAGGAGCAACATACAATAGGCTCACAACGCACCAATAACAATGCGCAGATGATAAGCATAAGTTTTCTTACCTTAGAGAAAGTACTTCTCTAAGTATAAATATTTCCAGAGAGGTGTCACCAACGCATACTACAATATTAGCAATGACACAATTTGTACATTAGTTTATACATAAATTTCATCTAAGATATCTTAACATCATGATCATCAAAGACGAAAAAACATTTAAAGATCAGCGGTGAATAAAGATCAATGAACCGCTAAGTAGTGTTACAATCAATATATGATATATTAGATATGTGTACACATTTCAACATAGAAACAACTGTATCAAAGTTGTATAACAGTTATGAATCATGTGGGCATCTAGACAAAATATCTGCCATCACATTTTCTGACCCACGGATAGCTCGCACCGAAAAATGAAATGGCTGTAGAGCAATCGCGTATCGCGTTGATCTCGCGCTCTTCAGATTTTTACTCTGAATAGCCGTAAGAGCTTTCTGGTCAGTTTCCACGATGAAATGCGCGCCAAGAAGAAATCTTTGCAGTTTAAGGATTGACCAAACCATAGCCAATAATTCACGGTCTAGGACCGAGTAATTCTTCTCTGCGGCATTTAATTTCCGAGAAATATACATCACTGGATGCAGAGTTCCAGAGTACTCTTGCATTAGTGCTGCTCCAATCCCGGTGGATGAAGCGTCACTACGAAGAATAAATGTCTTATCCTTAGAAGGCAATACTAGGATAGGTGAAGTAGAAAACATAGTTTTAACCTTATCCAAAGAGGATTGACATTCTTGAGTCCAATGGACTACATTAGGAGACCCTTTCTTTAGCAAGGAAGAAAGAGGTGACATAATGGAGGACAGATTCGGAATGAATCGTCCATAAAATTGTATTAGACCTAAGAGACTTCGCACTTGCTTTTTAGTCTTAGGAATAGAAATGTTAAGTATCTTACTTGTATTATGGTCTTCTGTTTTTAGGAACCCATGACCAACACGGTGTCCTAAGAAAGATATTTCGCTAAAACCAATACATGCTTTCGATGGTTTCGCTGTCAGGTTATGCTCGCGTAAGATAGACAATAGTTCATTTATCCCATTATAGTGATCGTTCCAAGTATCACTGAAAAGACAGATGTCATCAAGATACGCAATGACATCTGAGCGATGAGATAGGATTCGACGCATCATGCGTACGAATGTTGCAGGGGCGTTCATAAGACCGAAAGGCATGAAATTCCATTGGAATAGACCCCTAGGCGTCGAAAAAGCAGTAAACGGTTTGGCGTGTTCGGATAATGGAACTTGCCAATATCCCTTAGACAAATCGAGTTTAGTAAAGAAATGAGAATTCGATAGTCTCGTAAGTAGCTCTTCTAGTAAAGGCATAGGTTCAGCATCAAATTTCGTCACTTGGTTCAATTTGCGATAATCCACGCAAAGACGTATGGTTATTGTCTTTTTTTCGTACAATAACCATCGGCGAAGAATATGCTGATGTGGATGGTTCAATAATTTTTAACTCTATCATCTCATCCAACTCTTTCTCTACCTGTGCTTGAAAATGTATCGGGATAGGATACGGTCTGACTCTTATAGGACTATGGTCAGTAAGAATAATGTCATGTTGAATGACATCAGTTTGACCAGGAATGTCAGTAAGGACATCCTGAAATTGTTCTAACATAGTAGAAACTTGTTTCTGCTCTCCTGGAGATAATTCTGGAGAAATTGCAACATCTTTCCATGATTCATTAGAGTGAAGAGGAATCATTGGAAAAGGTAGATTTACATCCGAGAAACTCGTTTCCTCATCCTGTATTACTGACAGAGATGAGTACTGTCCATGTTGGACTGGAAAATCGTCCGTTGCCTGGAAAACCGGTTGTAAATAATCCGGACGTTCATGGAATTCCGTGAGCATGTTGATGTGGAAGGTTTTACGCTTCCCGTCAATATCGACGATATAGTCAACATCGGAAACTTTTGATATTATATCGTACGGACCTTTCCAACAAATAAGAAGTCTATTTTCCCTACAAGGTAGCAAGACAAATGCTTTGTCACCTGGACAAAGTTGTCGCAAGCATCTCTTTTTATTGGCAAATTCCCTTGCCTTCTGTTTCGCAAATTCAGAAGAAGCAGTTGCCAATTTGCATGCTTCAATAATCTTGTGTCTAAGTGCGATGACATATTCATAAGAGGATTTTGTGTCATCGACAATATTATCAGCAGTTATAAGATCATGAAGTAAGGACATAGGACCTCGCGGTTTCGCGCCAAAGACAAGTTCAAAGGGAGAAAATCCTGTATGTTCGTTGGCGACCTCTCTATATGCAAAGAGAGCCGCGGGTAAAACCCTATCCCAATCCTGCGGATGATCTTCTGTTATCTTACCTAGTAGGTTTTTCAGAGTTCTATTCAGACGTTCCACCATCCCATTGGACATAGGATGATAAATACTACTCAGCGATCTCTCTATCTTAAGAGTCGACATTACTTGAGACATGGTATCCGATATGAGTTGGGCACCATGGTCGGATAATATTTCTGCTGGAAATCCCAGACGAGAAAATATTAACCAAAGAGCATCTGCGACATCAGCAGTAGTTATGCTCTTTAGAGGAACAGCCTCCGGCCAACGTGTGCACATATCAACACACGTCAAAATAAATTGGTGTCCTCTAGCAGACTTTATCTTAAATGGACCAATGATGTCTATCGCCATTTTTTGAAATGGTCGAATGGGAATGTCTGCAGCCTGAATAGGTGCATCATGGCGTGGACCTCTGGATTTAATCTCTTGACATACTTTACAAGATCGACAATAGATTCGTATGTCCTTATTCACAGCAGGCCAAAAGAAAGATTCAAGAACTCTAGCTTTAGTACGGGAAAAACCCATATGTCCAGCACACTGCGAATCATGAGCGTGCTGTAAGATTTTAACTCTCATATTTTTAGGCACAAGGATTTGAGAATGAATGGACTTAGCGGAGTCTTGTACCATACGTACAAGTACGCCATTCTTCATTGTAATCCAAGATTTACGATTTGTATCCTTATTCGGATCACCTTTTGTTGCCAGAGTAAAGAATTTCTTTAGAGTAGGATCATCTTCCTGCTGTTTTATAAAGGAATCATGGGAAATCTCCAAGGAATCATCTTGGATCTGCGCATCATTATCTTCAGAATGTGAAGATTGCGGCATATTAAGAGCTTGAGCCCTAGTGATTACTGCATTAGCAGATTGCATATTAACATTTTCCCAATTAGAAATTTGCTGTGGAGTGCATTCTTTCACTCCATGAATGCGACCGATGATAAGATCAGCGATCGGATTCGGCAAGAGACATGCTTGCACCTCTCCTGTAAAGAAAGGCGTAGCAATATTGATAATGGCAGTGGAGTACTTCTCCAATGTGCCACCAAATGTTACACATTTGACTACATTGCCTGTAGCTCGAGAAGGATTTACGAGTGATTGCCTCACTCCGATGGTAGTGCACCCCGAATCGAAAAGAATTGATACCGGAGTACCATCTATTAAGCCTCTATTGAAAACAAGAGCACCCCTTCCATTATGCGCGATTGACGCAGGGAGAGCGGGAAGCGGGTGACCGCAGCTTAAAGTAGAAACTGTGGTTGGATCGAATAATGTTTTGCATTGCGAACACTCAGATGCTGTAGCAAAATCGAAAGCGGAATTTGCTACACTATTGGAGTCTTTTTTATCATTATTCTGATTACCGGCGTCGTGGAACTCCTGTTGTGCAGAGTTAGCCTGGTAATAAGATTTACCACGTCTTTTGTGTTGTGATCTACCTCGGTTATGATTGTCTCTATAATTATTATTTCCTCTGTTATAACCCCTATTTGGGTTTGAATCATAATATTCATGATCATAATCATCACGCTCATTATACTGAGTATCCCTGTAATATTGGTTCTTTTCTCTCCATGAAGCACTTGGGTAGTTCCTATAGCTACTCCCCTTTCGAGAATGTCTAAAATTATGGGTACCCCTCGCGTGTCGAGGACTATCAGCCCGATTCCAGTTCTTCGAAGAAGAACCCTGATTTGAGTGGTTATCTTGGTTTTGATACTTATTCCAATTAACCTTTTTATCAAATTTATTTTTAGCTCCTTGGAATTTGTGTGAGTAATTCTGATTATATTCTGTTGCCGAAGCAACTGGCATACTCTCTTTAATGTTAGAGTTACTAAGAATCATGTCAGGGTGTGCCGTGGCATACTGGTCACAATATTCTTCCATTTGCTTTATTGTACTAGGTTTACGCTCATGTAAGAACTCTAGGAATGATTTATTTACAGAAGACATGACCTTGTCTCTTAGCAATAAATCCGTAAGACCATCAAATGTTTTCTCTATTTTGGATAATTCAATCCATCGTGAAAGTTTAATTCGTGCTTTTGAGATGAATTCTGAGAATTCTACACCTACCTCAGGTCTCATTGTTTTAAACAAAAGACGATAACCTTCTTCTGACAGCTGATATCTCTTTATCAAAGCTGCCCTAATAGCATCATAATTATCCTTGTCGGCCTCTTCAACGAAATATATTTTACTCAGAGACTCCCCTTTTAGATTTTCAGACAACTGATTCACATACTGTGATTTGTCAACATTATGAGCTCGACAAGCACGTTCAAATCTAGAAAGCCAAAATGTTATGTCATCACTGGTAGGGTTGAACGCTGGTACCTTGACCTTGTACACAAAAGGTTTACCATTACCACCAGATGCCTGATTAACATTACTCATATTTGTCAATTTCAATTTCTCTAATTCAAACTCATGTTCTCTTATTGCTTTTCGCTCTTCAGCTTCTCTATCTAATCTTTTCTGTTCTGCAGCCGCTTCTAATTTCTTCTGTTCTGCATCAAATCTCCTTTCCTCCACTTGCATCTGCAATTTCTTTAGTTCAGCAGCAGTATCAGCTTCTTTTTCTAATCTTTTTTCTTCAGCCAGAGCTTTTCTCTCTTCAGCAGCAGCAGCAGCTTTTCTCTCTTCAGCAGCAGCAGCAGCAGCAACTTCTCTTTCTAATCTTTTCTCTTCAGCCAGAGTTTTTCTCTCTTCTGCAGCAGCTTTTTTCTCTTCAGCAGCAGCTTTTCTCTCCTCTGCAGCTAATGCTTTGTCATATTGAGCAACAGCCCATTGTTCTAAGTCTTTCCCAGTCTTATCAAGGGATTTTCCTTGTGCAATAAAGTAATCTAATGTAGACGTCTTGTCTTCTTAAATCAGAAACCTGAAAAAATAAATAAATTACCTTATTTCACTTTAATGGGAGACAAGTCTATACCATAGACTTAGTCTTAGTGAAAAACTTGTATTGTTATTTTGTTTATCATATAACCAATGATAACTTGAGTACCTGTGGAAAACAATAACTGTCTATCTCAAATACTGTGGGAAACAAGCCTTACAAAGGTCTTGTATACCTTAATGTAATCAATGATCACTTGAGTACCTGTGGAAAATAATATTTCCTATACCAATCACTTTGGGAGACAAGCCTTACAAAGGTCTTGTATAACTTAATGTAATCAATGATCACTTGAGTACCTGTGGAAAATAATATTTCCTATACCAATCACTTTGGGAGACAAGCCTTATAAAGGTCTGGTACACTTTGTTTTATAACAATAATAATCATAAAGTACTGATCTGTACTATAATATAAGTGTATTCAACTATACCTCCTATGTCATATGTCAACTAAAGACATTACAAAGGACAAACAAGAAAAGACAATCTGAAAACATTTGCAGAGATCAAATTAAATTAAATAGGAGAAATGAAAAAAATGATCACATAATCTGTGATGATAACTGCAATAAGATAACAAGACAAATAACGCCACAGTGTATAAACATAAGGGTGTAAAGAACTGAAATGAAAGGAAAGATGAGACCTACAATTATACAAACAAATCAAACAAAAATAAAGAACAGAAAAATGTTACAAATACAAATATGAAACAGTCGTCACAACTAACCAAATATTTGCAAACTATGTTGCATGCAAATTTCAATTAAGAAATTGCTCCCTATAGAACGCCAGAACAAGACCAATATCACTTGGTATTTCCTGTTCTAGTCACCTCCCATCCAGGCCCGCAAACACATAACAATCACACATATAAACAAATAATATATAAACATAAATATATATAAATCATCAATGTGTGTATCATATAATGGGATGTGTTGTAGTTGCAATGTATTGTACTGTATGCTCAGTTTTAACAAATTAGACTACCACTTTATTGAGTAATAGATTTGCTTTCTAACTATTACACTGTTCAATTTTTTTTGAGCACATTAGAAGATCCACCGATGAAATTTGCACTTTATGTTCAACATTGCTCTTCTATTACAGCAGGATAAACAATCACTAGTTTAGAACACTGACTGTACTGTGCCAAATGTCAACAAGTGCTGACCCAGATATTGCTACACTTGTCAGAACAGGTCAAGCTGACATTGATTGTATAGCTGTCCTACTGGTGTTGATGTGGTCAAACAAATGTTCTTGCAACTGTAAAATGTGATTCTCAACACAAGACTGCGTAGGCTGGAAACAGGAATCTGGCCCACCACTGTAAAGTCCAATGTAAATTGCTCATTGTAAAGAAGTGTGGTGTATGGTGTGTTCTCTTTCTTCTGTAAAGCTCCACTATCAATCACTGTAGCATGTTGTTTGTGGTGCCACTACTGTATATGTCCATTGTAGTGTACAGAGTTGTTGAGATCAGGCATGCTCCAGTCTACCCAGCTGTAAATGGGTAACTCACCCTAGTCCTGAGTTAGGGAAGGCAAAGGCAGCTGTAAACAGTAGTTTCCCTCTAAGGCTCCAGGGGAAGCAGGCCCTAAACTTGGTCAATTCAACCGACGCAGGATGGTGTATATATGGAGTAGAAGTGTAGAGTGTGATTAACGCGAATGGTGTACTGTTCGTGTTCTGACCAAGCTAAACACTCATTCACTTGTGTCTACAAGGCACCAATGCAGACTGCTGGAATCTTTGTTTACACAGTTTATTTAGACGCACACACTGGGACATAACGAGTAAATCATTGGTATGTTGACACATCAATTTGCAGGCATACATAGTAGATCCATGTAACTGTATTTTTTTTCTTGTTGAGGTGATCACTGGCCCAAGACAGTTTACATGTTGTTAGATGTGTAGTGCGAGCGTATGATGAGTTGAGTGTGGGTGCGAATGAAGACGCGAATGTGTTTAGGCTCGTATAGATGTAGATCCTGCAACCCATACTCTCACATGCAGTAATCAAGGATGCTTTGACACTGCAGGCATGTTTCAAGACATTTATTGACGGGAACACACATAATATCAACAGGAACAGTCAGTGTAACAAGGTCATGCTGACCTGACATCGATAGGTATACATTTGGCATTCAAAAAGGTAAACATCAGAATAGACGTGCATGGTCAATAGCAAAGTTCTTCAATAATGACAGTTCGTAGCGTCGCCCTTGGCGTCTCTGACTAAACGCGTCAGATGCCTTAGTTACCTTGACACACAGGTGCAACTTAGCACTCCCTGCCAATTGCACATATCAGGCTGTAGTATAATAGCCGGAAGCACAGGCCTCGTCCTAACGTCGGCCGTGTACTTCTGTTAAATAGGTTATCACCAACCCTGCAGTAATACTTATTGTAGATAGAAGTTCCGCCAATCTGCGGCTCCCACAATATATCTTCGTCACTGGATTTCTGGACAATATAAGACTAACAGTCTTGGATGGCTACCTCGAGCACAAATATATAAGTTCTGAAATGGCGGATCAGTGAGCTGCTGTTCACCCTAGGTAATCCTTTACATGTTCTGCCACCGAAAAGCGTAATAATGCATAAAGGTCGGTATTACCTGGTAAATGAATCCTCAGAACTACACAAGGAATTCTGTCGTCATCCCGACGCACAGAGATTCACTGGGGAAAACTGCCATAGCAGTTACTTCGAAGATTCTCCCCGAAAAACAATGGACTCTTGGTCCCTTCAGAAAAACAGGACCTCCCGGCTTCCCGGAAGTATATCTCACTCCCGCTTAAAAAACCTTCCCATAGGCCTACGCCGAACTGACAACCTCTGACCCTAAAGGTCAAACACAATGAATGAATAAACAAGGGAAGACAACCCCTAATCAACCTGACATCGCAGGTAAAGACACAATTATACTTATGATACAAACATAAGCAAATAACTTGACAGATGACTCCGTCGAAAATGACAGCAACATTACTACCACCCCCCTGTAAAAAAAAAAATGCAATTTTTTTTTTTTTTTTTTTTAATATGTTCATGAGCAAGATAGCACCAGTATCACTTCTGTGCTCATGCAAACAATGAACCTAATATCAGGTACAATAGAAGAGGGTACAAATCATCTCCCAACATAGGAGAAAATATTTCCTTTAAGCCAAACAAACTAAGGGATACCATTCAAGAAACCTAAGTTGCTGGCAATACCAATCATATATCAAACATTACTAAATAATATAATCATAGCAATATACAAATGTCAATGCTATTTTAGCAACATATCACTGATGGATGGACAAAATGAAAATTTGTTAAATTATCTAAACATCATCCAAATACATTTGTATTACAACATATTATGATATTAAGGACAGACCTAAGTCTGAAAATATATCAGGAAAAACTAGGACACAAGATTTAACTGGAATCATGTGGGCATCTAGACAATATGTCCGCCATCACATTATCCGAACCACGGATAGCTCGCACCGTGAAATGGAAAGGCTGAAGAGCAATAGCATAACGAGTAGATCTCGAGCTCTTCAAATCCTTACTTTGCATAGCCGTAAGAGCTTTTTGGTCGGTTTCCATAAAGAAATGCGCGCCCAGAAGGAACCTTTGTAGCTTAAGAATGGACCAAACCATAGCTAACAATTCACGGTCCAAAACCGAGTAATTCCTTTCTGCCGCATTCAGCTTCCTAGAAATATACATTACAGGATGCAGAGTTCCTGAATATTCCTGCATTAGTGCCGCTCCAATGCCAGTGGAAGAGGCATCACTACGAAGGACAAAAGTCTTATCAATCGTCGGTAGTCTTAAGATAGGATGAGATGAGAACAAATTCTTAACCTGATCCAATGAAGATTGGCATTCTTGGGACCAACGCACCATATTAGGAGAACCTTTTTTCAATAACGTTGAAAGTGGTGCCATAATGGAGGACAGATTCTCAATGAATCTTCCATAGAATTGTATCAATCCCAAGAGACTACGCACTTGCTTTTTTGTCTTCGGAACCGAGATATTTAATATCTTTGAAATGTTTTGGTCCTCTGTCTTCAACAGACCATGACCAACTCGATGACCTAGGAAGGAAATTTCACTAAACCCAACAAAAGCTTTAGAGGGTTTAGCAGTCAAACTATGCTCACGTAGAGTAGATAGCAATTCCTTCAGACCCACATAGTGTTCTTCCCAAGTATCGCTGAAAAGACAGATGTCGTCTAAATATGCAATGACATCTGCACGATCTGATAGAATTCGTCGCATCATGCGCACGAAAGTCGCTGGGGCGTTCATAAGCCCGAAAGGCATAAAATTCCATTGAAACAGACCCCTAGGTGTCGAAAAAGCAGTGAGAGGTTTGGCGTGTTCCGTCAATGGGACTTGCCAATAACCTTTCGACAAGTCTAGTTTAGTAAAGAATTTAGCTTTAGAAAGTCTAATAAGTAGATCATCTAATAACGGCATAGGTTCAGCATCGAACTTCGTAACTTGATTTAATTTGCGATAATCAACGCAAAGACGTATGTTATTGTCTTTCTTTCGAACAATAACTATCGACGAAGAATAAGCTGAAGTGGATGGTTCAATTATTTGTAGTTGAATCATTTCATCCAATTCTTTCTCGACTTGTGCTTGAAAATGAATAGGTATTGGGTATGGTCTTACTCTGATCGGATTACGATCAGTAAGTATGATGTCATGTTCTATGACATCTGTGTGTCCAGGAATGTCGGTAAGGACATCCTGATATGATTGTAACGTAGAGGATACTTGACGTTGTTCCTCAAAAGACAAGTTAGAAGAGACTGTAACGTCTCTCCACGATTCCGTTGAAATAAGTGGAATCGTAGGAAGAGGTAAGTTCACGTCAGAAAAATAGTTTCCTCATCCTGTATAACGGACAGGGATGAGATGTGACCATGTTGAACTGGAGAGTCGTCCGTCGCCTGGAAAATAGGCTGTAAATAGTCTGGACGTTCAATAAACTCTGTTAACATATTTATATGGAAGGTTTTATGCCTTCCATCCACATCGACAATATAGTCGACATCAGAAATTTTCGAGACTATAGTGTATGGACCCTTCCAAGAAATGAGAAGTCTATTCTCTCTTGAGGGCAGTAAGACATATGCTTTGTCTCCAGGACAAAGTTGACGTAGGCGTCTTTTCTTATTAGCAAATCGCCTAGCTTTTTCTTTCGCAAATTCGGAAGATGAAGTTGCTAACCTGCACGATTCGATAATCTTTTCTCTAAGAGCTATAACATATTCATATGACGATTGTGTATCATCGTCAATATTATCGGAAGTTATCAAATCGTGTAACAAGGACATTGGCCCGCGCGGTTGCGCGCCAAAGACAAGTTCGAAAGGAGAAAACCCTGTATGCTCGTTGGGAACCTCTCTATAGGCAAAGAGGACTGCAGGTAAAACCCTGTCCCAATCTTCAGGATGATCCTCCGTTATCTTGCCAAGTAAGTTCTTTAGTGTCCTGTTAAGACGTTCTACCAATCCATTGGACATTGGATGATAAATACTACTGAGAGACCTTTTAATGTCTAGCGTAGCCATTACCTGAGACATAACGTCCGAAATTAACTGAGTGCCGTGATCCGACAGTATTTCTCCGGGGAATCCCAGACGAGAAAATACGAGCCAAAGAGCATCAGCGATATCGACAGTTGATATGCTCTTCAGAGGAATAGCCTCTGGCCAACGCGTGCACATGTCCACGCAAGTGAGGATAAATTGGTGTCCTCTGGCTGACTTAATTTTGAACGGACCAATGATGTCTATAGCCATTTTCTGAAACGGCCGAATCGGAATATCTGCAGCCTGAATAGGAGCAGCATGTCTCGGACCCCTAGACTTGACCTCTTGACAAATTTTGCAAGATCGGCAATAAATTCGGATGTCTTTATTCACGAATGGCCAAAAGAATGACGCAAGGACTCTAGTTTTAGTTCTGGAAAAACCCATGTGTCCCGCACACTGAGAATCGTGTGCATGCCGAAGAATTAAGGCTCTCATACACTTAGGCACAAGAATTTGCGAATGCATAGACTTGTCCGAGTGTTGTACCATTCGTACCAATATACCATTCTTCATAGTAATATACGATTTGTGATTCGTATTTTGATTGGGATCCCCTTTCTTTGCAAGAAGGAAGTATTTCTTCAAAGAAGGATCCTCTTCTTGACGTTTAACAAACGAGTCATGGGAAATCACCAAGTGCTCGTCTTGGCTATCAACTTCATTACTATTATCAGATGAAGTTGGGGGATTAAGAGCTTGAGCTCTTGTCACCACTGCATTGACCGTTTGAATGTTTTTTTCTTCCCAACTAGAAATTTGTTGCGGGGTGCATTCCTTAACCCCATGAATACGACCGATTATAAGATCCGCAATAGGATTAGGAAGAAGACATGCATGGACATCTCCTGTGAAGAAAGGAGTGTCAATCCTAATAATAGCAGTAGGATAGCTTTCCATAGTACCACCAAATGTAACACATTTGATTGTTTTTCCCGTGGCACAGCAAGGATCTATCAGAGACTCCTTAACCCCGACGGTAGTACATCCCGAATCGAAAAGTACTGAGACTAGCCTATCATTTATTAGACCTTTATGTAAGATGAGAGATCCTCTCCCATCATGCGCAACTGTAGCAGGTAGAGCAGGAAGAGGGTGACCACAACTTAGCGTAGATACAGTTGATGAGTCAAACAATGTTAAGCATTGGGGGCATTCAGTTGCTCTCCCAAAATCGAAAGCACAACCAGTGATAGCCCTAGAGTTACCACTATCATTTACTGTATTACAGGCTCCATCAAACTCTTGTTGCGCAGAGTTTGCCTGTTGGTAAGGTCTTTTTTTGTTAAACCTAGGTCTACCTCGATTATCATTTCCCCTGTAATTATTTCGACTATCATTTCCCCTGTAATTGTTATCATATTGCCTATTGTAATCATCATTCCGGTTTGAATCCCGGTTTCTAAATTCACCATCGTCATAATCTTGACGTCGAGAATGATTACCTCGAAAATTTGAATAGTTATTATTTGGATAGCCTTTACGAAAGTGTCTCAAATTATTACCACTAAAATTACGAGAACTACCATCTTGTCTCCACTGCATAGACGAAGAACCATCATGTGTTGGATTACTCCGCTTCTGAGTGTAATTTTGATTACTTCCCCTATTCCAATTTTGTTGAGCACCCTGAAATTTTTTTCTGAAATTAGGGCCATATGGTGTTGCCGAAGCAGCTGGCAACCCTTCTTTCACTTTAGAATTGCTAACTGTAGCATGGGGATGTGCTGTGGCATACTGACAACAGTATTCCTCCATTTCTTTTAAGTTTTTAGGCTTACGCTCATGAAGGAATGCAAGAAAAGAATCATTAACAGATGACAAAACCTTATCTCGCAATAATAAGTCCATTAGACCTTCATATGTTTTCTCAATCTGAGACAACTCAACCCATCGTGTAAATGTACGACGTATCTTTGTAACAAAATCAGAGAAATCTACTCCATTTTCTGGCAACATTGTCCTAAAACGAAGACGATAGTCTTCTTGTTTTAATTGGTATTTCTTTAGTAATGCTGCCCTGACAACATCATAATTAGTCCTCTCATGTTCGTCTATTGTCATAAGAGTAGTCACTGTGTCACCTGTAAAAAATGGCATCAGTTGTTCAACATATTTTTCCTTTTTTATGTTATGCGTATCGCACAAAAATTGGAATCTATCTAGATAATCTGCTACGTCATCCTTTAAAGGATTGAAATGAGGCAATTTAATCCTACTAACAAACTCCTTTGTCGTACTCGAAGTTTTTGCTGAGCACCCGTACTCGCCAATTTCAATTTCTCTAACTCCAAAATTGCGAGTTTTTCATCAAGTTCCATCTTCTGTTTTCTTTCCTCATGTTCCATTTTCCTAATTTCAGCCTCAGCAGCAGCTTGAAGTTTTTTTTCCTCTGCAGCAGCTTGAAGTTTTTTTTCCTCTGCTGCAGCTTGAAGTTTTTTGTCTTCCATTTCCATCTGGAATTTTCTTTCATCAGCTGCAGCTTGAGCTTTCCTCTCCTCAGCAGCAGCTTGAGCTTTTCTCTCCTCAGCCTCTCTTTGATACCTTCTTTCTTCAAGTTCTAATCTTCTATTCTCAGCTTCTAGCTTCTTTAGTTCAGCTTCTGCTTTCAATTTAATTTCCTCTTTTTGTTTCTTTTCTTCTGACTTTAATGCAATGGCGAATTGAGCAGATGAATATTCTTCCAATTCTTTACCAGACTTACCAAGGGTCAACCCTTGCTGGATGAAGAAATCCAATGTAGACATTCTGTCTAATGAGATCAGAAACCTGAAAAAAAATTAAATAAATTACCTTATCCCACTTCAATGGGAGACAAGTCTGAAATGCTAGACTTGTATACTCACTTCACTTTATTTTACTGTCTCAATCTTTGTAGATAACAAGTCTTTTATCAAAGAACTTGTATAAATATCTTATATAATATTATTTAACAAACTCTATATGAAGAGTCTACCTTATCAATAATATCAAAACATGACCAAGTATGTGTATGTAGACTGTGCATGACAGTAATGTAGTACAACCAAAAAAAAAAATACAAAGACAAAAATACAAAACAATACAAATGGCAACACTGTTTTAACCAAAAATGTGTAGAGAAATACACAAGAAAGGAGAGACCTACAGAATACAAACAAAACAAATCGACAATCAAAACTGAAAAACAGACAAAATATTACAAAAACAACGTTAAGTACAATTACATCACAGCTAACATCAATAGCGACCAATTGTCACTAGCAAATTTCCAAATTAAGAAAATTTGCACCTACAGACCGCTTACAGTAAGCCTCGATCAAGTGGCATATTTACCGTAAGACCCACCAACCGAAAAACCCGCAGAAAAATACACAAAACAGTAGAAGTGACATAAACATATAGCAATCAATTTCAATGTGTTGCAGAACAAGTTCAGTCACAGCTGAAACTAAAATAAATTTCTTGCTCCTTGCGAACACAGAAACGAAATGTCAAACGCGCACTGAACGTCAAATCCACTGTAACATAAAGTGGTATTCACGAACCAAAGTTACTATGACCTTCTCAAATTAGGGCTTGCACATTGAATGTTTACAATTTCACGTACTGTTTACAGACACTTGACCTCCAACAATATAGCTTGAATGCTCTGACCTAGAAAAGTCTGTTGTTGAATGAAACGTGTCACAACCCGCAGTACTGTTTACAATAGGAACCCGCCTTCTATGCAGTTATGGTCCACGTAGCAAATGCCTAGATGTTACCTTCAGTACATGTCTTGTTATGGTTTATGTAGCATTATGATATAAATGCTCGTACTGTTTATTTGGGTCAACCGTTAATGACCTATATCTGTCCTGTTGTAGCCAAAACTTGCAAGTGTAGAATTAGCGCTGTGTTACGGCTGTCCCGTGTGTAGCTTAGACCCACAGATCAGAAGTGTAATGTGTACTTGTCCTTCTTGTAACTTTCTCGACAAAACTGGAGACATCATACATGTAACAGCCAACCAGGAATGTAAATTTCTGAATCCATAAATGTCAACAATAATGTCAAATGCTCGCTCTGTTCTTTTTAAACCCACAGATCTGGTCCATCAGAAATGTAAGTTTCTAGGCCACATTGGCGACAAGAAATGTATCATAAGAGCCCACGTAACTGGTCCACCAGAAATGTAACTGTATTTTTTTTTCTTGTTGAGGTGATCACTGGCCCAAGACAGTTTACATGTTGTTAGATGTGTAGTGCGAGCGTATGATGAGTTGAGTGTGGGTGCGAATGAAGACGCGAATGTGTTTAGGCTCGTATAGATGTAGATCCTGCAACCCATACTCTCACATGCAGTAATCAAGGATGCTTTGACACTGCAGGCATGTTTCAAGACATTTATTGACGGGAACACACATAATATCAACAGGAACAGTCAGTGTAACAAGGTCATGCTGACCTGACATCGATAGGTATACATTTGGCATTCAAAAAGGTAAACATCAGAATAGACGTGCATGGTCAATAGCAAAGTTCTTCAATAATGACAGTTCGTAGCGTCGCCCTTGGCGTCTCTGACTAAACGCGTCAGATGCCTTAGTTACCTTGACACACAGATGCAACTTGGCACTCCCTGCCAATTGCACATATCAGGCTGTAGTATAATAGCCGGAAGCACAGGCCTCGTCCTAACGTCGGCCGTGTACTTCTGTTAAATAGGTTATCACCAACCCTGCAGTAATACTTATTGTAGATAGAAGTTCCGCCAATCTGCGGCTCCCACAATATATCTTCGTCACTGGATTTCTGGACAATATAAGACTATCAGTCTTGGATGGCTACCTCGAGCACAAATATATAAGTTCTGAAATGGCGGATCAGTGAGCTGCTGTTCACCCTAGGTAATCCTTTACATGTTCTGCCACCGAAAAGCGTAATAATGCATAAAGGTCGGTATTACCTGGTAAATGAATCCTCAGAACTACACAAGGAATTCTGTCGTCATCCCGACGCACAGAGATTCACTGGGGAAAACTGCCATAGCAGTTACTTCGAAGATTCTCCCCAAAAAAACAATGGACTCTTGGTCCCTTCAGAAAAACAGGACCTCCCGGCTTCCCGGAAGTATATCTCACTCCCGCTTAAAAAACCTTCCCATAGGCCTACGCCCGAACTGACAACCTCTGACCCTAAAGGTCAAACACAATGAATGAATAAACAAGGGAAGACAACCCCTAATCAACCTGACATCGCAGGTAAAGACACAATTATACTTATGATACAAACATAAGCAAATAACTTGACAGATGACTCCGTCGAAAATGACAGCAACAATCCCATGTCATGACACATTCATAAATAATAGGTAGTACATCAATAGCCTCCAATGTCATGATACATAATGGCCGCATCCCCTATCTGACTAAGCGCGTCAGTGAAGGCGGATCGGTAAGTAACTAAAGTTGCTTTATGTTCACAGTTTATATCATATTATGAAACCACGATAAGGGGTTTCTATCAAAATTGAGATCTCCTTGCCACTGTCCGAATAATAAGATACATGCCCCGTTCTTTGGACAGTGATTCAAAAATATGATGACAGGAATGTAACATGGCCGCCTTCCTGAGTTGTCGCTCACTCACTCACAGGAGGGTATAGATAAGCCAAAGTTGATTTGAAATACATATGCATAATTTCTTAAAGTTCCTCCATACAGATCTACAGTAATCCAGTTACTTCACGTAGGCATAACTACTGTATGGAAGCCCGTCATCTTCGTCGATACAAACTTGACCCTAGCGTTGCGAAGCACAAAATTCCAGCTAGGTCTAACCGACCTGAGATCATCAAAATAGGGACTGGCATTACCTGGAGTCCGAATCATACATGGTACCGTACATTAGGAGAGTCTCTAACACAAACTCTAGTAGAGACACAATCTCCTACAGAAGAAAAACCACTTCATAAATCATTTTTACTGAAGAATGACCCAGCCCTGGAAAATGCGTAACCGCCATTGTAAACGGTACCTCGGAACTCATCACGACTCGTCAAGACAACACCTACTTCCGCTAGAGCGGCATAACAAGAATATAGTCCTGCCTACCCATTGTCACAAGGTTATCCCGAAGGGTAACCAAAGAGAGTTATCTGGGTGGTGCCGGCTTGATCAATGGCTCAGATTTGCCTGGCAACCCGTTGGAAATAGGCAGCAGGAGTGAAGAAGGCGAATGTAGGACTCTGGGATTAATTCCCCGCAGACAGTCCCAGTGATTCTATATCTTGTGACACTATAACTCCTACCACTCTATCCCCCTCTCTATATTATAATGCTAACGAGCCCCCACTCCCCTATTACACTGAGTGAACAGAAGAGGAAGAAAGGAAGAACAGTATGTCTCTTTCGCACACTTTCTTTCCTTCTCTATATATGTAATAACGTGTGTTGGTAAATACAACTACAACATTTATTAACTTATTGAAATATAACAACATTCAAGTACACTAATACAAATGCAACTGGGAATGACATTAACTATCCCTGTGAAAAAAGATATTAGTTAATGCAAAATACACAACTGAATCTAAAGTATACACTATGTGATGATGATGAATTTAAATTATCTTAACCACTACCAAAAAGGATATCTTTTTCGGGTCTCTGACTGACTGTCAATAAAACTCTGGGTATTTGTATACACTGGACAAGTCTTTGTCTGCCTGTAATAACATTGGACGGTCCCCTTACTTTCGTCAGGTGTCAATAGCCTGGTCTTTTGTTCTTCACAATGCTAATGTTGACAATGCCACGAGCGGCTGCTGTGGCTTATTCATAGGTTGTGTTGAAACAATGTTATGCGGTGGGGACTTCGTCTGATATGCAGATGTCCATGTGTGGTGAAGATATTTTCATCAGGTGGTGATGATGGTGAAATCTGGTATATAATTGAATTTGTTTGCGCATCAGTTTTACGGGGAGAATCTGTCCATTACTGCATGTAATTTAGGATCTCGATAAATTTCGTAGGCACTTGGTTTACAAAATCGTCTGTCGGCTCTTGCCACGTCCGATCAAGATTTCTCAAACGCACTTGTTGTAAAATCGTCCGTTTGCTACTGCAACTTCTGATCATTAAATTTCTCAAAGCACTTGTTGTAAAAATCGTCCGTTGGCTACTGCAACTTCAGATCATTAAATTTCACGTGGACAGCTATTAGAAATGCAGCAATCCTTCTGGGTATTTTCTGCTTTCTTTTTGGGTGGGTAGTCGATGATAGAAAGACCCTTCACCGCCTGGTAAATTCCTTTCTGACCCCCGTGGAGTATTGGTAGGTTGTTGCCGTTAATTACGTGTGAGATGCGTGTCGTCGCAGTATCTCGGTCGGCCCTACTCTAAAGCTTGTCCTGTGATTAACGCCAACCACGTAGTAGACTAAGGATGAGTATCTCAAATGGTCCCTGTCTCTACCACTTGGTGTTCCATATCAAGAATTTCACTGACACAATGTCCTGACTCTTCCTCGTGAAATCTAGAACCCCAAGTCGGTTGGCGGAATGGTTTCTCTTACCAATGCCGAGCAATGAATATAGTTGAGTTTATATATCGTCTGAATAGCCTATGGCTAATTTTCGGGTTCGCTTCCTGTGTCATGTGAAATTTCGTTTGTTTTCCTTAAGTCAGACATTCCGTTCTCATGCTGTGTAAAATTTCCTGTAATATTTTGCTATGGTCGCTCTCATATTTTGCTTATACGAGACAACTTGTCTGCGTTCGTCTTTTGAGTGTCTGTGCAGCATTTAATAGTCTTTACATAACGACCTATTCTCACTCTTTTCATGTTGTCCCTGGCTCAGACACTGCGTCGCCGTTACTCAAATGTTATTGGGTCGGTTCGATGAGAACCTGCTTATTAAATTACTCATTGTAAAACTGCCTCGCGCTCTGTCCATTATATTCTACGGCTAGCTACAATAATATTGCTTGTACCTTCCTGCCTTGGTGAAAACGCAACCGAGACGTTGAAGCGATTACCTCAATAACCTGTTGGACTCACTGTCTACTAGTTGCGAAAACATTTCAAGCGAATGTTGTTGCGTTTAAAGGGGTCACGCCGAGCGTTGTCTATTGTTATGTCAACATTCCTTGTAAAATTGGTCAATTTTCCACGACTGATGAAAACGATGTCTATTGTGAACCATGGGTATTCACCCTTGCATGCTTCTTCATACCTTGAGAAATTTATCAACAAAATATTACCAATAGGTTTTAGGAATTTAATTGCAGACTTACTCGTCTCTCGCGACACCCATCCAAAATATACAATATAGGACTGATTCTACTTGTACTAATAATATGTAATACATATGAATTCAGGCCATAAACATAATAAGCAAATTAATCTATTTTCTGGCCCTAACAAATAAGTACGGACATGGGTGTCATATCCATGCGCCGAATCAATATCAAGAACGATTACTCCTATAATCAAAAGGGTAAAACAATCATGGATTATCTAGCTTTCCCAAAGACAGCATTTTCCTACACAAATGAATGAATGTCTATATTTTTTCCATATTAAATAGCCATATCGATTTTTGTAATATGTGCGTCAAAATATGCACGCAACAGCCGTGCTGAAGTCGGCCGAAAGGCGCAAGTATCGCAGCTCCGCTGTAAACGGACACAACGCAAAAAACGTCCTTTTCATGACGAACGAGCAAGATGAATTATAATCTTCGCCCTTTTCGCTGCACGTGGAGGCGGCCCCCTTGATGAAGCCTCTATCAAAGCACGGGTGGTTTTAATTAATTTGCATAATGAGAGCCTCATGCACAACCACATGCTTTTCACCTGTTACGACATGCCTCAGCTAGTAGTAACCGTGTTCTTTCTTAGTTTCTTCAGAGACAAACGGGAACTACATGGAACCTCTAGAGCACGGGGTACAATTTAACAGTACAGTGTTTCTTAGATGTTGGAGCGGAAACAAACGATAATTATGTGGATGTAAGACGTGAAGTCATCATCTCTTCCATTTTCACTTCTTATGAAGCACGGAGTCCCAACTATAGCTGGTCCCCTTTGCAGGAAGCGTGTCCCAATACATTCATGTTAGCCAGCAATAGTGGTTCATGTAGGTATTTGTTTTACATGATGACGTTGCCAACCTCAAATACAATTACTTGCGAAAATCCTAAACGAGGAGTAATCATGTTCTTTTGTTTGTCTGAGACGTGAAGTAAAACGTCATAAAAGCAGTCTTTCTGAATCAGAACGTCTAAGAGAACAGGGACAATTTAATCATTACTTTACTGGAGAGAGGTGAATGAGACCAATTAAAGAACAGGTTAAACGATGTCAATTATTCGCGAATTATTTGTTTGAATAATAACAACTCACACATAAAACATGAGTTATCAAGTTGTATATCTTCTTTTATCTTCTTCGTACACTTTCAGACGACCACTTGAATGTGTTCCAAGAAAGCAGTGGTCAGCCTCAGGTTTTTGGTATCTCCATAGAAATTGTAAAGGAATGGTGCAAGTGACGGATATACATGTTTTCTCTACTATCATATGTTGGGAACTTTCGTTGTAGGTGTTCAGTCGTTATTTTATCTGTGCCATAGTTACGCTGATAAGTAGATCGGAGCCTTATCTAGTTGAGTAGATGGTATATCAGTCTGTTGTGGGCTGTGCAGAGTTTGAAGTGGGTGGAACTTGTTCCTTCTGTTGAGCTGGTAAAATGCATCATTTATTTCCAGATTATACTCTGCTTCCGACGTGTTCATCTGCTCCTGACTACCTATCGGCCTCTTCATATGTTATGCTTGTATCAGGTTGAGGTATCTTTCAACATTTCTTGGCCATCTGTCAGCTTCTTCACTGTCAGTGATTTTACAATGAGATGGGTTCCACTATATCACAAATATTTTAAATCACTGACATAGTTTGCAAACTATTCCTCTCACATAATTTAAGTTATCGTTATTTTGACTCCTCAGCGCCGCAACTACTTATAGCGCATCTGTGAAGAAATCTAATTGTCTCTCGGTTCTTTCTTGCCGTTATGACATCTAGTGCAATTTTCAATGCCTCTGTCTTTGCTCTAAAGATACTTGAGAATTTCCCTGTCGTCATTGACAGTTGTGTGTACATTTACCAAAATCCAAAAATATCGCTTCATTTTCTGTTGCATTAGTTGCTGATCCATCTGTGTATGCTTGTGTTCAGATGTTGCTTAGGTAATGCTTCTCTAAGTATTTTGGTTTTTGGTTCTTTTTTCTGGTTTAGCCCGGCTGTTCGTTCGCTTAATGCCAGAATTGTTTTCTGTGATTTCGGAGAAACGCTGTTTTTTTCAGACAGGGAACTTGTGTGCAGTGTAAATGGGTTCAGTTGTTGATATTGCTTTTATGTATCTGCTTTTATCTTTGTTTATGTTGATTATACAAAGTGATATATAGTCTTTATTACTGTATAGCGTGAAACATGAACAGTGAACAAGCAGTTAGAGGGAGCCGCGCTGGTGTAATGGCTTCGGCGTTGTACTGGCGACCAGGTGTTCATGGTTCAAACCCGGGCGTCAGCGTTTGAAGAAATGTTTACGGCCGGAAATTTGACTGAATAGCCTGAACGGCTCCTGTGATAAACCCTCTGTGGATGGGAAGGAGCGAAGCTCCTGACCGGGTTGGAAGGAAAGTCCTCAGATTCCCCAGCCTCGCAATGACATGTCATTGGGCCGAAGGGCTGAAAGCCCAAGTGCCGCTGGTTAAGGAAAAAAAAAAAAACAAAAAACAAGCAGTTAGAAGACAGAATTGAGACCCTTGAATTAGGATATACAAAGAAGGATTTGTTGCTAGACTCTATTATTTACCACTTTTCGTTAAATAATTTCTTTAGCAGAGAAATGCTCCTGACAGCTATGAACTGTAAGGCTGAGAGAGAAAGATCGCCTATCATTGATAGACAGGAATGGAATTGGACTCAGTCTGTCACGTGTATTAAGACCACGGTCAAGATAAAGACAGGCCGATAGCCGATACTGTCGTAGGGAAATGAAGTGTTGGAGGCTTCACTATACAAGGCCTCAGATTCATGAGTTGATGTACCCGGTTCATTCCTCACTGCTTTCGCTTTCAGTAACTCAAGATCAGATTCAGGTACCAATTTATAGCTGGGTAGATTTGAGCGTGACGCGGCCCCAAGTTTCGAATTCCGTAACCATGCCTAGAGAAGCCAGCGCTATAACCACTCAGCCACTCGTGAAACTGAAGCAAATGAAATTATCAATCTAATTAAATAAAAGGCAAATTATGTTTCTATGATCTTAATATAAATCCGCATTCCTTATTATTTCTCGATGAATTTTGGTCGAGAGTCTCTTTAGTTACCGCCTGATAACGCCATGCAGTTATTTTATAATTTAATATTGTAATTATGACATTCTGAATAATTGAAGGTTTTCGAAACAAATGTAAAGAAGCCATTTATTTCTCCATAATCAAATAAATACATATCCAATAAATATCAAGGGATGTAACACACATGTTAAAACTATTATTTTATGTTTGTTATTAATGACCATACGTTTGCATATTTTACAAGATAATTAAAAATATTTAACTAAACATTTTTACTTTAATAGAAAATAGAAAAAAAAACAGTTTTCTATTGCACTTACTTTTTTTTAACTATGTAATTTTAGTGGCACTCATTTAGCCAAGCGGTTTCAAATTGGAATGACACTGGGAAAGACTAGAAACCGGCTGACCGGGTTAGCCCCCGTAAGCTGTATTACAACTGCTATAGGACCCAAAAACGATAGATGCCCCCAGGATTCACTGAAAGGGGGGATGATGAATCCACAGGCGCCTCATTGGAATCGACCAGACCCGTTACACGGACTTCGAGCTCTGAACAACGGCTGGAATTTTCATGTGCCTGTTGTAGGAAATTCTCTACTCAGAGAGGAATGAAAATCCACAGAACGAAAAAAGAGTGCGGGAGTTCATCAGGGGGAGATCAACAGCGCTCTGTCTCGACGGATAAGACGTTAGAAGAACGCAGCCAGGAGTCAATCCACAGTTCTGAGTACATTCAAGATGATCTGTCTGATGACAATCTCACACACTTCTTGGACGGGAAGCGAAATGCAATCAAGTTTCCACCTGCCAGTGCAAAAGGGCTTTGGGAACAGTTGGACGAAGGCTTGGCAAAAAAAGTTGGATTACAACCTGAAGCAGATAACTTTGGAGATGAAGCTGGAAATCTTCAGCGACATATCTGCACTGTCGCAAAGAGTTCGCAGTCAGGGATGCAAGGGAAAATAACCCACCGCCAAAAAATAGAAGACAAACTAAAATAGAAGAAATCAAGAAACAAAAGAAGCATGGCCGAAAACTGTTCAAGAACGCAGTTGCCACAGAGAAGGAAGGGTTATGGCAGGATTGGGAGCACCTGAAATGCCAACATAATGCCCTTTGTAGAGCAGAAAGGTTGTACAGGAAGAGAAGGAAGACTCGAAGGGATAGGGAAAGATTCTTCAGGGAGCCCTTCAAGTTTGCCAAACTACTGTTTGAGCAGAAACGGTCGGGTACACTAAACATCAGGAAAGAATACCTGGAAGAACACCTTAAAATGACATATTCAGATGGTCGCAAAGATGAGACGCTCAGCAGCATGGCAGGCCTTAAATGGCCGAGTAAGCCAGGAGCTGAATTTAACACCAAGTCCCCAATGGTGCAAGAGGTAGAAAGCATTGTGCAGAAAGCTTCGTGCAAGTCAGCTCCAGGTACTAATGGTGTTCCATATGTGGTGCATAAGAGATGCTCTGAGGTGCTCAAACGACTGCTTCATTTACTGAAGATTGCGTGGAAAACCCAGCTTGTAAGCAAGGAATGGAGAAAGGCGAATGGAGTCTACATCCCGAAGGAACAAAATTCCACAGAGATCAGTCAGTTCAGGCCAATCTCACTACTTAATGTGGAAGATATTCTTCACAGTGATGGCGAAAAGGCTCACTACATACCTCCTGGCAAATGGGTACATTGACACTACCATTCAGAAAGGAGGTATTCCAGGTACCCCAGGATGTCTAGAGCATGCCACAATGATCTGGGAAGCAATCCAAAAGGAGAAGTCTGACAGAACAAACCTCCATGTAATCTGGTTGGATCTAGCAAATACTTATGGATCCGTTCCACACCAGATGATGTGGCAGGCCCTAGAAATGTATCATGTTCCACAAGATATTGCAGCAATGCTGAAGCTGTATTTCGCAGGGTTTTCTGTCAGATTTTTAACCAGAGAGTACACAACGAAGTTGATTGGCCTTGAAGTTGGAATTGCGATGGGATGTACCATCTCTCCGATACTATTCGTGATGGCTATGCAGGTAATCCTCAATGCGGCTGAAGGAATGGCTATAGGTCCAAAGCTCGGTGGAATGTGTCACATGCTACCGCTCAAAGCATTCATGGATGACACAACAATTCTGACATCAGATGAACATCAGGCCCGGAGGATGTTAGCACGCCTGGATGAACTAGTCAGCTGGTGCAGAATGAGCTTCAAACCCAAGAAGTCCAGAAGCCTATCAGTCAGGAAAGGGAAGATAGCAGAGGTCATATTCATGTTTTCCAATGTAGTGGTGTTTGATGGTATTGTATGATGGTGATATTACTAACTGTAATTGTATGAGGCCAGCTGTGAAGGCTCCTGAGATAAAATGTAGTTGAGAATTGTCAGAAGGCCTTTCTTGCTACCACTACGACCTCACACTTAATTTTTTTTTTTAATGAATGTGGCTACGTAAAGTGTCTAGGGTTATGATATGTAGGGTGGTGTAATAGGTTATAGATATACCCACAGATATTTAACAAGACTAATAAGATTAATAAATATTACAACACACTGAACTAACTCAATAGTGTAAAATTTTTTGATAGAATTATATTACATTTATTTTGTTCTGGATCAATTTTTTAGGTTGACCAGAACTTAAAAGGATTTAGAGATTATGAAAGAAATGCATGGAATATTATATCATAAATGCAATAGTGTACATATATATGTACTATACTAGTTAGTATTATTAAAATGTTCTAGTAGTCATCTACTTGGGAGGATAGTTAATGTTTGTGCTGTTGGGGTGGCCTCATCACACCTGTCTATATTGACTACACAGTGTCCAGAAAATGGTGGGAATTTTTATGGGGGTATTAGTAACTAAACGGTGTTGGTGAATGTCCAGCAGACCAGAGGCTCACTCATCTTGTAGTTGTAGCTCTGGTGCTGAAATCTGGTGGTCCCACCTCTCCGTGCTGGCGGGCAATAATGGTGGTCTCTGTCACAAGTACTGCACAGATACACTCGAGTAAGTCACCAACTGAATAGACACTGCTTGGTTGACAACCGAAACTCACAGCTCTGCAATCAAAGTATGGGCCATGTGTCACAATCTATTCTCTACCCACGTCTGGACACAACACTGACACAACAACCACATCATACAGACAGGTCAGATCTCTCTGACCAAACAGCACATTTACCATGGTGGTTTTACATCAGATAGATCCTCCCAGACTATAGATTCTGAAAATATTTATTAGTTTTCTGCCCTAAAAGAGGATAGGTAGTATGTTTCATTATTCTCAACACTTGATCTGTCTTGCCTAACTCTTGCTGGAGTTTATGTACATTGTTGGTCCCTAGACCCTGACTTGGGCGGGGGGTCTAGAGCAAATCCCTACTTGTTTGTAAGGCTAGATTTCGATATGGCAGTATCAAATCACTCGAACATGAAACAATATTCAAAATATATAAGGAAATAATTTCAATCTTACCAGATTATGAATAAATAACACAGAATTGCTAGCAAAACTCAGCTGAGCTGCTGGCTATAGTATGGCGTCCCTAAACTTCTTACACTTTCTTTCATATGGAAATCACCACACTTTAAAATCTGTGTCTATCACTGAACAACTATTGAGAAATGACCCCAAATCCGCGTCTAAGCGCCGACAATATGCTTGTCTGTGGCCAATCACTGCCTAGGTTTATTTGAATTTCAAATTTCCTACACTAAAGTCATTTCAGTCATGCTTCAGTCAAGTATGGATGTTTATCTGTTAGTCTGTCCGTCTCTACTTGTGTTTCTACAAAATGTACTTGATTTTTGAACCAACCTTTCTCTCCCCTCCAAAATTTTGTCGTTAAAAGTTATATTTAGACACAGCTACCACCCAAAAACCCTCTCCTCCATACTAAGTAAATTTGAACACCTGCGTCCCAAGGTCGTGTTTTTTTGTGCAATTAGCGACACTTTTAGATTCAATACAGTCTGTCGATGATGTGAACAACACTGTCTTTTTTCATTATCTTCAATATTATCTATCCGTCTGTAAAATTAAGAACATATTAGTTCACTGCTCAGAATAGGCCATCCGGCCAGCTAATTTTTATATTCCTAACATTAATATTAAGAAAAAAAATACTTTTTAATTTTTGTAATATTCCTAACATCTGCGTTTAGCCGCTGAATTCAAATCAAGGCCTTGGTATCGCGCAAAAGCGTCCAATAAATGACTGTGGCGTAACATATCTATGGTCCCTTCTGTCGAGTTGCTTACTTTTTATGTCAACTTGGGAAACGTGACTTTTCTCCCTTCCCCCCCCCCCCCCCCCCCCCCCCCAATTGCGTCTCCTTAGCCTTTCTAGTCTCACGCAATCTTTCCAGTCATATTTTTCCTTTTTGATCCTCCGTTCCCCTCCTGTCTAGCAAGTCAATTTTTATGGAGGGTGATGACCCGCGGTCTAGGCGATCATGTACTATTCGCAGCCTACGCATTATGTTTTTAATCCTTAAATGTTATCTTTGGAGGTATTTTACCGTTGTATCTCTGTCAATTTCACTACATCCAACCAAAGAATCCGCACTGTCATCGAGGAACCTGTTAAAAGTCTTTGCAGGGTGTACGATGCCTCGTTAAAAGACTCGAAGGCAGTGCAACAGACAATAGAAATGGCAAACAGAGGACTGCAGATCATAGACCAAAGCAGACTCCTGGGACAGTTCAAACTGTGGTGCCTCCAGTTCATGTTGATACCGAAGTTGCTGTAGCCACAGCTTATATATATGAAAAAGTACAAGTACAGTGGAAGCTATGGAGCAGAAGGTCAACAAGTTCATGAGGAAATGGCTAGGGGTACCATCAGGTCTGTCAGACAATAGCACTGTACTGCACAAAGTCAAAACTTCTGCATCCCTTCAAGTCAGTTGTTGAAGAGTACAAAGTTGGAAAGACAAGGCTTGCAATGATGCTACGCGAGTCAGCAGATGACGTCGTTAAGTCCATTCAGCCCACACTGAAAACGGGAAGGAAGTGGAGAGTGGACGAAGCTGTTGATACTGCCCAAGAGTCGCTCAAACTGAGGGAGGTAATCAGATACACAGAAACGAATAGACGGGGATTTGTCATGGAGACATCCGCTGCTGGTCCAAGGCATCAGGCAGGGAGCGCAGAGACATGGTAGTTCAGGAGATACGAAGAGCTGAGAATGATAAGTGGTTGCAAAAAGCAGTGCAGCAGGTCCAACAAGGCCAATGGACTACATGGGAAGGAGCCCTGCATAGGTCCTTGACATGGAATGATATATGGCAAATGGCACCTCCTAGGCTCAGCTTCGTTGTTAGATCAATGTATGACCTGCTGCCGTCGGCCACAAACCTTGTGAAATTGGGAAATTCAGATGATGAGCAGTGCCCCCTGTGCCAGGGGAGGTAGACACTTGAACACGTGCTCTCAGCGTGTAAGGTGTCATTAGGGCAAGGGCGATACACTTGGCTCCATAACAAAGTGCTAAATGAGCTTGCTGCGACAATAGACCTGTCAAGGATGAAGGCGAATAGCAAACCCAGGCCGAGCACCGCAAATACATACTTTCTGAGGGCAGGAAAGTCAGCACACCCCAAACTGAGTAAACCTGGTAGCAGTTTACCATCTCTTCTTGACTGTGCAAACTACTGGGAGATGGCGGTAGACCTACATGGACGAGGGGCATATCAAGAGATTATCAAGAAATCGCGGAGACAGCCGGATATAGTGCTTCATTCTTCAGCAGCACTTCAGATTATACTGATTGAACTGACCGTGCCATTTGAATCCAGCTTGGACGAGCAACATTCGTTCAAAGCGGCCAAGTATAATGATCTGGAGGCGGTTCTGAGAAACGATGCGTTCACTGCAAGGATAATGGCTGTTGAGGTGGGCGCAAGAGGGCTTGTGGCTGCATCAGTGTATGATTTATTGAAACTGTTGGGACTGAGGGGACAGCCGAGAACAAGGGCACTGAAGAGGCTTAGTGAAACTGCCGAAAAGCACCATGCTGGCTGTGGAACACCCGCAATGGGCAATGGAACTCGTGACTGTAAACTCTGCGGCACAGAAAACACCAGGAATTTTTCTAAGTCCACAATACGTTGAGTTTTTTGGTGTACTAGTTAAAAGGCTGTGACTGAGAGGTAACATGCGTCGTATATTATAAGAGGTGTTAGGCACAGAATTTCAGTTGCAAGCGCGCATTGCCTCCTGTTGTATCGCTCTGTAAAGAGTTTTCTATCATCTTTAATGCAGTTTTAAAATGCGTTTTCAAACGAATTTAAGTGGTCCACTGTGCGTGTTTCATCTGAATGAAAATCTAACATGGTTTAAAGTATTTTTTACAGCATTTTTAAAATGCGTGGTCCAACGAATTTATATTGTAAATCAGCTGTATCAACTCACTCGATAGTCGCTTTTTTCCGGTGCAATTATTTTTAAGTTATTTTATTGTAAAAACTTTAGTTGTTGCAGAAAACAAAATTATTAATTAAATAGTTATGATCGTTGAAGGACCGTTTAAATGTAAGTAATTTTGTCACATGTTGCCAGGTAACATAATTTTGTTTCTACTGATATTTTCTATGCGTAAAACAGGGCCGTCAACTGTGTCTATCTGAAACACTGGTAGCAATCCAAATGGTAAAATTATGAATCAAAGGAAACAATCAAAATGATGAAATTATTATTATCAGGTCGTAATTTACAACACTACATTTCTTTATTTTACATAGCAATTTAAATTATTTAAGCAGACACTAATGCTTATGCGAAGAAATAAAATACTTTGATGTAGTATTTAAGTTATTATTACTGTTTTAATCACATTTAATTACATTTTGCCAAGCCGTTTCTGTTTATTTACCAAATATTATATATACTGAAGCACATTAAAAACGCACCACTATTATATATATACTGATGCCGAGAAGCTGGAAAAAAAGTGTGGGACTGGATTTTTCCCGTGTTTGTCATGAGGTAGAGAGCGAATGGCTGCTGGAATGGAAAGTGCATGATTCAACCCACGGGTTTATGTACAGACTACATGAAAACAATGAAAGTTACACGTGCAACACGATTCCCAACAGCTATGACCCTGAAAATGTGTGCGCGTTGTGGCAGTATTCTCGGTATAAAAAGGCCGTTGAGACAAAACACCCAGTACATGTGCTTGAAATGACACGACTATCTGAAAACGACCGCCAACGAGCCGTTGGTATGTTGGCGACCGGAATGAGCTCGCGGGCCATTGCTAGAAAGATGAATTGCCACCACAGCACTATTGTACGTCTCAATGAACGTTACGGAACCACTGGCAGTGCCCGGGATAGATTTCGGAGTGGCCAACCACGAGTTGCTACCCCTGCGCAAGATCGTCATATTGTGCTGAGTCACCTAAGGAATCGTTCTCTCCCAGCAAGTCAAACAGCAAGAGCAATAGTGGGTAGACATGGGCAAGTCTCTCGAATGACAGTCATACGAAAACTCAGAGATACATGCCTTACTGCAAGACGACCTTATGTTGGGCCAAACGTGACTCACAGACATCGTCAGCAGTGCCATATCGAATGAGGAACGCACGTGCGCACACCACATGCATTACGCAGCAATATCTACAGCAGCAGAACATTGTGACGATTGATTGGCCTGCCCTATCACCAGATATGTCCCCTATAGAACATCTGTGGGACGAGCTTGGACGCAGAGTCTACAGGCAAGGTTCTCCAGCTAATCTGCAACAGCTCGAAGCTGCTCTTACACGTGAATGGGACTTGATTCCCCGGAATTTCCTTCAGAGACTTGTGCGTTCCATGCGGAGCCGCTGCCAAGCTTGTTTGCAAGCACAGGGTGGACAAACCAGATACTGAGGATAGTGTGAATGAATTTTTTTATTGGTTGCATTTTTGGTTTTCTCCCTTACCTGCACAGAATGCAATGAATTTCATAACAATCAAATGTACAAATTAATGACCAATATGGATTCATAGGAAAATGAATAAAGATTCAAAATATGTAAACTTGTAAACACTTATATTTACATTTCACACTCTGTTCCTGGATTATACAGGTGGTGCGTTTTTAATGTGCTTCAGTATAGTTTATCGAAGACTAAGCACTTAATAACTGAAACAGACTGCAGTATCTATTTGCAAAAGGAAAGTGTCTTTATCACATCGCTGGACCGAAGGGACTTCTATAATTGTACATGTGCAAATCTCAAAGGGGGGGCGCCTCGCCAAAATAAGGCAACATTTAAGTTTTATTTTATTTTTTATTGTTTGGTACTTAAAAAAATAAACTAGCTCAGAGCTTAACAATACTTTAAAACGAAAGATCTTTATTTAGACATATGCCCTAATATAATAGGCGTTATCCGTTTGTCTCGATAGAATGGGTCATGTCTCACTCTGCTTGACAGTTATCACTTCTTGGGTGCACGATTGTCATATATATCACTCAACTTCTATGTTAATCAATGTTCAAATGCGATGTACAGCTTCGGTAGGTTGTGCTTCTACCAATCCAACCACAGCTGGGGCGATTAGCATTGATCATCGAGCAATTCTTGATCATGGACCTCTAACTTTGGGTTGACAAGTATGAACCCTCGCAGGATCTAATTAAGAACAGTAAAGACTGGCTTTTGTGGAGTAATAAAACTTCCTGGCTGCAAATAACAAGATATTGGAATTTACACGTCTCTCTCTCTCTCTCTCTCTCTCTCTCTCTCTCTCTCTCTCTCTCTCTCTCTCTCTCTCTCTCTCTCTCTCTCTCTCTCTCTCTCTCTCTCTCTCTCTCCAGCCGTTGTCCTTTTGTCTTCTTCGCGGTACAAGTGAATTTGAAATATTGTTGTTGTTGTTTTGAAGAGGTGATGGGTTGAAAGCGGGCACTTAACAGCTGACCGTTATTGCCTTTTCTCGTTCCATCGTGGTCTAACCTGAAAACTGGTTATAATTGGGGTATTTAGTGTCATTTGATTTACTAATTTTGTATTCAATTTAAATGGGAGCCGCGCTGGTGTAATAGTTAAGACGTTGCGCTAGCGACCAGGTTTTCAAGGTTCAAGCCCGGTTGCCGGCATTTATAGGAGTGTCATCGACCGGGAATTTGACTGAATAACCTGAACGGCTCCTGCAGATAAACCCTCTGTGGATGGTGTTAAAGAATAGTTATATGTATTGTACATGTTGACCACAATTAGTTTTGTTAGCTGTTAATCTGCGCGGTAACAATTCTATTTTGGGGCCAACATGATATGTATTTTTTCATCTATGTAAACTATAATTGAACTCGATGTTAGTCTGACGTCACTTAGAGATGATGACATATATTGGTGCTGAGATAATTTATGCGGACCGTTAGCCGGGGCCTTTCGTTTTGAGATTCCGTCTAAGAAAGACGTTGAAATTACTGCTCCTGAGAATTGACGTTTGTCAAGTTATATTTTTACGTGGCTTATGTAATACGGAGGTCGCCACATTTTATTCAGGAAGATGCCGAACAGAAGTATTTAAGTTCGAGGACATTTTACCTACAGAGAAGTATTGCAGGAGCAATTTTATGATAATAATTCTCCATACTCTGGTTTTTGATACTTCGGTGTATGGCTTTCATTTCTTGAAGCATTGCCTCTGCACTTTTCAGTGCATTCGTACCTTCCAAGGATGTAGTTGAACCATACGACTGGTTTTTTGGTACTGTTTTGTTACCAATTACCTGGTTCTTACTTTCTTTAGCCAATTGTGTTTTAATCATTTTAACGTCAAATTGTACACTCTTGAATTCTGTTATTACTTTAGTGCTCGTATATGTATTGTTTTCCTTTATATCTTTAATGGCCGTTTCTAAAGGGGTTTTGGTTGTTATTGATTTCTTCAGTGCTTTTTTGGTCTGCTGATACACTGGGCAGCCCTGGAACCTGGCGCTGTGGTTCCCTTTGCAGTTAATGCATTTTCTGTTTTCAATACCCTTTTTATAGTCAGTATCTGACTTAGCCTTTTCGCACTGGGGAAAAGGGTGCGCACCGGCACAAAACCTGCATACTGTCTTCAACCTGCAACTATGTCGGCCATGACTAAATTGCATGCAGTCGGAGCATTGCAAAAGTGGGGGAATGAAGGCTTCTCTTTTCTTTTTAGCTTTCCCAAATAGAACTGTCTTGGGGGTTACCTCCCTTTTGTCGTTATTACTACCACTGGGGTTACTACACTTCTTTTCACTATTATTCGTTCCACGTGTACCAGCTTTAAATCTGGGTTTTAGCTTGGCCAGGTTGTTTAAAACTTCCTCACCTGACAGGGTTAGGTTTATACCTTTTAAACACATCTTCTGGTTTCTTTTGAAATTTATATTTGTATTTTGATGTTGTGGGCTAGTTGGATCAATTTTGATTTTTCCTGCAGTTCTTGTAGTAAAGTTTTGGTTTTTTCTGATTCATTTAGTGTTAGCATTATTCCACTGTTTTGGTTTTGTATTTTGGCAATGGCTTTTTTATCAATTACTTTTTCCAGGATGACCAGAATTTTGTCGTCCGGGAGAGATCGAAGCTTGGCTTCTGTTCCAGCTATTTGTGTAATTTTAACTTTATGGGGGGGGGGGGGGGTCCTTCGGTTGGAGTCTTCTTTGTTTTCTCCTCTGGTTTCCTGACTTCTTTTGGTTGTGTTTTTCTGGCTGTCCTGATTGTCATCTTCCCTGTGTCCTATCTTTTTGTTAGCTGTCCTGGTTCCTGAGTTTTGGCCTTTATTGTTTATGCTTATTGTTGTTTTTACTTCTGAGCCTCCTCCCAGTTTTTCCCTTTTTGTCTCTATCCTGTCTTTTATTTCTGTGTCTCTGACTTCAGGGTTTGTGGTCCGGTTTTTTTCTGTCAGGTTTGGTGTTTTGTTCTTTTCAGGTGACTTGGCCCACGCTTTTCCTTCCCCGGACTGTGCCCTGGTTATCGGTGGCAAAGTCCCTGTCTTCTAATTTGCTACTACTCTTTTTATTATGTGCTTGGTTTTGTATGAACTTTAAAGTTTATGCTTAGTCTCACAGCTTTAATCTTAAGTTGTGTATATCCTTGCTTTCTCCTTTCTTTCTTTTTTTTTTTTAATTGTATAATATTATTATTTAAGAAACACTTTTAAGCCTGTCTAGAAGACCTTGTTGAACAGTTAAATCTAGTTCGAAATTTGCCAGGAAACTTTAATATATTTGTTTTACTTAAATTATATTTTGATGATTGGTTATTATTATTAGCTATCTATGGCTTTTGGTTTATTTTTATTTTTTCCTCACTACAATTCCTAAATTATACAAATATTTATAGCAATAGTTAAATAGTCCCCTAATACTTAATATTAACTGCAATAATCTAATACTTACATCAAACTATAAGGGAAATCACCACTTAAATTATGTTTATCAAGATGGCTGCCAGATTTCACACAAGCAAGTGCCACGTGGCGCTTGGATCTATTTAATTTCTATTATTTTTAATTTTTAATTAATTAATTTTTTTGCCGTACAATTCCTGAGTTATATTAATGTTCCAAGCGATACTTAACTAGTCACCAATTACTTGATATTAAATGTAATAAGCTAATACTTAAATCAAACTAAAAAGGAATCGCCACTTATATTTATTATGTCTATCAAGCGTATTTAATAGAATTCCTAAGTTATAATAATAAGTTATAAGTTAAGTATCGCTTCTTGTTACCAATTACCTAGTTACCTAAAACTAACTGCAATAAGCTAATACTAAAGATGGATACAAAATTTAACAACTTATCTGAAAACTTGAGTAGTTTATTTATTTATTTTTTTTTTTTTCGTACGCCCGCTAATACTCGAGGCGAAATCTCAGGTTATTATTAATGTCTAGCCTGACATTGATTTTACGTGAGTATCCCTTTTTTTCTTGTACAGAGACAGGTGTCCCTCGCCATTCAGGCAGATACTCGCCGATTTCGGGGGTACCCCCATTAGAGCTGGGTCGGCTCAGGAGCCGCCAATCCCTGGTCGACGACACTCCTTCAAATGTGCTCGCCAGGTCTCGAGTTAATCCAGTCCAAATCCCGGTCGACGAAAAATCCTCAAATGCCGTCGCCCGGGTTTGATCCTGGATCACCCGGTCGCGAGAACGGTGTGGTAACCACTACGCTAGTGCGGCTCTCTAGTAGTTTATTAAATTTCTCCACTGTGTCTCGTCCTGAAAAGGACGTATCAACCTTGTGTATTTTGAGTTTAGCAAAAATACGTCTGTCCGTTTCAGAAGTCGGAAGCCGAAAGCTTCCGGGCGTGCGAACGAACGAACGAACGAACTTTATTTTCAAAGGGTTTAGAATTGGGCACGCAGTCCCGTCTAACATTCTGCCCTTCCTTTCTCTCATCTTCCATACTGAATCCATTTATTCTCACAAGTATCTTAAGTATTACTCAAATAATAAAATAACAAAATAAAATCCCAACATTGCAACAGTACAATAACAGTTACACGGATTTACAGTACATTATCATAATTAATACTAAACAGGACAAAATTGTCTTTAAAACCTACATATAATATTATGTAATTATTTAAGAACATAACGAAATTAGGGTAGCATATAATCTGCACTCATGATGTATTTGAAAAGTCTGTGATTGAATGAATATGGACTAAGAGTATTTTTTAAGTCGTGTGGAAGATTATTCCACAGATGAGCAGCAGAAAAAGCTAAACTTTTCTTGAATAAGTCGAGCCTAGGCTTGGGCATGTGTAATTTATTTAAGCGTTGACTGCGTCTTCCGCTGTATTTGAAAATAGGCCACAGATACGTTGGAGCATTCTGTGACAAGATTTTTTGAATAAATTTGGCTTTGTTGAAGAGAAGGCGCTTTCTTAGTGGTAATATGTTAAGATATGTATATGGGTCTAGACGTATGAGAAATGAGGCTCGCAACTCCAGCCAACTTCCAAAAATATTTATAACTCAGAGGGGTTTGTGCTAGATGGGTTTCAAACCTTGGTCTCGTGCATCGCACCTATCTCAGTTCAAGCCTTTAGAGTTATAGATTTCCATTCTCAGTGAGTTGGCCTTTATATCCATATGTTGTCTTCCCATATCGGTCGTGTTAACGATTTTATCTTGAATTATGAATAGGAAAAACACAGGATTTCTCAATGCACGGACTCTTATTCTTCCAAATTCTTCACAACTACTTACTCCCTCCATATTTCCGTGTACCTACACATAAATGAAGATATTCTCGTCAAAAGGAGACCATTCTTATCCTTGTCTGTCATTTCGTTCTCCTTCCCGATCTTTAAATCTAACTATGTTTCGGACGATTTTATTTCTCCACAGACAGTCGTCGAAGTCTTTCCTCTCTGACCGTGAGAAACCCCGTTTCTGATTGGCTGCCCTAGATACACACAAGAAAATACCCCTGTGTAACAGCCAGTGTGGGGACATGGACGTGAATCTAGGTCACCAGCGTGAGGCACTGCCAGGATGTAGTGCAGTCACACACACAAACAGCATACATGTTTTCTCAGGTGTGTAGAACAAATGATAAGATGTTGTAGTGAGTAATGGTGTGTGTATACAGCAGATCGAGAACACGAACTCGTATACGCTCTTATTTATTGACACACAAACTCACTCCATCACACATAGAAGTCATAGATGTGGTTAATGCAGATGACTTTCTCTTCAACATTTATTACAGTAATAATACGTTGACGGACAACACAGTCAGTAGAACAAGGAACATGGACATTTCATGTGTAGTAATGCATATACCAGGACTGAACATAAGTGGAAAGTCAATAAACAACCTTAGATATGCAGATGATACCGTGTTGTTAGCTGAAAGCGAACAGGAGTTACAAGAACTAGTGAAGCAAGTGAACAGTATAAGTCATGAATATGGACTCGACATTAATATTTAGAAAACAAAAACTATGATAATTAGCAAAACAGACGATAAACCCACATTAAAGATAAGTGTAAATGGGAAAATCCTGGAACAAGTCAAGAGCTACGTATATCTTGGTCATATAATAACAGAAGATGGCAGATGTGAAACAGAAATCAAGAAGAGAATAGGAATGGCCAAAGCTACATTCAACAACATGAAACATATACTGACATCCAAACAGTTATCTCACAAATTAAAACTGAGAATCATAAAGTGTTATATATATTCTGAATTTCTGTATGGTGCAGAAACATGGACGATGAATAAGCATTTGGAAGAAAGAATTGAGGCTCTTGAAATGAGGATATATAAAAGAATGGGGCGTATCTCATGGAAAGAGATGAAAACAAAGAAGGAGGTCCTAGAAAATCTAGGTATGAAAAGAGAACTAATGAGGGAGGTCAGAGTTCGGCAGCTAAAATACTTTGGCCACATAAAAAGGCATAACACCTTGCAGAAGACCATAACAGAAGGAAGAGTTGGAGGCAAACGTGCAAGGGGAAGACAGCGCTATAAGTGGGAAGATAACATCAAGAGATGGACAGGAAAGAGTCTATCAGAGTGCACCACCAAGACAAGAGACAGAAGACGTTGGAGATCCATTACAGCCAACCTTCGTTGTGGAGATGGCAACTGATGATGAATGCATATAACCATCGAGCATAATCAATCCTGCATAGCTCGTATCTATGATGCTAGTAACGTTGGCTTGATAATATATATTTTCATACTGTAGCTCAGAGCCCCTAAATAAACGCGTCAGGTAGTCTTGTGACAAATATAGTTGCTTAATATCGAATTCTGTGAACTAGTTGATAAAGTCAAGACTTCATCTGGCTTCTCGCGCCAGACACTTCTTCTTCTGCTCAAAGATATAGGCCGTAATGGCGGGCCTCATAATGATTGATGAACAACTGTGTATTTTCATAGGCAGGCATTATCCTCCATACCGAAACATACCGCCATAATGCGGGTTTCATATAAATATACGTTCATTGTGCTTCTATAAAGTAATTCGACGAATAGACTTCGTTAGCTACGTCAAGCACACATAATGGACTCTGGATCTCAAGAACTGTGAGCGCTACTCACAGGTTCATACTAAATGTTCTGCAATCTTGGCATAATAATAAAGTTTATTTTACCTTGGACAGAATCCGAGAAATACACAAATAACCACTGTCGTCATTCTAGACGAACAGAATAACTCTGGGGAGAATCATTAAGATCACAGTTACACTGAAGACTATCTTTCCCCCAGATAATGCAGAGAAGAAACAACAGACATCTTGTCCGGTCAGAAAAACAGCTCATCACTCTCAGACGGAAGTCTTCTCGGTTCGCGCTAAAAAAACTAGCGCATGCGTAGACAGAACAGATTTGAGAACAGTTAACCGGCCCTCTTAAGACAGATCAACCACAAAGATTAAACACAGGGAAGATAACCCCAAATCAACCTGTCCCAGAGAGTTAACATATAGTTCTCTACCTTCGATCGTCAAAAGTATTAAATAGATTTACGTCTTATGAAACCGTCAAGACGACAGCAACAGACTGCATTCATTTTTTTTTTTTTTTTTTTTTCCTTGAACTTTGTGTTCCACTTTCCGGTCTTTATACATTTAACTAGGCAATTGCGTAACATGCTACAGCAATAATGTATGTACAATTTGAAAAGAACGTGCTACAAAAAACAGTAGTAAGAAAGTTAAAAAAGGATGAGTTTGACTATTCTTTCTTGGTGCGCCAGGTCGGAAAGGGAAAATGTGTCTTATTAATTTGCTTCTTGCTAAAACTCGGAATTACTTTAGCGATTCTGTCATAAAACATAGAGTATTTTGGTAAAACTCGGAAGCAAAGTGAAAAGCGAAGTGAAATAACTCTTCCGCTGGAACCATAAGGAATAACATTATGTTGTGCTGCTTGCATTTGCAAATTACTGTAAACAAGGCACTTAAACCAATAGTCATTAAACTCTTTCCGTCCAAGCGGGCGCATGGCGCGCCAGATAGGCTTTTCGTTATACCCAGGGCGTATGGCGCGCCAAGGTGACTATATGCCGCATTTGAGCGGAAAATTATAGAATATCTGGCGATAAGCCAGTTTAAAATTATTTCATTACATCCGGCACATTGGTGTGAACGTTTGTGAGCGAAAAAAAAATTTATGAAGTTACAATTGTGTATTTTATATCCGTTGCAACAGTTGCTTTGGGTCTAGCAGCATGGCGCGTGGTACGCCCGCTTTATAAGATTCCGAAAATGAACAAAAAATTAGAAAATACATGGCCATAGAGTGTTCAAATCATGTAAACACTTCCTGTGGACATCGTATTTTGAACTGGTAGCGAAATAATTATATTGGTGCTTAGTTTTTGCATACTTTTATCAATTAGTGACGTCATAGGGTTATTAGTTTACAAGTGGTGTAGTCACATACATTACACTCATAAACTATTAACAAATCAACCTCAATATATAATTACGAAATGAATTTTAGCGATATCGGTAGCGATAATAACCTATTGAACAAACGTGATATTTTTAAATAATAAATTAATTAATTTGCATGGAACAGGAATGTGTAAGTGAGATTCCAGTTCAGCAGTATGTGACTTCACACAAAAATTTATATAAATTACAATTTTCATTTGTTTTTTTATCAAACTTCTTAGATTAGTTGCCAGTTGGATATATATTTCAATTACTTGTGTTTTAATACCAAGGGATTTAGTACAGCTGAAATATTTACGTGTATATGCATAATTTGTATTCATTTTTTATTATTTCTACACTTCACAAGATATAACAAACAATTATAACACCACATAAAAACTCAACATTATTTCACAACATTCTGCAGCCAATTTCCTAAAGTTTGATACATAATACATATATCTACTAAATTAATATATGTGTCTACTGCCTATTTTTTAAAACATAACTTGTAGAAAAAAAGATGTCTGCATATTGGGTCCTGGGTAAAACCGAAAAACCCGAAAAATTGCCTGGGTTAGAATGAGTTAACTTAGACGAAAATTCATTTTCACTCGAATATCAAAATTTTATAGTTTGATTTTGACATTTCATAAGTTTCCGAAACTGTTACTAAAAAAAGCAATTTGCAATTACTGTAAACGAGGCACTTAAAGCAGTAGTCGTTAATTTAATCGAAAATTCATTTTCACTCGAATATTAAAATTTTATATTGTTTGATTTTTACATTTCCTAAGTTTCATAAACAGTTACTTGAAAACCGGGCAACGCCGGGTATTTACAGCTAGTGAATTAATAAATAACAGGAAGAATGTTTTCATACCTCCTGTAACTCCTTTGTGGTCAGGTCATAAAACGGTCCGGGATTTTGAGGCTCGCTTAAATCAATCACGTTGTTGTTTAAGGGGGTCGGTCCGCAAACTGGATATTCGTACCACCTGCTGCATGGACGGTAATTTCCAGCAACGGTAATTCTGACTGCGCATGAGCCACAGGCTGCCAGAAGTAGACACGCGGCCAAGACCATAAGTCTGTTCTGTAAGCAGAACAATTTCCGGGTGGGAAAGATTTTGATACGCATAATTATCTGCCAGTGAAAGAAAATTGCCGCGTGTAGCTCCAAGGGGTCACTGAGGAGATAATGAAAGAATAGAATTAATGATGATTGAGGCAAGACGTACAACACGCCTATAGGAGGTTGAGCAGCAACGTCATCATGTCAATTAATGGACACATGTACCACAGCTGCAATAGCATGTCTTTGTTTGGTACAAGCTTCCTGTAAGGTGACATGTTACAGTGGTGCTTCCTTGCTCCGTAAGGTGCACAAAGGTACAACATGATGATTAAAAGAAAATTTCACAACGATAACAATTATTAAAGTTAAAAAAACATATAAACAATTATTAAAGTTAAAAAAACATATAAACAATTATTAAAGTTAAAAAAACATATAAACAATTATTAAAGTTTAAAAAAAAACATATAAACAATTATTAAAGTAAACAAACGATAACCCATTAAATAACATAAACAAACAATAAAAAATGATGGTGAACAGCTTACAGATCAGTGTTAGCTAATTTTTTTTCATTTTTTTTTTTTTCAAATGACATAGTTCAATGTATCTTACATATTTTCGCTAACCCCGCAGACTTGTACAACAGAAATAATGTACAAAACGCGACGTGATCGTGGCCTCAGCTTTGCTACAGAATGAAGAAGGAGAAGAGGCGAAGAAATTACCTGCTTTGTGGCTTTGCTCTGGAATGTCAGTTAGTAACAAGCAAATCTCTGTGGCTAGATCAGTCTTACAGCTCAAGTTGATATCAGGGAATACTGTACAGTGGGTCTTATAGCCAAAATCCGTGGTTAATTTGGTGTAATCTTATCGTTACAAATAATTTATTCATAAGAACTTATTAGACGTTCAATATCAGCTCGTGCGTAAAATTAATTTTGCTACTAGTTTAAAATGTGTGTACGCATAATTATAACAGAGTTTATAGAAATGTGAAAGATGACATGATAAAAGTCAATAATTGTAATATTAAAAGTAACGGAAATGTACGTTTTGCTCCAGTTGTAATTATGGCGATGGAAACAGTGATTCTAATGTTATTGTTATTGTTCTTTAGAATCGACACCACTGCATTCCGGGCAAACCCATAGGGGCTCAGTCAGTCTATAGCAAATGTCGAAGGGTAGGAATGTTGAGTGTTTCTGTAGCGCGCTGATTGTATACTTGTCTAGCCCATCTTGTCATTCGTCCATCCCTTTCTAGTTTTACGTTTGATGCCGAAGTCCAGAAGTCTGAGGTATTAAACTCAAGACACAGATTAAACTAAACACAAGGCACAGATTAAATAAACTCAAGACACACATTAAAATAAGGTCTATCAACACAGATTAACTTGCACTCGAGACAAGCAGATTAAAGTGAAGTCTATAAACACAGATTAAATTGAACTCAAGACAGATAAAATTAAGCTCCAGACAGAAAGAATACAGTAAGCTCCAGAAAAAGAGATTAACTTAAGATCTAGGCAAACATATTAAATTAAGCTGTAGATATATAGATTAAATTAAGCTCATGACAAACATATGTTAACTAAACACCAAGTCGACAGATGAAACTAGAGAAAGAGAAAGACAAACTAAATTAAATTAAGCTCCAGACAAACAAATTAAATTAAACTCAAAAACAGAAAAGCTAATTTAAAATTCAGATATGCAGATTAAATTAAGTTGCAAAGAAACATGAAATATGACCTCCAGTTAGACTATTAAATGAAGCTTCAGAAATATAAACTAAAACTGACTTAAACTTCAACCACACTGAAAAAAGTTCAGAGTAGAAAATTAATACAAACTCCAGAAAGACACATTAAATACAGACTTCAGACAGACAGATCAAATAAAATGCACAACTAAGTGTAACAACTCAATAAAGTCAGAACAAATGTACATACCTGGATACGTGAGTAAATTCAGCAACTTCACAGGTTAAAATGTTAACACAATCAAATCTTAGCTCTCCAGATAGCCTTGTCAAAGGACTGCGCGCGATTCAAAAGCTCGCTCTTTTTATACGCGACAAGCCTCCAAGCTAGAATCCTCTAAACGGATAAAAATACCCACCATAAAAATCCAAAATATTGCATCCGGGTTGTCCATGCCGCGTTTGACTGTTGTGATTTTCAAGAACTCGCAACTTTCATCCGTGAATTCTTCATGAAACTCTCAATCCTTCTACTTTCATTATTACGTACCGAAGATTTTAATATATTCTTTGTTTAATTTTGTAACAGTTCTTAAAATTGTATTGTCAACTTCTTTAAGACAATAGTTCTTCTTATTGTACAAATCTGTTACATTATTTATATAGTCCGTGTATCTGCTGTCTAATTTCTCATTTCCTCTTCTTGTTTTTCTTCATCTTTTCCCTTGTCGCTCCCATTGGAGCATATAACCACTACTCAAGCTGGTCCCATTTCGGAAAGCCTGCTATAAATAATGCATATGTTCTTGTAACGCCGGTTTCTGTATTATTGTGTTTTTACATTATCTCGTTACAAACCCCATCAACAACCAGATATTAGAAGACTCTTAAGACATGCTTCGGGAAGCAGTAGCCTATTCTGTTTTGTCTCTTCGGAGACACCTGGTGTCTATACAGGGGCTTATCATTTTTTACTAGTATCTAATCTTTTATGTAAAATATTTAATGTATACAATTCATTGTACATGGAAATAAAGTAAAAATTAAGCCACAGAAGCAGACAAAGTTTATTTAGCATAGTATCCCAACAGCATGTTACGTGGACGCTAAATCTGGTCTAATTATCAATAACATTGTCACCAAAGTTAAGTACTAAAGTTAAGTCATTCCTTAGCAACATTGCGCCACCAAATGTAGGTACTAAAGTTAAGTCATTCCTAAACAACATTGCCACGAAAATTAAGTGTTAAAGTTGAGCCCCCTCCCATAAGAACACTGCCACGAAAGTCCTTTCTATAGCAGACCGTGTACACATCTGCCATTCAAAGGTCATTCCATATAAAAAGCAATTATATGCCTTTACTTCCATGTAAGGAAGATACGTATGCACTTCCCTGTACATATCACTGATACACCTGTGACTATACAGTAATTGATAAATAGTATATTCTTACCTATGCAGGCCACCAAGAACCACTTTTGTCAGCAGTGAAACGTCTAAAGCTTGCCTGGTTTGGGCATGTAACTCATTATGATTCCCTTTCGAAAACGATCCTCCAGGGAACAGTCGAAGGTAAACGGAGAAGAGGACGGCAAAGAAAATCCTGGGCTGATAATATCAAAGAATGGGCAGGGCACAGTTTTTCCACACTTGTACGCATTGCTGAGGATAGAGAGCAGTGGAGGACCCTGTATGCTGATGCTTCCACCATGGCACCCCTACGACCCATGACGGGTTACGGGTTGAGATGATGATGATATTCTTACCAACTCTTTGCTATCAGTGTCAAACATGGTCTATGTCCTGAGTGTGACAAGATGGACTTGGGGCGATCCCTTCTCGATCTCTTATTCACTTCGGCAGTACTCATTTCAATTGTTATAAGTACTGATTACCTGGAATTTCCGGGTCGACACATTTCTTTCTGCTGGGACCAAGCAGATATTTAATAATGTCAAAACATTTGACACTTCTTGTTGGGGATTGTCACAGCGCTATTTTGCAGTGCATCTTAGGTATTGTGCTCGGCGGAAAACAAGCCGGGCGAGGCCGGAGCTAGCCGAACTGGTGGGTCAGGTGACTACCGGAAGTCGGATAAGAAGGCGCAAATTTGGACAGGCAGAAACTAGCCTTGCGTCCAGAGAGGACGGACATTTTTCCCTTTGCCAGCAAGATTGCTGTGTGGCTCATATTGTGAACTAGTAACTGAGTGCTTGCCATATTTCGGACCTGGTGGATAAGTAAGTTGTAATGCTAGAGCAGTGTATTGTCTAGTTCGTATTATCTACAGGCCGTAGTTTGATAAAAGATAGTTGATTTTTGAGTGTGTCATTTCCTTAGTTTTGCCGCTCAGGTGAGCGATATTCATTGCAGTGGTTTTCAGTGTAAGTTGTACTGTCGTGTATGATGCTGATAGATTAAGCTGCTAAGGCAAGTTTTACAGTGGTATTTCATTATTGTATTTGATGCGTTTATTGGCTGTGTGAGGCCTTATTGTGTTGTGCATATTATTAAAGGGAAGTTCCTGTTAAAGGTGTTCATTTCTATTGTCAGCCATTGTTGTGCGGTATACTCTTGGAAGAACGAGCCTTTAGTTATTATTACAAATCCACACTGCATTTGTGGAACGATGAACGGTGCCTGACAGGGATAATACATCAAATTTGCTAGGAACATGCTACACCCTACAACCTTGGCCAGCGACGAGCGTGATCAATCTGCCAGGAACCAAACCATTAGAAGAAACAGAACCGTCACTGATAGCTAAGTAGTTCTATAAGCTGCCACGTCACTTCTTAACTAAACATTCTAACATCCTCCAAGGATGAACATTTTCTTTTAAACTATTCAATTTTTTAAACTGTTAAAACCGAAGTGATTATTAAATATTGATATTTTTAATTATACAAATTTAACTTCGATTTAGTCATTTTAGATGTACTGCATGTTTGACTTAGTCAATTTACTAAATACACTCTAAATAGAGCTATACCAGAATAATAAGTAGATCAGGGTGGGGGCTTAAACGAGCTGAAACTAATTAATGCTTAATTTTTTTACAAAAGTTGTCGGCAGATCCTAGAGTTAACGTGCTCAGCCAATGCAGCATTGTTCTCGTTTTTCTGAATATCTTGTGAACCTCTCTTGAGATAGAAGCGTCATTATCCTTATATCCACAACTCTGCTAAGGGTAATCTTGTGCAAAGGTAGACACCCTTGAAGACCCATATTAGATACTCTTGCGTTTTGGCCACTGTTGGACCTCTACTGCAAAGAAAGGAGGCAGTCCGTGACACTGAGCGCTGGGGAAGAAAATCACATCGTGGGAGATGAGATTGTTAAGAGGAGACAGGAATGATACTAGAAGTGACAGATTGAGAAATGATGAGATCAGAAAAATTGTAGGCACTAATCCACTGTGCATCAGATATATAGAAAGACAGGAAATAAGACCAATAATGTAGAACTGGTGACAGGAACCAGGCAAGTGTCAGTGGAACAAGAGATGAGATGACCTGGGAGATAGATGAGACACACATTAAAGGAGATAGATGAGACACACATTAAGGGAGATAGATGAGACACACATTAAGGGAGATGGATGAGACACACATTATGGGAGATGGATGAGACACACATTAAGAGAGATAGATGAGACACACATTAAGGGAGATAGATGAGACACACATTAACTCTTAGTATACGAGCGGCCTCTTAGAGAGGCCGATAATCGATCCCCGTCAATAGCGAAAATTTATAGGTGAATGCATGTTTAAAACCACTGAACAATTTAGTTATGTGCATGATATAGGGGTTTCATTTCTTCACATTTTGATATATAACACTTATGTTATCTTTATAAATAAATTGTTTATTGCAAAATCTGTAAAGGTAGTCATGAAATTAGCTCGTATACTAAGGGAGATAGATGACACACATTAAGGGAGATAGATGAGAAACACATTATGGGAGATGGATGAGACACACATTAAGGGAGATAGATGAGACACACATTAAGGGAGATAGATGAGACACACATTAAGGGAGATAGATGAGACACACATTATTGGAGATGGATGAGTGTGACGTAGCGTAGGAAGGATAAGAATTATTAGAAGAATTAATAGATATGAATGTGGAAGATTTGACTCAAGAATTCCTGTTGGGTTTTTCTACCGCTGAAGGGAGACGAAGAGGGTAAATTCTCCTAACTAGACAAGGTCTGGAAAAAGTTGTAAGGAGATATTTGGTCTCTCGCTACCATAGTCTCCTTCTCAGTTATCTATTATTATTATCCTTTTAATTATATTATATTTTACGAGCCCCCCTCCCTTATAAAGGAAGATAAACATCAGACAATATGTAACATCTAATAGATGGAACAAAGCATGGGGTACAGTATATACACCCAATAGGTTTATTACAATAAAATGAATAGATGGTGAATGATAGTATTGTCGATGGAATTAGTGTCTGCTGTATGTAATATGTGTCTCACAATTCAAGTGTTTTTCATCATGGATGACTAAAATATGGCATTGATATGGTGAGTTCCCTTTTTCAAGGAACTTATCTTTTCAGCCCCTGGCTGATAGTGAAGCGTGGTTAGTTCTCCGGTCTCCTGACTTTGCACCAGGTAGGTCTTGAATGGTTCAGATTCGCCTTCTATGTGCTCGACTCCGTATTCTTCTCTGAGATTGGACTGTCGTGCAAGGCTCCACCACAGACTAAAGACAAATACGACGGCTTCATTAATTTTCTAGCTTTAGAAAGCAGTCTTTCCCTAAGCCGTCTGTCTGCCAGTCATCTCAGATTTTAGTCTCTAACATCATATGTTTAGAGCCTAATCTTGAATTCAAGTTTCTCCCCTTCCTTATTATATTTCTCTGCCCCAGTGGCAGTATTATAATTCTTTAGACTGAGTTATCGTCAACTTAACCCGATGAATTATTATAAATGTCAGTTAAACCCACCAAATTTATCATAGAAATGTCGGCAACAGTATTCTAGTTCTGTGCCTCTAGCCTAATCGTCATGTCAATTATGATGAATTTAACAAATAATTGTCGGACACTAGTATTATAGAATTGTCTGACAACATTATCACAACACTTCATGTCTGGTCGCATCGTCATGTAAATAATTAATATATGTCACGGTCTGTCAACATTATCGTTAATATTAATTTCCGCTAGTCTAAGCGTCGGGGCGAAAATAATCAAATAATATGGAAATTAATAGATATATATATATATATTTTCCCGTTATACATTATTGTGAACATGTTGTACATATCCCGTGGGATCATAAAATACACCCGATCACATGTGGCTGGATGTGATCGTAAAACAAAAATATGAATAAAGTAAACATACCAATCTTGCGTCGATTTTGCAAGGTACTACACATTTCATCACAATACTATTTTCTAGCGAGATTTTCACTCACCTACTCAGAGATACACCATAATCACAATTTAGATACGTGGCTTCAATGCTTTTAATGCGCGAATTCGCCGATATCTGGATTAGGTCTAGCTGTCTCGAGGTTTCCTGGGCAAGTGAAAAAATGGCTGGGTTTGCCGCACTTTTAGCGGGTCAATTCCGCTCTGGGCACGTGATCCGAAGCGTGCATCATGTGACTTTAGCATCATATAGACGCTCCAATCAATAACGTTAAAAGTCACGTGGGGTATCCTAAAGTGGCCTAAACTGGTTCTACCTAAGTTTAAGCAGTCGGTCCTAAATTAAAACAGGTTTCTAGCTACCGAGGTCAGGGGTCAACAATGACGTCGTACCTAAAAATAGTATTAGACGCTAGGAGAAAATCACTGAACGCTAGGAGAATATCCACGAGCGAAATTTTCCGTGATTTTACCGGCTTCTCGATCATGCATTGAAGATGATAAAAAATGGCGTCTCGTAATTAATAAACAAAAGAAGTGAAGATTGGGCAAGTCGTCACACAAGCCCCTCCTCAAGTTTGACGTTCCGTATAACTCCTCTGGTCCTGTCTTCCTCTTCTTTTACCGCTTCTCATTGTACCTCATTTGCATAAGGGTGTTTACTAAAAAATCTGCCCCTACATTGTTCTTCCCAGGTAAGTATTCTGGTTTTCTTTGGATGCCTACGTCTGCAGCAATGCTTCCCTAGGTCCTGTAACTGGTCTACCCTGTGTGTTGAGGTTACCTGGTTACACTCTGAACAGGACTTCACATATCGAGCTATGTCTTCCATGATGCCGGGCCAATAATAATGGGTGGCTATCCTTTGATTTGTGGATCCATTACCCAAGTGTTCACTCAAAGTAGCAACGTGCCCCCATTCCATAACTTTATTTCTATATATGGATGGCACCACAATCTGTCCATGACTTTTTAGCCCTCTGCCAGCTTTCCTGTGCAAGAGTCCATGTTCCATATAAAAGTCACCCTTTCTTCGAGGGTTATGTGAGTTTTTTAATTTGCCAAAGCAAGGCCCCAATGTGCTATCAGCTGCTTGAGCTCTTTTCATCTTATTCGGATGAATTTCTAATTTAGAGTCCCTCTCTATGCATTTGGAGTCCGACCTGGTCTGGATGGCAGCCATAACCACAGGCTTTACTGGTTCTCCTAAAATGACATATCTACGCCCTAACATCAGGGGGTAGAAAGGATCCTCTAAAACTGCAGCATTGATTTCCCCTTCCACATAGCGACAACTGACCCGAATCTTCGCTATGGGCAAAGTTAAGGGTAATGCTCCCTTGAGTGGCCCCTGGATATCCACTGTTTCTGTGGTGAGTTGTTCGGGGTGCACCAGAGATGCAGAAACGACCACGTCATAGGACAAACCTGTGTCATACATCCCGATGACTTGTTTGCCATTCACAGTCACTGTCTCCTGTATAGGTGGGTGATGGAGGCTATTCTGACTCACTGTCAGTTCCTTCCTGTCAACAGCCCTCACCTGCAAACATGCAACCTGATGTGGAGGGTTTTTCCTTCTGCACTCGGCAGTATTGTGGTTGATTGTTCTACAGTGCTTACACCATTTTTCCCCTTGCCTCTGCTGCTGGAAAGTTGATCTCTGAGCAGTCTTGTAGTCTGGCTTGTCATGCTTTTTGAAGTTAGTATGAGGTGGTCTCACTTGGGGTTCCACGTGTGACTGAGCTGTCTGTCTAGATACGTAATCTGGTTGTTTCCGTCGGGGTGGTGGATTCTCTGATAGTGCTTCCTGATACCGTTCCGCTAACTTTACTATGGATTCTAAAGTGCTGGCCCCATTCTCTATCAGGAATCTTCTCATGTCGGAAGTCATGGTGTCCTTCAGTTGTTCGATCATGACCATTTCCTTCAGGCCTTCCCAATCATGAGTAAAATTTCCTAGGGCACCCCACTTCTCCACATAGGAATCCAGTCTCGCAGCAAACTGAGCAACGCTCTCTCCAACTTCACTCCTAGAGTTACGGAACCTCTTCCGATAGGCGTCAGCATGTAGCTCATAACTTATCAGGAATGCCTTTTTCAGAGAGTCATAGTCATCCTGTAAACCTGGAGGAAGCTTGCTATACACTTCATAAGCAGTTCCTCTAAGCAATTGTGACAGTTTCAGGTTCCACTTGCTCCTCTCCGACCCAAATGTGGTGGCAAACTTCTCAAATTTGTCCAAATACATATCGATCGAGTCGGCTTGTTCCGAGAAAGCTTCAAATGGAAACGTGAAGGGTCCCAAGTTTGACATGTGTGAGGATGGCAAAGGTACTATGCTCCCCATTTGCAAGGAGGGCATATGGTTGCCTGATGATGTACATGCTGTTGCACCGGCTACTGGTTCAACTCTTTGAGCCTGTCTCTGCATCTCTAACTGCTTCATCTTCAGTGCATGCTCGCGTTCATATCTCTCGCTTCTTTCTTTAGCGTCTACAGCTCTTATCCTCTCATCTATTTCGGCTAACTTTATTCGCTCCTCTCTTTCAGCTTTCGCTGTTTCTCGAGCGTAATACTTATCAGTCTCGACACTGACATAATTCGCAAGGTCCACCCCACTATAACCTAGATCTCGACCGGCCTCTCCTAATGCTGCCTTAAGCTTAACTATTTCAGCCATCTTTTGCTGTTATAGTCCACACTGAGTAAGCTAGTGCTACCTTCCAATAGTATTTCTAACACAAGCAAAAACTTACAAATTATCAAACTCCTGTAGAATGAATTTACTAGTTATGGAGACTTAATGTCTGTAATTCAATTAGATACAAAATCATGAACTAACTTAATTAAAACACAACATATATAAAGGGATTCACCAATCAATGCCTGAAATTCTAAAAAAATGTTTTCTTTCTAGAACTCAACTGTGTGAAATACATGTGTTCAAATAGTACACTGTAATGAATGAATCTTCTTCTTCCTTCCTCGTTCGTCCTGAAAAGGACGGTGGTTGCGTTGTGTCTGTTTACGCCTAAGCTGTGATATCTGCACCTTTCGGTCGACACATCCGACTTCTGCACGGCATTTTTTAGGACCGGGTTTGCCTTCCCATTTCGATCCACACTCGCTCAGCCAGACTGCACAGCTGCAGACTGTTTCCAGGACCACCACGTGGAGGTGGAGTGCGGTCTATGATACTATCCCAGAGGTATGATATAATTACATAAGTTCAAATCCCGGACTGAGACCCCAGTGTGGCGTAGCGTAGGAAGGATAAGAATTATTAGAAGAATTAATAGATATGAATGTGGAAGATTTGGCTCAAGAATTCCTGTTGGGTTTTTCCACCGCTGAAGGGAGACGAAGAGGGTAAATTCTCCTAACTAGACAAGGTCTGGGAAAAGTTGTAAGGAGATATTTGGTCTCTCGCTACCATAGTCCCCTTCTCAGTTATCTATTATTATTATCCTTTTAATTATATTATATTTTACGAGCCCCCCTCCCTTATAAAGGAAGATAAACATCAGACAATATGTAACATCTAATAGAAGGAACAAAGCATGGGGTACAGTATATACACCCAATAGGTTTATTACAATAAAATGAATAGATGGTGAATGATAGTATTGTCGATGGAATTAGTGTCTGCTGTATGTAATATGTGTCTCACAATTCAAGTGTTTTTCATCATGGATGACTAAAATATGGCATTGATATGGTGAGTTCCCTTTTTCAAGGAACTTATCTTTTCAGCCCCTGGCTGATAGTGAAGCGTGGTTAGTTCTCCGGTCTCCTGACGTTGCACCAGGTAGGTCTTGAATGGTTCAGATTCGCCTTCTATGTGCTCGACTCCGTATTCTTCTCTGAGATTGGACTGTCGTGCAAGGCTCCACCATAGACTAAAGACAAATACGACGGCTTCATTAATTTTCTAGCTTTAGAAAGCAGTCTTTCCCTAAGTCGTCCGTCTGCCAGTCATCTCAGATTTTAGTCTCTAACATCATATGTCTAGAGCCTAATCTTGAATTCAAGTTTCTCCCCTTCCTTATTATATTTCTCTGCCCCAGTGGCAGTATTATAATTCTTTAGACTGAGTTATCGTCAACTTAACCCGATGAATTATTATAAATGTCAGTTAAACCCACCAAATTTATCATAGAAATGTCGGCAACAGTATTCTAGTTCTGTGCCTCTAGCCTAATCGTCATGTCAATTATGATGAATTTAACAAATAATTGTCGGACACTAGTATTATAGAATTGTCTGACAACATTATCACAACACTTCATGTCTGGTCGCATCGTCATGTAAATAATGAATATATGTCACGGTCTGTCAACATTATCGTTAATATTAATTTCCGCTAGTCTAAGCGTCGGGTCGAAAATAATCAAATAATATGGAAATTAATAGATATATATATATATATATATATATATTCCCGTTATACATTATTATGAACATGTTGTACATATCCCGTGGGATCATAAAATACACCCGATCACATGTGGCTGGATGTGATCGTAAAACAAAAATATGAATAAAGTAAACATACCAATCTTGCGTCGATTTTGCAAGGTACTACACATTTCATCACAATACTATTTTCTAACGAGATTTTCACTCACCTACTCAGAGATGGACCATAATCACAATTTAGACACGTGGCTTCAATGCTTTTAATGCGTGAATTCGCCGATATCTGGATTAAGTCTAGCTGTCTCGAGGTTTCCTGGGCAAGTGAAAAAATGGCTGGGTTTGCCGCACTTTTAGCGGGTCAATTCCGCTCTGGGCACGTGATCCGAAGCGTGCATCATGTGACTTTAGCATCATATAGACGCTCCAATCAATAACGTTAAAAGTCACGTGGGGTATCCTAAAGTGGCCTAAACTGGTTCTACCTAAGTTTAAGCAGTCGGTCCTAAATTAAAACAGGTTTCTAGCTACCGAGGTCAGGGGTCAACAATGACGTCGTACCTAAAAATAGTATTAGACGCTAGGAGAAAATCACTGAACGCTAGGAGAATATCCACGAGCGAAATTTTCCGTGATTTTACCGGCTTCTCGATCATGCATTGAAGATGATAAAAAATGGCGTCTCGTAATTAATAAACAAAAGAAGTGAAGATTGGGCAAGTCGTCACACAAGCCCCTCCTCAAGTTTGACGTTCCGTATAACTCCTCTGGTCCTGTCTTCCTCTTCTTTTACCGCTTCTCATTGTACCTCATTTGCATAAGGGTGTTTACTAAAAAATCTGCCCCTACATTGTTCTTCCCAGGTAAGTATTCTGGTTTTCTTTGGATGCCTACGTCTGCAGCAATGCTTCCCTAGGTCCTGTAACTGGTCTACCCTGTGTGTTGAGGTTACCTGGTTACACTCTGAACAGGACTTCACATATCGAGCTATGTCTTCCATGATGCCGGGCCAATAATAATGGGTGGCTATCCTTTGATTTGTGGATCCATTACCCAAGTGTTCACTCAAAGTAGCAACGTGCCCCCATTCCATAACTTTATTTCTATATATGGATGGCACCACAATCTGTCCATGACTTTTTAGCCCTCTGCCAGCTTTCCTGTGCAAGAGTCCATGTTCCATATAAAAGTCACCCTTTCTTCGAGGGTTATGTGAGTTTTTTAATTTGCCAAAGCAAGGCCCCAATGTGCTATCAGCTGCTTGAGCTCTTTTCATCTTATTCGGATGAATTTCTAATTTAGAGTCCCTCTCTATGCATTTGGAGTCCGACCTGGTCTGGATGGCAGCCATAACCACAGGCTTTACTGGTTCTCCTAAAATGACATATCTACGCCCTAACATCAGGGGGTAGAAAGGATCCTCTAAAACTGCAGCATTGATTTCCCCTTCCACATAGCGACAACTGACCCGAATCTTCGCTATGGGCAAAGTTAAGGGTAATGCTCCCTTGAGTGGCCCCTGGATATCCACTGTTTCTGTGGTGAGTTGTTCGGGGTGCACCAGAGATGCAGAAACGACCACGTCATAGGACAAACCTGTGTCATACATCCCGATGACTTGTTTGCCATTCACGGCCACTGTCTCCTGTATAGGTGGGTGATGGAGGCTATTCTGACTCACTGTCAGTTCCTTCCTGTCAACAGCCCTCACCTGCAAACATGCAACCTGATGTGGAGGGTTTTTCCTTCTGCACTCGGCAGTATTGTGGTTGATTGTTCTACAGTGCTTACACCATTTTTCCCCTTGCCTCTGCTGCTGGAAAGTTGATCTCTGAGTAGTCTTGTAGTCTGGCTTGTCATGCTTTTTGAAGTTAGTATGAGGTGGTCTCACTTGGGGTTCCACGTGTGACTGAGCTGTCTGTCTAGATACGTAATCTGGTTGTTTCCGTCAGGGTGGTGGATTCTCTGATAGTGCTGCCTGATACCGTTCCGCTAACTGGACTATGGATTCTAAAGTGCTGGCCCCATTCTCTATCAGGAATCTTCTCATGTCGGAAGTCATGGTGTCCTTCAGTTGTTCGATCATGACCATTTCCTTCAGGCCTTCCCAATCATGAGTAAAATTTCCTAGGGCACCCCACTTCTCCACATAGGAATCCAGTCTCGCAGCAAACTGAGCAACGCTCTCTCCAACTTCCCTCCTAGAGTTACGGAACCTCTTCCGATAGGCGTCAGCATGTAGCTCATAACTTATCAGGAATGCCTTTTTCAGAGAGTCATAGTCATCCTGTAAACCTGGAGGAAGCTTGCTATACACTTCATAAGCAGTTCCTCTAAGCAATTGTGACAGTTTCAGGTTCCACTTGCTCCTCTCCAACCCAAATGTGGTGGCAAACTTCTCAAATTTGTCCAAATACATATCGATCGAGTCGGCTTGTTCCGAGAAAGCTTCAAATGGAAACGTCAAGGGTCCCAAGTTTGACATGTGTGAGGATGGCAAAGGTACTATGCTCCCCATTTGCAAGGAGGGCATATGGTTGCCTGATGATGTACATGCTGTTGCACCGGCTACTGGTTCAACTCTTTGAGCCTGTCTCTGCATCTCTAACTGCTTCATCTTCAGTGCATGCTCGCGTTCATATCTCTCGCTCCTTTCTTTAGCGTCTACAGCTCTTATCCTCTCATCTATTTCGGCTAACTTTATTCGCTCCTCTCTTTCAGCTTTCGCTGTTTCTCGAGCGTAATACTTATCAGTCTCGACACTGACATAATTCGCAAGGTCCACCCCACTATAACCTAGATCTCGACCGGCCTCTCCTAATGCTGCCTTAAGCTTAACTATTTCAGCCATCTTTTGCTGTTATAGTCCACACTGAGTAAGCTAGTGCTACCTTCCAATAGTATTTCTAACACAAGCAAAAACTTACAAATTATCAAACTCCTGTAGAATGAAATTACTAGTTATGGAGACTTAATGTCTGTAATTCAATTAGATACAAAATCATGAACTAACTTAATTAAAACACAACATATATAAAGGGATTCACCAATCAATGCCTGAAATTCTAAAAAAATGTTTTCTTTCTAGAGCTCAACTGTGTGAAATACATGTGTTCAAATAGTATACTGTAATGAATGAATCTTCTTCTTCCTTCCTCGTTCGTCCTGAAAAGGACGGTGGTTGCGTTGTGTCTGTTTACGCCTAAGCTGTGATATCTGCACCTTTCGGTCGACACATCCGACTTCTGCACGGCATTTTTTAGGACCGGGTTTGCCTTCCCATTTCGATCCACACTCGCTCAGCCAGACTGCACAGCTGCAGACTGTTTCCAGGACCACCACGTGGAGGTGGAGTGCGGTCTATGATACTATCCCAGAGGTATGATATAATTACATAAGTTCAAATCCCGGACTGAGACCCCAGTATGGCGTAGCGTAGGAAGGATAAGAATTATTAGAAGAATTAATAGATATGAATGTGGAAGATTTGGCTCAAGAATTCCTGTTGGGTTTTTCCGCCGCTGAAGGGAGACGAAGAGGGTAAATTCTCCTAACTAGACAAGGTCTGGGAAAAGTTGTAAGGAGATATTTGGTCTCTCGCTACCATAGTCCCCTTCTCAGTTATCTATTATTATTATCCTTTTAATTATATTATATTTTACGAGCCCCCCTCCCTTATAAAGGAAGATAAACATCAGACAATATGTAACATCTAATAGAAGGAACAAAGCATGGGGTACAGTATATACACCCAATAGGTTTATTACAATAAAATGAATAGATGGTGAATGATAGTATTGTCGATGGAATTAGTGTCTGCTGTATGTAATATGTGTCTCACAATTCAAGTGTTTTTCATCATGGATGACTAAAATATGGCATTGATATGGTGAGTTCCCTTTTTCAAGGAACTTATCTTTTCAGCCCCTGGCTGATAGTGAAGCGTGGTTAGTTCTCCGGTCTCCTGACGTTGCACCAGGTAGGTCTTGAATGGTTCAGATTCGCCTTCTATGTGCTCGACTCCGTATTCTTCTCTCTGAGATTGGACTGTCGTGCAAGGCTCCACCATAGACTAAAGACAAATACGACGGCTTCATTAATTTTCTAGCTTTAGAAAGCAGTCTTTCCCTAAGTCGTCCGTCTGCCAGTCATCTCAGATTTTAGTCTCTAACATCATATGTCTAGAGCCTAATCTTGAATTCAAGTTTCTCCCCTTCCTTATTATATTTCTCTGCCCCAGTGGCAGTATTATAATTCTTTAGACTGAGTTATCGTCAACTTAACCCGATGAATTATTATAAATGTCAGTTAAACCCACCAAATTTATCATAGAAATGTCGGCAACAGCATTCTAGTTCTGTGCCTCTAGCCTAATCGTCATGTCAATTATGATGAATTTAACAAATAATTGTCGGACACTAGTATTATAGAATTGTCTGACAACATTATCACAACACTTCATGTCTGGTCGCATCGTCATGTAAATAATTAATATATGTCACGGTCTGTCAACATTATCGTTAATATTAATTTCCGCTAGTCTAAGCGTCGGGTCGAAAATAATCAAATAGTATGGAAATTAATAGATAGATTGTACATATCCCGTGGGATCATAAAATACACCCGATCACATGTGGCTGGATGTGATCGTAAAACAAAAATATGAATAAAGTAAACATACCAATCTTGCGTCGATTTTGCAAGGTACTACACATTTCATCACAATACTATTTTCTAGCTAGATTTTCACTCACCTACTCAGAGATGGACCATAATCACAATTTAGACACGTGGCTTCAATGCTTTTAATGCGTGAATTCACCGATATCTGGATTAGGTCTAGCTGTCTCGAGGTTTCCTGGGCAAGTGAAAAAATGGCTGGGTTTGCCGCACTTTTAGCGGGTCATTTCCGCTTGGGGCACGTGATCCGAAGCGTGCATCATGTGACCTTAGCATCATATAGACGCTCCAATCAATAACGTGAAAATCACGTGGGGGTTTCCTAAAGTGGCCTAAACTGGTTCTACCTAAGTTTAAGCAGTCGGTCCTAAATTAAAACAGGTTTCTAGCTACCGAGGTCAAAGGTCAACAATGACGTCGTATCTAAAAATAGTATTAAACGCTAGGAGAAAATCACTGAACGCTAGGAGAATATCCACGAGCGAAATTTTCCGTGATTTTACCGGCTTCTCGATCATGCATTGAAGATGATAAAAAATGGCGTCTCGTAATTAATAAAAAAAAAGAAGTGAAGATTGGGCAAGTCGTCACAATGAGACACACTTTAAGGGAGATAGATGAGACACACATTAAGGGAGATAGATGAGACACACATTAAGGGAGATAGATGAGACACACATTATGGGAGATGGATGAGACACACATTATGGGAGATGGATGAGACACACATTAAGGGAGATAGATGAGACACACATTAAGGGAGATAGATGAGACACACATTAAGGGAGATAGATGAGGCACACATTAAGGGAGATAGATGAGACACACATTAAGGGAGATAGATGAGACACACATTAAGGAAGCGTTTTGATAGTTTTACAAGGCAGCCCTTGTTGTGGAATCCACAGAGTAAGATATGTAGAGAGAGAGAGAGACGAAAGAGCACACGGAGAAGAGAAGTTGAGACATTCATGAATGGCATGAGGAAGACATACGTAGACATACCTTGAGCACGTGACAGGAAGACTCGGCAGACGTTTGTTGAAGGTTATGCTCCTTGGGGAGTTGAATGGTGGTGATGATGATGATGATGATGGTGATGATGATGGTGATACAATGATTTGACCCTCTCAAGAGAATGGAACCCGATCTATCCCCGCTATAAGCCTCAACAGTATAAATCTAGTTTGAGGGCTCAGGGAAGACCAAGAGGGAGATGGATAGACAGTATCACATATATCCTACAACATATTACAGATATCCTACAACATATCACAGATATCCTACAACATATCACAGATATCCTACAACATATCACATATTTCCTACAACATATCACATATATCCTACAACATATCACAGATATCCTACAACATAATACAGATATCATACAACATATCACAGATATCCTACAACATATCACAGATATCCTACAACATATCACAGATATCCTACAACATCATCCAGATATCATACAACATATCACAGATATCCTACAACATATCACAGATACCCCACAACATATCACAGATATCATACAACATATCACATATATTCTACAACATATCACAGATATCCTACAACATATCACAGATATCCTACAACATATCACAGATATCCTACAACATATCACAGATATCCTACAACATATCACAGATATCCTACAACATATCACAGATATCCTACAACATATCACAGATATCCTACAACATATCACAGATATCATACAACATATCACATATATTCTACAACATATCACAGATATCCTACAATATACAACAGATATCCTACAACATATCACAGATATCCTACAACATATCACAGATATCCTACAACATATCACAGATATCCTACAACATATCACAGATATCCTACAACATACCACAGATATACTACAACATATCACAGATATCCTACAATATACCACAGATATCCTACAACATATCACAGATATCCTACAACATACCACAGATGTCCTACAACATATCACAGATGTCCTACAACATATCACAGATATCCTACGACATATCACATATATCCTACAACATATCACATATATCCTACAACATATCACAGATATCCAACAACATATCACAGATATCCTACAACATATCACAGATATCCTACAACATATCATAGATATCCTACAATAAACCACAGATATCCTACAACATATCACAGATATCCTACAACATATCACAGATATCATACAACATATCACAGATATCCTACAACACATCACAGATATCCTACAATAAACCACAGATATCCTACAACATATCACAGATATCCTACAACATATCACAATAATCCTACAACATATCACAGATATCCTACAACATATCACAGATATTCTACAACATATCACAGATATCCTACAATATACCACAGATATCCTACAACATATCACATATATCCTACAACATATCACATATATCCTACAACATATCACAGATATCCTACAACATACCACAGATCTCCTACAATATACCACAGATATCCTACAACATATCATATATATCCTACAACATATCACAGATATCCTACAACATATCCCAGATATCCTACAACAACATGGGCTGACATTAACCAATGCGACAGACTTGGCTCCGGAACAAAAACTACAGCTACCAATGACTCTTCATGGCAAGAATAAAGCGAAACAGTAAAAATAAGTTACTAAGTCTGTACTTAGAAGCACATCGATGTGCAGATCAATGAAAGATGCCATAAATGATTGATAAGCGTAACTGACAAGAGCTCACAATAAGGAAGCTAATAAACGATACTCAACAACAGGAGTGTGTTGCAGGCACTCGTTAGAAATCAAGAAGTAGATAACATGACAACAGAAAAAACAACAGAAGTGATAAGCAAGCCAGGCGTCAACCACCACCTCGGTGCGGGAGTAAATGGTAACCAACTACGCTGCTAGATAGGCAACACAAAAATATTTATTCGTGGTCAGTGGTCATTAGCACGACCCTTCTCGTAACTACGGAATTTTGGACCGAGGAATGATCCAGACTAATTACACTAGTCAACAAATTTTCAAAAGTTTTTTGTACCAGAAATTAAATATACCATTTCTTATTGATTTTGACATGCTGATTTCAAATATCATAATGAAATTCACCAATTGGCTCTGGTTTTTTTTTAAATGATGAATTTACATTACAGTAATACAAATAATGTATGCTTGTTTAATTCTCTGGGGTGAACAGCTAGTCTTTCTACTTTAGCATTATAAAAATTGTTGTTACATACTCAATTAATTGATATTTCATCATAAAATGATAGAAAAAATAAAAACATTATTTAAAGTTCACATATCGTGTTTTAAAAAGGCACATTTGAACCCATTCCGTCATTATTCAGTCACTGTTCGAGTTCTCTTTGCTTGCTTCTTGTAGTCAATCGATGAGGTGTCTCTTGTCACAGTCCAACAGTAATCAGCAAGCATTGAAGGGCTCCAATTGCCTTGATACCTTGTCTCCATAGCAGCAATGTCCTGGTGAAATCGTTCACCATGCTCATCACTGACCGCTCCACAGTTTGACATAAAGAAATCCAGATGAGAATCCGGAAAATGAATTTTCAAAGACATGTTGCAGCCAAGACTCTTATACTTCAGAAGGAGATTTTCTACAATTTCATTGTAATTATCAGATCTGTTGTTTCCAAGAAAATTGTCCACCACTGACTTAAATACTAGCCATGCTGCTTTTTCCTTGCCATGCAACACGCAAAGAAACTCATCATCATGAAGAAGTTTTCGAATTTGCGGACCAACAAATACTCCCTCTCTTATTTTAGCTTCACTCAGTCTTGGAAATTTTCTGATGAGGTATTTGAAAGCCAGCTTAATGTGCAAGGGTGGCAACAAAATCTTGCTGGTGTCGACAAGTGCTGGGTTCTCAACGTTCTTACTGCCAGGCTGCAATGACTGCCTGATTGGCCAATGTCTTCTGATGTAATGGTCACTCCATGCATGGCTATCCCACTCACAGAGAAAGCAACAGTACTTGGTGTATCCACCCTGTAGTCCAAGCAAAAGAGCGACCCCTTTTAAGTCACCGCAAAGTGACCAATGATGATGATCGTAGTTTATACACTTCAAAAGCTGCTTAATGTTTTCATAAGTTTCTTTCATATGAACTGCGTGACCAACTGGAATTGACGGTAACACATTACCATTATTCAACAAAACAGCTTTAAGACTCGTCTTGGATGAATCAATGAAAAGCCTCCACTCTTCCGGTATGTAATTGATTTTTAGGGCTGCCATTAAACCAGAAATGTTGTGGCACGCAGAAAGGTCACCCTCTTTGAAAAAGAATGTAATAAGCGGCTTCTGGCGGTTCCTATACACAGAAATTGTAACATCTTCTGCCAGGAGATTCCACTGTTGCAATCTGGAACCCAAAAGCTCCGCCTTGTTCTTCAGTAAATTCAGATCTCTTACAAGATAATTCAGCTCACCTTGGGTTATTAAGTGTGGTTTAATGGATGTAGTTTGCTCAAAATCTGGGTCGCTTGAGGTTGATGGTTCAGGACCACCAATGTCCTCTTCTTCATCAGTGGAAGCAGCTGAAAATGATTCTGGCACTTTGGGAACTGGTAGGTCATCGCCATGTGGTACCAGACATATTGCAGAGGGGATGTTTGGATATTCCAGAGTCCATTTTTTCTTCTTTGATATGCCTTTCCCAATTGGAGGGACCATGCAAAAGTAACAGTTGTTGAGACGATCAGTGGGCTCTCTCCAAATCATTGGGACTGCAAAAGGCATAGCTTGCTTTTTGCCAGTCAACCACAGTTTAAGATGTGCTGCACATGTATTGCAGCATATATGTGGCGCCCAGCTCTTATCTTGATCTCCTATTCTGCAGCCAAAATACAAACTGTACGCCTTCTTAATTACTTCAGTTATATTTTGTTTTTGTGATAGAAATGTCACCTCACCACATATAAAACAGAAATTATTAGCACTGTTCACACATGTCCTAGGCATTTCTAACTACGATACTTTTGATAAGGACAAATGCACTAACTAATGGCAAAATTTTATCAGAGATAAGATATTTATACACAAAGGTGATGTAATCATAGGTTGGATTGCATCATCAACTTCTAGTTACATTTTTATTGGTCATTAGAAAAAATTATGCAATCGCCCACAACAGTTGCGTCATATATATAAATTGACCGTAATTAAATAAACTAGTAGCACATATCTTGAAAACTAGAGCCAATCAACATTTTTTAATGTCATTTTCGTTTTCAGCACACCAAAATTAGTTAAGATCAGCTATTTTCATTTCTGGTACATTTTGGTTGTTGACTAGTGTTATAGAAATCACTTCTATAGCGTCCTATTCATCAGTGTAGACTAGATAACACAAGACCGCTGTGTCTAGTAAACAATAGAAGTATAAGAACAATTCAGAATGATACACCTGTATTTTCATGTAAACATCAACGATATACATGTTCTTGCATGTAAAGGTAGGTTCGTATTTTATGAACACCGAACTAAAAATGTAAAACCCAGACATGTAAACAGTAAATACATGACACACATCCACGTATGTTTCAGGCACTTGTAAGAAATAAAAGTAGAAAACTAGGCAACAGAAGTGATAGGATTACCGGGGATTTGAACCCAGGACCATCTAAACGGCACGGCCACCTCTATACGGTAGTGAATGACAACATCATAAGAAGGTAGGAACAACTTAATAAGGATCGTAAAGCAGAAAATGTCACGTTTGAAAACCGGTTTTATTATGGTGCTCTCCCTTGAGCCTTCATTTGTTAAGGTTAAGCTGGTTGTTGACAGATAGTTCTAGAAATTCCTTGTTTTTCTTAATTTATTTTCTAAACTTTGAAATCATCTTTCGCTTTCTCCTTCTGCCCTTCCATCATTTATAATGTTATGCCACTGTCGCATATCTTTTGTTTTTTACTCCTTCGTGTTTTTTTGTTGTTGTGTTTGTTTGTTAAATCCTGTCCTATTTTTGTTATTTCGATTGGCAGAGTGGTTTGAGTGCGTGTATCTTGCGACCCAGGTTACCCAGTTCCGGCTTTGAAACATAGTAGTGTCACGCTCCAGTCTACCCACCTATAAATAAGTCCCTGACTCTGCTCTTGGGTTAGAGAAGGCAAAGTCAGCGAGGAAATAAACCGGTCACCCCACTTCATAAAGATGAAAAGTAATATAATGATTTCTCCATCACACCCCCTCCCTTCGGCATTATCTGCTATGACACTACCTTTACTTACACCATACTTCTCATCTTTGTGTATCATTCATTCATTTCCCATTTCCCATGTCACTCCCATTGAAGCATAAAACCACGACTGTAGCAGACCGTCTGGCAGGAAAACATCTACAAGACGGCATGCATGTCCTCATGCAGCAGTTGGTTCTGCAGCGTTGTGTTTTAAATGATGAGATTCTTAGCCTCACACACATACTATACTTATTCCTGATCGCTAGTTCTTTAATATTTGATCATGTGTCCTATTATAACCGACGTACCCTGTGTCTATGTTGAACGGGGCGCGCCTGGCCAAAAAAGCAAAAAATTACTTATTTGTTTTTAAAAAGCCACACACACAACCTCATTTCTTAACCCTGATGAAATAAAGATTTCGTTCGTTCGTTCGTTCTTAAACGTCACCTCATACGACATACCTGCATGGGCGGAAATACTATTCTTCTCTTGTCTCCTCGGAGGCCCGAAGAAACTGCACCTGGAGCTTTGTATCAGTTAAGTGGACATAAAGTTAAATAACTTCTTGCCTGTTCTGTCGCATTAGACTGCTTGCCTCTCTCAAAGTGTCTCTTAACTTAAGGGGGCATATACACCCAGAAATAGACAAAAAAGGTTATTTTTTATTTGCATATAATAATTGTGTTTTAAATATTTATAAGCCTTATTACTTCGATATTCTTTTTTGAATTATGTGTTTATCTGTAATAGTTTATGAGTTATCAATGTTCAAAGAGAATGAGTGTTCCAAAAATCGCTGACTTTTAGTCCCAAAATATGCTTTTTTGCTAACCTTCATATTGGAATATATACCAAATAATAAACACTCCCTAGAAAACATATACTCAATACAACGAATACAGTGAATACTCCTTTTTCATCCATCATGGCGGTAAAAAAAATAAAAACATAAATGTGATTGAAACTTTGACTTAATTTGTGAAAATACGTGAATATATTTGTGATAATTATGCCTTCAGACAAAAAGTTCGGTAAAGGTATATCAAAGAAGCGTAAATTTCATGGCAATCAACATACGGCTGAACGAAATGAAAGGAAAACAATCCTACAGAATGCATCGACATTCAGTACTGAGCTATGCGTTCATAGTTCAACACCATCGATGCAGACTGAATGTTTTGATATTGGAATGAAACGAAATGCCACGCCCCTTTCACGATCAGAGAAGAAAATTCTGGACATTAGCAACCTAACACATGACTCTGATGATGATATGTTTGAGCGAAGCTGTGACACAGATTCTGCAGAAACGACGAGGAAGGTAATTATAATGTTAATGATACTGATTTGCTTGAGGGGCACAGAATTGTTGACATGGGTCTTCTTGGTCAGAACATTGCTGAAAAATTATTGTGTACTTTTTGCCAAAGTTCAGTACAATTAGTTGAAGTCAAAAGGCAAGGACTTGTGAGTGAATTTGTATTTCATTGTAACAGTGCAAACTGTCATGAACAAAAACATTTCCCTTCAAGTAGTCAGCTCTCAGTAGGGAATGCAAAGATAAATCTTATCAATCGGCGTGCAGCTTTTGCCATGCGCTGTATTGGCTGCAGTCACACCAACTTAAACACTTTCTGTGGTATAATGGATTTACCACTCCCAGTTAGACACAGCAGCAACGCTATTCTACAGAAAGGAATGGAGGATGCTGCTACTAGGGTGCAAATTATTAGCATGAAAAATGCTGCTGTCCAAGAGTATGGGAGTGCAGAAGAAGGTGACAACAAGTTCCAAGATTGATGTATCTTGTGATGGTACCTGGATGACCAGAGGCCATTCATCTGTTGTTGGTGCCACAACTGTGATTGGCTTGCAAACTGGAAAGGTAATAGATATTCAGACAAAGAGTAAAAAGTGGAAATCTTGTCAGTACTGGGAGAAACAAGACCACAACACAGACAAATTTCAACAATGGAAACAAAGTCATGCTGAGGTTTGTACGATGACCCATCACGGATCCTCAAAGTCAATGGAAGCAGCAGCAGCTTGTAACATTTTTTCTTGCTCAGCAGACAAGTATAATCTCAGGTATACAAAGTTCAGTATATAACAAAGGTGTCACGCGAATGTTCTATTCGTGGGTATTAGAGATGGCTACTGTGTTTATGTGTCGAAACAATGTGTCGAAACTGCGTCGTACCCGAACGATTCGATGCGCAGATTTTTGCGGTGTCGAAACAGTGTCACGTCCTGTCTGTTTTGCAGAGACACATTGTCTCACGCAGATTCGACACATAGCCTGCTTCGAACAGCAGCTTCAGTTCCCGTCTGCTTCGCTGTTTTGCAAAAGGCACACTGTATCATTGTCTCATGTGTCAAGCGTGCGCTACATATGGCGTTCATAGATAGTATGGAAAATCAAACAAGTCATAATTTTTTTTTAAATAATTCCTCAGGACTGAAAGAGGCTTACTACTATTAGGTGTCTGCTCGGTTTGAGTTGAATCATTGTCGCTGACTGTACCTATTCTAGTTTTATATAATGTGTCATTATTACTGTTATTATTATAATTTTTTTCACTTTTACTGCAGCTGTCAGCATGTTCCCCTTGCATATCATCATAATGAAAACGACTGTGTAAAATTCTTAACAGTGGTCACACGAAATACCATAGATTTGTACTAACGAGAATAAGTAAATCTGCATACTAGGGTGTCACGACTCATGTCTCATTGTTTCAGTTAATTTACTTGTAGTCTGCTGTTTCGAAACAGTTCCATAGTTCTTTTTCATCCAAGCGCTAATTATACGCATGTTACGGTACTCTTGATTCCTGACTTCAGGCGCTCTCGTAAGAAAACGTGTTTTGTTTATACATAAAATAGTGTTTAAAACTTGTGTTCAACCTCATTTAATCTTCATTTATGGCGGGGAGAAGCCCTGTTTGGGATTATTTTGTAAAGATCAAAGACAACAAAGTAAAATGTAACGTGTGTTCTGGTATTTTATTATTCAAGGGTTCGTCAACTTCAAGTATGACTAGGCACTAGAGATGGCTAGTGTGTGTATGACGGTATGTGTCGAAACAATGCTTCGAAACAGCGAGCGATTCGACACTTCCTGCTTGTTTCTTTCGTCTGCCTCGCTGTTTTGCAGCGACACACTGTCTGAGCCTATGTAAAATTTGAATCAACCGTTCGGAACATTAGTATGGAATATCAAACATGTCATATTTTTCAGGGATGTATTATGCTGACTTGATTTTACAAGTGATATTATTTTTGCTGAGAAGTTATAGACACTGGAAATTGTGTCAGTGTTGCAGTTGTCAATGTTTTAGGCGCTATGTTAAAGTTGAAAGTGTCAGTGTGTTCGTATAAATGTAATATACACTTTATTAGCTCTGCTGATATGTGTACTCGGTGTGGATTTGAATCATTGTCTACCAAATCTAGCTTACTCTAGTTTGATATCATGTGTTATTATTACTGTTATTATTATTGTTGTTTTTTATTATTTTCCCATATACTGCAGCTATCATCATATCTACGTTTTATTACATCATAATGAAGACTTGTGTAAAAATATTGAATTGTGGTCACACGAAACGCCATAGATTTTCACACACGACAGTAAAAACAGAGGAAAGTGTCTCACACAGTTCATGTATACCCGCGCCGGTACTGTCTATAAGAGACTTCTTTCTCCCCGATACGGGCAATTGTGTCGTTGTGTCGTTGTGTCGACTCACTGTTTCGAAACAGTTTAAATCACTGCGCTAACTGTTTCGAAACAGTTGAGTGTGTCAATTTGCCCACCTCTAGTGGGTATGCCTAAACTGCACTGTATCGTCCCTGTATTATTTAGGCAGTGTTCTCTCTCAAGGAATAATGAATTAGTAAGGTCTCAGATATGCCCAACAGCTCAAAGATAACCAGGTAGGAAGCCAATACTGGTCCGGTAACATAACAACAAAGTTTATTGAAAACTCATGATCAATGAGACATGATGAGCCGTCATTAGTTAATGTCATTCTGTCTATTCGTAACCTAGTTTTATACTCTTTGACGGTGATACATTGTTGCTTCTCAGTCCCAATCCATGTATACATCTCTATGGATTGATTATATCCGTGCCCTTCTCCCGTAATTTCTTTTCAAACTCATATAACTTTATTAACATGAATTTCCCCAAAAGTCAGCACACATTAGCGACAGAGCAGGCAGGATTTCAGACTCCGATTTTTACGGTGTATAGACCTGCCCGTCTAAAAAATGTATAAGCATCAAATTATACATTATTAATAGTACTCATCCTGTTATGCATTTCCATTCATGGCACGAATCAATATAAGCCTTTTTCTACGGGTTTTCAAGCAAACCGGCACACACAAGGCTGTTCACGTCTTGTTTATTTCTTGGGGTCCATTTTTGTTTTCCACGTCATTGTTTCAACACCCAAAAACTCCTACGTCATCCTTTTTTACTGCGTGCATGAATAATGCACCTAAGTGTACTATTCACATATCTTCAAATATTTTCACCAAACTCAACTCAGCGCTCTTTGATGCGCAAGAACAAAAATGTTGTAAAAAACCATATGCAACAATTACCTCCTACCACCGTTAAGAAAAAAGACACGTAGTTTCTTTTTTCTTCAAAAAATGTACCACTTAAGGTAATTTTAGAAAACATGCCAACATAATACTATCCTAAGTCTCAGTAAGTCTAAGTCAGCTAATGTCTCATAACATAATTAGTCAGTCGTCGATGAGATGAAACGGTGATAAACAAGTCATATAATCTACTGCCTTATGAATAAAATCCAAGTAGGAAGTAATAATATTACTAAATTAAAACAAATTACGCGGAATCAACACCGCCCTCTATTACCTCTAGTATCAATAATACTAGAACCAAAACTTATATAATATGGTTATATCTAATAGGATTACCTACCCATCGGAAAATGATTGCAATAATGTGTACCTCACCAATACAGAGTACACTGCAAATCTCATACATGTTTATTCCTGATCCAACCCCAAAAAATAGCAAATACATGCATAAATTGGTCCCAAATTACCTATTTCAATGCCCCTAGGAACCTCTATAATATACACGCAAAAATGTATCGCTAAAGAATATTATTGCCGTACAGTCATATTATAGTACACTGTATGTGCACCTTACACCATACACACCAAATTGTGTTACGGATAAAACTAATGAAAATTCAATGTCCCAATTACATCACCACTACTGTTGACCATGGATTAACTGTCATTAAAAACGTGTGTACTGTCTTCCTGAGGGCACCTCGACAGTACGTCTGCAACCACATTGTCGGACCCTCGAATTGCTTGAATAGTATAATTATACGGCTGCATCAGAATCGAATAACGGGCTGCTCGGGCGCATTTATGGTTCTTCGTCTTTAAATACGCCAAAGCCTTCTGGTCTGACTGTATTACTAAAGGTACACCTAACAGATACTTCTCTAATTTGGTTACTGCCCACACCACAGCGAGAAGTTCCTTTTCCAACACCGAATAATTCATTTCCGCCTTGTTTAACCCTCTATTGGGCCTTGTTGCCATTTGGCAACATACCGTTTAAAGTCATCTATTTCACTATCCGGCGTTCAAATTAATATTTTTTTTATTTTATTGTGTTCTAGAAACATTCCCAATTTTAAATTACCGGGTAACTCATTTGTCGGAGAAATACTTTTTTTTCACGCACTCTTTTGTCAAGGCATGGTAGCTGGTTTGCAAGATCGAATTGAGAGGTGAGTTTACTTCACATTATTTTTTAAAATTCCTTATGAAAACGGTGTATAAAAATATGTTGAGTAACTTAAACCACTTATCTTTGTAACAAATGCTTTAATAGTTATAAATAAATAAAATAAGTTACTCTTATTTTACATTTTAGGTATGTTGCCATTTGGCAACAAAAGTCGATTAAGGAATAAAAACCACTTCATGTTGCCAATTGGCAACAGTTGCTTTTTACCTAATAAATGATATTTAATGTTGTATTTCTCTGTAATCAACAACATTAGTATTTTATTCTCATTATAATTGATTAAACTTCATCATTTAAAAAAAAGTTGTTATTTGCAATTTTATGTATCCTAAAAAGGTCAATGTAAATAGTAGAATTACCAGTATAAATTACTAATAATATTGTAAATGAATAAAACATATTTACTTCATCTAGACTTGACTTTTAGAACTAAACTACACATGATAACCACTAAAATTGCCAGTAATCACAAAACATAATGTATCATCAGATGAGATTAAACAATTTTGTGATGAAAAACTTTTGAATTACAAAATGTATATGTTGTCATTTTTTTTTTTATTTTTTTTTACAGTTAAACACAATGGATCCTCAAAAATTTTACAGCCAAAAGACTACAATCTATAGACCAATACCTGAGGCTTCTAGCGATAGTGAGCTGTCAGACAGTGAGGCTGAAGACATCCTGGATAACACGTGGCAACCCGGCCCTTCCTCGGACACAACCGATTCAGGTTTGTTGAATTTAATTGATGTTTTTTTTTTTTTAATGTGGCCACTTTATTTCAGACTGCAGTTGTAGCCTTGTCCATCAGTGTACAACCTATGTACAGTTTCAGCCTAGTCCATCAGGTACTAAATATCGGCTGACGGAGACTTACTTGTGGAACGCTTTATACCATAATGTGGATTAGAATAATTTTTATCATTATTACTATTATCAGAATAATAACATGTACACCAGTATACCAATAAATGATTGTTTATGTTGCCAGATAATTAACATCTTTGTTTTCTTTTTTTTCAGAATCATCTGCATCAGAGCTGGAGGACACAGATGTAACCTTTGATCGTCGTCGGATGCTATGGAGACACCGTGAAGCTTCAGATGTATCTTCTGAAGCTCCGCCCTTCTCTGGTGATTCGGCACACGTATCAGTTACCTCAGAACCAATAGAATACTTCCGCAGATTCATTGATGATGATGCAATGGCACATATGGTCACTGAATCAAACAAGTACAGCATCCAGAAAAACATCATGAAGCCTCTCAGATTGAGCCAGCCAGAACTGGAACAGTTTTTTGGAATTGCGTTTATGATGAGTATTGTTAGAATGCCCAGTTGTAAATTGTACTGGGACTCTACAACGCGCTATGGACTTGTTGCTGATACTATGACGAACAAGAGGTTTAAAGAAATCAAAAGTAACATTCACTGCAATGACAACAACAAGCAGCAAGACAATGAAGGCGACAAATTGTTCAAATTAAGACCTTTAGTTGACGCTCTGAAAGTGAAATTCAATTCAATCAAACCAGCAGAAAGGCTGAGCATTGATGAGCAAGTTATCCCATTCAAAGGTCAATCATCTCTGCGTCAGTACAACCCAAAGAAACCCAAAAAGTGGGGCTATAAAGTCTTCGTTTGTTCAAGCATTTCTGGTTTGATTCATGATTTTTGAAATTTACACTGGAAAAATTGACGTGTGTCCTGGCCAACCTGATTTAGGAGCATCAGCTAATATCGTGCTGAGACTTCTTCAACGTATCCCTAAAAATGTGTGGCATAAAGTATATTTTGACAACTGGTTTAATTCGCCAGCATTGCAGGCATGCCTCTGGAAACAAGGCATTGCATGTCTTGGCACTGTCCGCGCAAACCGGCTGAAAGGGTGTAATCTGTGTTCCGATAAGGAACTGAAAACGAAAGAAAGAGGGTCATCTGTTGTTTGTACTGCAGCAACAAACGGAGCCACATTGAAAGCTATCAAATGGTATGACAATAAAGCAGTCACACTGCTAAGCACCTATGCAGCAGTTGAACCAGAATGTGTAGTCAGAAGATGGGACAGAAAAGCCAAGAAGGAAATACACATTTCTTGCCCTGCAGCTGTGAAAGAATATAACATGTTCATGGGAGGGGTAGATTTGCTGGACTCCTTGCTGGCACTCTATCGTATACCTATTAGATCCAAGAAATGGTACCACAGAATATTGTTTCATTTCCTGGATGTTTCTGTGGTGCAAGCTTGGCTAACTTATTGTTCAGATGTGTGTAAGGATGGTATGGAAAAAAAGGACAGACTACCATTAGTTGATTTCAAGTTGCAGATTGCTTTGTGTCTCCTAAAAGCAGGAAAAAGTGAAAATAATAAAAGGGGAAGGCCATCAGGAAGCACTGAGACACAGCTGGTGGCTAAAAAGAAGAGAGGGCAAACAGCAAATGTACCTCCTTTTCATGTCAGAACTGACAATGTTGGCCACAGCCCCAATTCCGTCACCAACAAAGGGAGATACAAACTTCCTGGATGCAAGGGGTACTCCAGAACTGTCTGTGAGAAGTGTAACCTACACTTGTGCCTCAATAAACATTCAAACTGTTTCAAAGTATTTCATGAAACATGAGTGTGGAGCTGTGATTGAGTCACGAGACAGAAGATTTTTTTTTTTCAGTAACTATATGTTTCATTGTATGTGTGGCATTTTCTGTATAAATTACACTTAACTTCATGAAGTTTCACAAATTTTGTTGTCTGCTATTTACTGTTTAAATATTAAATGTAGGTAGGGAGTAAAAAAAGGTGAAATAGATGTTGTTAGACATAAAAACATAGTTAAAAGATATATGTTGCCAAATGGCAACAATAAATGTTCCCAACCTTAATGGTGATTTGTTGCAAATTGGCAACATACCCATAAAACACTAACTAAACATTTTTTTGCCCAAAATTAACCTTCACACCACTTTTCAGACATGGGACAGCCACAAAAACCACTCCAAGAATTTTTTTTTCCAACTATTTCATAAATGGCCCAATAGAGGGTTAACTTTCTCGAAATGTACGTGATCGGATGCAGATGTCCATCAAATTGTTGAAGCAGAACAGCACCAACGCCGTTGGACGAAGCGTCTGTTCGAAGAGTATAAAGATTATTAAGCCTGGGTAGTTTTAAAATCGGTGGGGATGAAAACAAATCTTTAATTTTAAGAAAAGCAGCATTGCATTCTGGAGTCCACCTAATTACATTAGGAGCTCCTTTCCTAAGTAGAGTGGACAGATCTGATGTAATTGAAGATAAGTTAGGAATAAATTTACCATAATATTGCACTAGTCCTAACACACTACGGACTTGTTTTTTGTCCTAGGAATGGAAATATTTAGAATCTTGGAAACATTCTGCTCCAAAGTTTGAAGATTCCCATGACCAATCCTATGACCTAGAAAAGTAAGCTCAGAGAATCCAATATACACCTTAGATGGTCTACCAGATAATCCAGCAGATCTGAGCGTGGACAATAGAGAGTGTAAACCGTGAAAGTGTTCTTCCCAAGTGTTGCTAAACAAACAAATATCATCTATGTACGAGATTATATCTTGTCTATGCGAGAAGAGAATTCTCATCATTCTAGTGAACGTAGCAGGTGCGTTCATCAGTCCAAAACACATAAAATTGAACTGGAACAACCCTCTGGGAGTAGCAAAGCCGTAAAATGTTTACATCTTTTCGCCAACGGGACCTGCCAATAACCTTTTGACAGATCGAACTTACTGAAATATACTGCATCTGCTAATTTTGGTAAAAGATCATCCAATAATGGTAACGGTTCGGCGTCAAAAATTGTGACCTGATTTAATTTTCTAAAATCAATGCAGAGCCGAATGTTATTGTCTTTTTTTCTTATTACAACCATGGGAAAAGCAAAATTACTTTGAGAAGAACTGATTATACCTAATTGCAGCATGTCATCTATTTCTTTGTTTACTTTGTCTTGAAGGTGTAATGGTATCGGGTATGGACGCACTCTAATAGCCTTTTCATCATTTAAAATGATGTCATGTGTGATGACATTTGTTTTGCCTGGTATATCTGTAAGTACACCATGAAACGAATGTAATAATTCGGATACATGTGTTTTGTTCTCAAGTGTAAGATTCGGACAGATTGTCACGTCTTCCCAAGTTTCGGTAGATTGAAACGGTAGACTAGGAAACGTCATTGACGCAGCTGGGAAAGAAGATTCTTCTTCCTGAATAACTGATAAAGACGCCCAGCTCGTTGGATGTGAACCTACATTATCAACAGCGTGAAAAACTGCCTGAAGATGGTCAGGTCTTGAGTGAAACTCTTTCAACATGTTAATGTGAAAAATCTTTCTTTGTCCCTTAATATCAAGGACATAATCGACATCTGAAATACGTGACAGAATCTTGAATGGACCATACCAAGTTATCAGTAGTCGATTCTGTTTGCTCGGTAAAAGCACGAACGCTTCGTCGCCTGGTACAAGAAGACGAAGACGTCTTGAGTGATTCTGTAACATACGAGCTTTTTCTTTAGCTCTTTCCGATGCATCTGTTGCCAGCTGGCATGCATCCATGATTTTTTTTCTAAGATTTACAACACACTCGTAAGACGATTGAGTTTCTTGCGACAAGGAAGAATCAATCAACAAGTCTTTGATCAAGGACAATGGATCTCTGGGCTGAGCACCAAATACAAGTTGAAATGGACTGAAACCTGTATGCTCATTCGGTATTTCACGATATGCAAAAAGTACCGCTGGTAAAACTCGGTCCCACTCTTTAGGAAAATCGATTGTAATCTTTCCTAACATCTGTTTTATTGATCGATTTAGACGCTCCACCATCCCGTTTGAGGCGGCGTGATATACGGAACTCAGTGATCTGTCTATATGAAACATTGCCATAACCTCAGTCACTGCACCTGACACAAACTGAGAACCTCTGTCCAACAACAGTTTTCTCGGAAATCCGATTCTAGTAAAGATATGAAACAAAGCATCAGCTACATTCTGCGTAGTAATGTTCTTGAGTGGTATGGCCTCTGGCCAACGCGTGCACAAATCTATACACGTTAATACATACCTATGTCCTTTCGATGACATTATAGGAAGTGGGCCAATAATGTCCACGGCCATCTTCTCAAATGGACGCACCGGAATATCGGCTGCTTGAATGAGAGCCAAATGACGTGCCCCTCTAGACTTCACCTCCTGACAAGTAACACAAGAACGGCAAAACATCGCAATGTCTTTCGACATTCCCGGCCAGAAAAAAGATGCCAGAATTATAGATCTAGTACGAGAGTATCCCATGTGATCTGCACAACGGGAATCGTGAGCATGACTCAAGATATAGGATCTCACTACCTTAGGCACCATGATCTGAGTAGTAATATGACAAGATTTACTATCTCAGAATCTTCGCACTAATATGTCATTTACTATAGTATACCATTGTTTGTGAGAAGTATGACCATTTGTATCATCACGTTGGACTAGATTAAAAAATTTCTTTAATGAAACATCACTGTTTTGTAAAGTAGAAAAAACTTCCTTGTTGATGTTACTGTGTAACACATCATCATTAACTAGTGGCACAACATTATGTTGAGACTGCTCCTGTGCTCGAGTAACCACAACATTAGCCCTGTGTACGTGTTCTCGTTCCCAATCATTTATTTGCTCAAGAGTACACTCTTTAAAACCGTGAATGCGACCAAGAACTAAATCGCAAACTGGATTCGGCAACAAACATACTTTTATTTGTCCCGTAAAAATGGCGTCGCGATATGAACCACCGCAGTTTGAAATTTCTCAATTCTACCATCTACGTAATGCACTTAACCCATGTGCCTGTACAACAAGAAGGATCAACCAAACATTGTCGCACACCTACCGTCGTGCAACCTGAATCCTTTAATAAAGTTACTGGCATGCCATTAAGTAAGCCCTTGTGAAACTCTAAAGACCCGGTTCCTTCATGAGCTGACATAGCAGGTAACGCCGGCAATGGGTGTCCACATCTCAGTCTGGATACCACGTCAGGCTGAAATAGATTCTTGCACTCAAAACATTCTTCCGCATTACCAAAGTCAAATGAACAGCAAGCATTTGCTTGACTAACAGCGTTGTTATTATTATTTGTAATATCATTTTCTGCTCTCTGTACCGAATTTCCATGATGAGCAGACCGATGCCAACTATTTGAACGAAATGCACTGCCATTATCTTGATTATTGCCATAAAAATTTCTTCTGTAATTCTGAGAATAACTAGATCTATTATTAATATTACCGTGTTGATTATTTAGTTGCCCATTTCCTCTCTCTCTGTGTCCAAAATAATCGTGATGAACATTATCAGGTCGTTTATTTCTCCATCTTCGGAACTCTGGTGATTTATTTCTATTTCCAACTTCAAAATGAGAAAAATTTCTTTGATAATTATTATTTCGATCTGATCTGGCACTTCTATAACGAAACCTATCTCTGTCACCACCATTCGATCTAAATTTTCCCTGTCTGTTATTTACAGTAGCAACACCCGCTGACTGTAACGATTCATGTAGTTTAGTGTTTCTGACATTCAAGTTCAAATGAGCAACCGAAAACTGGCGCCCGAGGGTCTCAACTTCCGATAACGATTTAGGATTCCGCTCCTGTAAAAATGCCAAAAACTTATCACTTACTGAGGATAATACCTTATCCCGTAATATTAAATCGGCAAGATCTTCAAAATTCCGTTGTACCTTTTCAAGTTCGATCCAACGATTAAATGTTAAACGAATATCCGAAATGAATTGTGAGAACTCTTTTCCTGTTTCCGGCAACAACTCTTTGAAACGCCTTCTATAACCTTCAGCTGTAAGCTGATATTTTTTTAATAGCGTAGCTCTAGCTTCCTCATAGTTTTGACTATCGCCTTCTAACGAAGCGACTGCACTTAACGCCTCTCCTGATAAAAAATTCATCAGTTTGCTACACCACCTACTTTTATCAATTTTATATTCTGTGCATACCAATTGGAATCTTGACAAGAAGAACGTAATATCGTCGACCCCTGGTTTAAACATTGGCAGATGAATTTTAATGTCACCTTTCTGACCATCATTCTGAGTATGTGATTGACAAGTAGCATTTCCATTTTGCAACTTCTGTCTTTCAATTTCCAATAGCATCATTCTCTCTTCATATTGCCTCCTTTTCTCATTCTCTTCCATCTCCAAGAGTTTAATTCTCTCTTCGTCTTGCCTCCTTTTTTCATTATTTTCCATTTCCAAAAGCTTAATTCTCTCTTCGTCTTGCCTCCTTTTTTCATTATCTTCCATTTCCAACCGTTTCATACGTTCCTGGTTGGCTAATTCTCTATCTTTTAATTCTAACTGACGTTTCTCTCTTTCCTGCGCCTCTTTATATTCTGTTTGAGCAAACTCTTGTAATTTGTCTCCTGATAAACCAAGAATTTTACCCTGTTTAATAAAGTATTCCGCCGTCGACATTTCAGAATCTGAATTAATATATTTACCTCATCAAATAAACTGTAGTATTCCAATTAGTATCCTATTTTCGTCACCATATCGATACTCATTACTGGAGATTGATCATCTCTTATTTAATAAAATATGCAGCTATAAAGCAATCAACTAAGAAATTATACAAGATAATAGTACTACTGAAAACATAATGATCCATGAAGAGAATCAATTACATAGAAATATACACGTTAGCAATGACCATCACCGCACCTAATCAATTAAAGAACAGATAATATCGTAAAAAACCACGGCGTCAACACAAAAATCCACGACATTTCAGCAACCCCAAAGAAACTGGCTATAAGCCTTTGCGATTCATCGACCTGAAATCAACCTAGGAAAACACCCCAGGACACCTATGATGAAGAACAAGCATCTTACGAGTTAAAATGACAAAGAAAGGTGCTCACCAATAATAACCAGGGTACTGACACCATAATAACAATGTCTACTTATCTGCGGGAATCCCAATACTCCTCGTGCATATTTCGATCCAACACAGGTTATGAAATTCATACAGCTGAATTCAAGGTGAGCAATTCTCCAAAACGAACAGTAATTTGCTCTGGTTGAAAGTATCTGTTACCGAATGACGTCACTCAATGTAACCTCCGCAGGTACACAGCAGGACTTGAAAATGGAAATCGAAAACTGTAGCATCATTCCCCGGTACAACTATGATACTTCTTTGGAGACTTGAGTATGTACATCACAGAAACGTTGACCTTCCAAGTCAAGGTTACGACTTTGACATAACGATTGATTGATTGAGCATGCAACAAGTGTCATTGTTCCAAAATACGTAGCAATCAATTGAGCTCAAAATATCTGAATTTTATAGACGGGAAGGTACATTATAATGGCCACCATGTTAACGTATGTCCGCCCGTTCGTTTATTCCAGTGTATTAAAAGAGGTTGTCTGCCTTTGATATATGTATACCATCATTATTTCCCATATGTGTCTATATGAATGTTAGATCATTCGTATATAACAAAGGTGTCACGCGAATGTTTTATTCGTGGGTATGCCAAAACTGCACTGTATCGTCCCTGTATTATTTAGGCAGTGTTCTCTCTCAAGGAATAATGAATTAGTAAGGTCTCAGATATGCCCAACAGCTCAAAGATAACCAGGTAGGAAGCCAATACTGGTCCGGTAACATAACAACAAAGTTTATTGAAAACTCATGATCAATGAGACATGATGAGCCGTCATTAGTTAATGTCATTCTGTCTATTCGTAACCTAGTTTTATACTCCTTGACGGTAATACATTGTTGCTTTCTCAGTCCCAATCCATCTATACATCTCTATGGATTGATTATATCCGTGCCCTTCTCCCGTAATTTCTTTTCAAACTCATATAACTTTATTAACATGAATTTCCCCAAAAGTCAGCACACATTAGCGACAGAGCAGGCAGGATTTCAGACTCCGATTTTTACGGTGTATAGACCTGCCCGTCTAAAAAATGTATAAGCATCAAATTATACATTATTAATAGTACTCATCTGTTATGCATTTCCATTCATGGCACGAATCAATATAACCCTTTTTCCACGGGTTTTCAAGCAAACCAGCACACACAAGGCTGTTCACGTCTTTCGTGGCTAACAAAAACAACCTTTGCAAAATGCGAGAAGAGGTTTGGGCGGTGTATTTCCATAAGACATCAACAGATGATAATCCTGTTCATAACTTTTGCAACATTGACTGGTGTCCCTACAAACAGGCTGTCAGAGATGGCATAGTGAATGACTTTAAGCACAAGGGAAACCTTCCAATTGCTGTCATGGAGGCTATTAAGCCCATATTCAAACACCTCTCCAAGACAGAATTACTGAGAAAGTGCCTGCAAGGTTACACTCAAAATTCTAATGAATCATTGAACAGTTTAATATGGAAATATTGCCCTAAAATAAAAAATCAAGGACTTTCAACTGTAAATACAGCTGTTGCAATTGCTGTGTGCATCTTTAATGATGGAGCTAACAGCCTGAAAACAATCCTTCAGGAATGAGACATTCAGCCGGGAAAATTTATGCATACATTCTGGGTAGAAAAAGACTCTCTTCGCATAAAACATTCACAAAGAAAAGTTAAAGCTGCTTCTCTTGAAGCAAGAAGAGACAAGAGACGTAGGAGGCTTGTCCTGGATGAAGAGCAGACACAAAGAGAGTATCAGCCGTATCTTCCTGGGGGATACTGAGCTCTTATCAGATAAGTGTTTTAACATTTTAAAAACTAAACTTTAACGAAAACAGGGCCTGCGATTCACAGTTCCGGTGACATTGTCTACAATTTTAAAGCTATAGCCTTCAAATTTTGCACACGTATAGCCCATGTTATCCTTTATGGCATGAACCTCCACTTTTTTCTTACATAGTATAGAAACAGAGATATTGCTATACAAAGTTCTAAATTTATGCTTTTAAAAGGGTCTTATTGCAAGAGCCATATCTACAAAGCTCATTGGGGTAGACATTTTTGGGTGGTTCACGCCATAGGTAGGGATGTTATGCACATCATCTGCTGGTTTGGCATTCTTTGCACTTTTTATGTGAGTGAAATTCATTCCCAGGTGCACTGGGGGTTTTCCTTTCATTTTTTACATCACTTCATGTTAATTAATTATTTTCACATAAAACATTAACATTTATAAAGTAAACTTTGTTCATCGTAAAGTATAATATCTCTTGTAACATGTGGCAAAATTTTATGTCAACAAGTTCGTTAGTTATTTTTCTGTTAATTTTTTAAAAAGATAACCCATTTTTTGGCTGGGTGTGCCCCCTTAACGTTTTTGGTCCTGTATCCTTCTACCAGACCAGGTAGTCGTTTATATTTGGATATACGAGTTAATATAACCCACGGAACTTATGTCTAGATTGAACGCTGCGTGCCTCGCCAGAACGAGGATGTTTTCAGGCACTCGTAAGAAATAAATAAGTAGAACACTAGACATAAAAAAAAGCAACAGACGTGAAAACATACCTTTATGTTTGTCTAATATTTATTTACTGTTTACAGGACTCGGGTTTCCCTTCCTTGTGTGTTATACAATAAAATATATTCGTGACAAAAAGACGTGTGTGTGTGTCTGGGCGAATTTCAGTTCACATTGTATTTCAGGAGGTTGTGTATGTGACGTGTAATGGACAAACAGTCTACAGTAATCTGACAGCCTTTTGTAACCTCATAGCTGCTTTGTGATTTGCTAGCTAAAAAAAGCATGCATTATACTGTCTGTCTTCACTTACACAGTTACTATTTTTTCGTCACGCCCCTTTTCTTTTAACACGAGCTAAGAGAGTGTTTACAAACTTCGTTACCTGTCAGTCATAACAGGAAAGCAAATCAGGTTTGTTTACCTCGTCCACTCACGCGAGCTTCATCTGTCAATCATAATACCTCTCAAACAGACAGCACGTGAGAGAGTCGAAACACAGACACTTTTGAAGTTTTACTCAGGGAAAGTTTATAATCCCCTGTGCTCTTTGATCTCGAGACATAGGCATTTTAAATAGTAACCCGTTAGCCGTAAGTAAACGCTCTGATGTCGGTCAACAGCGCCAGACGAGAGATTCTGGTAGCCGAATCGTAAGCTTTAATCTTGAGCGCTAATTTCTGAATTGTTCGTTCTCACAGTAGCGTGAAATTAACAACATTAGAGATCAGAGCAATTTAATTATACATACATACATACATACATACATACATACATACATACATACATACATACATACCTACCTACCTACCTACATACCTACATACCTACATACCTACATACCTACATACCTACATACCTACATACATACATACATACATACATACATACATACATACATACATACATACATACATACATACATACATACATACATACATACATACATACATACATACATACATACATACATACATACATACATACATACATACATACATACATACATACATACATACATACATACATACATACATACATACATACATACATACATACATACATACATACATACATACATACATACATACATACATACATACATACATACATACATACATACATACATACATACATACATACATACATACATACATACATACATACATACATACATACATACATACACATACATACATACATACATACATACATACATACATACATACATACATACATACATACATACATACATACATACATACATACATACATACATACATACATACATACATACATACATACATACATACATACATACATACATACATACATACATACATACATACATACATACATACATACATACATACATACATACATACATACATACATACATACATACATACATACATACATACATACATACATACATACATACATACATACATACATACATACATACATACATACATACATACATACATACATACATACATACATACATACATACATACATACATACATACATACATACATACATACATACATACATACATACATACATACATACATACATACATACATACATACATACATACGTACGTACGTACGTACGTACGTACGTACGTACGTACGTACGTACGTACGTACGTACGTACGTACGTACGTACGTACGTACGTACGTACGTACGTACGTACGTACGTACGTACGTACGTACGTACGTACGTACGTACGTACGTACGTACGTACGTACGTACGTACGTACGTACGTACGTACGTACGTACGTACGTACATACATACATATATATATATATAAAATTAAATTGCTCTGATCTCTAATGTTGTTAATATATATATATATATGAATGTCGTGAGTTCTTTAAGTTTTGTAAATATCTGATGTAAACCCACACAACAGTAACGTTGGGTCAGGAAATAGACCAACTGTTACGACGTGTTTTAACAATGTCGTCTGCTACAGTTGGCAGCGCGTCTGGGGTACGCATTTTTGAGGTTGCGAGATTATTAATATGGAATACTTTTATGCTTCATGGTTTTTTTAGTGAACACAAATCGCATGGTTCGATTGTGACGTGGTAGCGTTGGTATTGTGACGCTTGATGATTATAGTAGTTTGAATTGTTACGACATGTTTTAACAATGTCGTCTGCTACAGTTGGCAGCGCGTCTGGGGTACGCATTTTTTAGGTTGCGAGATTTTTAATATGGAATACTTTTATGCTTCATGGTTTTTTGGTGAACACAAATCGCATGGTTTGATTGTGACGTGCTAGCGTTGGTATGGTCACGCTTGGTGACTATAGTAGTTTACCCCTTTTATTCTGACCGTCAAGCCATGAAGACGTGTTTTTAATTCCTTCCAGTGTTAGGCTTAATATTTGCCGAATTTTATATTGAAATAAGGACATATGGTCAGTCCATATTATTATAATGAATTGATGGAATTTATATGGTTGTTGGATAACCATTTATGAAAGGATTGTTGATCAGCTTTATGATCTATATATTCGCCAAACTAATGGGTATCTCTACGGGCTGTCTGGATAACGGCAGCGCACGTACACAGCCCATGATGTTCTGACGACAATTAAGTAACTGTAAAAACTGACGGTAATATGTCTGTTTGAACTGTAATGCAATGTACTGTTGATGAATTGATTACTTGTGATGTCTTCGCATTTTCGTCAATAAATGTATACTCGTTGGACTAAAAAAAAAACCACGGACTTATCAATTAAATAAAGTTTGAAGTTGGCTCAGATGTTAGGCCATATATACAATTCACTGATAATTAATTTATGCACGATCGCTCTTACGATGAAGAACATTAAGAAACATCCATACTTGGTTGAAGTTCGCAAGGAACCCAGACGAGGTCACCTTTTTATGTTAACCAACTTTAGAAGTCAACTAAATCAGTGACCTTTAATAAAGTTCGACCAAGAACTAACTTCAACACCAACTAGTTTTCAACTTATAAACAGTTTATTTACGACAGTAACGTTGACATCATGGACAACTGATCACAGCAAATCACGACGTCTGATGACAGGTATAATCCATAGAGAAATCGATCACATAAACAGCAATTCAGCACACATCGTAATAGCATACAATCCATCAGAAACTTGAGTGCATCAACAGCAACTCATCATAAATAGTAATAATAATAATAATAATAATTATATATATATATATATATATATATATATATATATATATATATATATATATATATATATATATATATATATATATATAATCCGTCAGACATTGGTTGCATACACAGCAACTCATCATACATGGTGAGAGTAAATATAATCCATCAGAAATTGGTTGCATACACAGCAACTCATCATACATGGTAGTAATAGGAAAAATCCATCAGAAAAAGGGTTGCATAAACAGCAACTCATTGTACATTGCATTAGCAAATATCCTCCATAGGAATATGAATCATATCAATTCTCTGTCATCCAAAAACACTTTGGACACTAGCGAGACTATAAAAACCGTCTCGAAGCTCTGTCAGATACCTAATGACCGAGATTATAGTTTCTCAATACAACTCAGTAAATCCTCGCTCAAGCGCAAACTAACAGCTTGAGATGTGAACTCAGCTCACCCGTATCTCTCTCCCAACTACTAAGAACATTTGAACACGTTCTTTATGTTTAAAAACTAACACATACTCAGTTGAGCTATGTTCAAGCACCCCTAATAAAAAATCATCTCATAACTTTAAACGTGCTTACTAGCGTGTCTAAAAAATATCAGACCCGTACATAAAAATCCCTAACACTTAACTCCCACTCAAAAACATGACTTAACAGATTACACCGACCCCCGGGGAAAAATGATTTGGTCTTTTTTTTTTTTTTTTTGAAAATTACATCCAACAAAAATGTGAGGTAGATCAAATTCTATAATATACAACAGAGATTTATACTATATGTTAAGTCAAATCAATAGACCAACAATAGAGGGATGGAAGTATGTGCGGAGTATGAAGATGAAGTATGCAAAGAGGATCAAACATCAAATTCAAACAAAGATGAAGTATATCAAGTATAGACTAACTATGAACCAATAAGTGGAAAGTGAAAAGAGGAGATGAAATGAAATGAAGAATGACTGTCGTGTGGTGAGTACTGAGGCAACTACGACAGTAGTTTTTGCCTGGAATAGTCTATGAGTTATTAGATATAAGGTCTCTAGAAATTGGCTCGTTAAGAAAGAATAAAGACCTATTCGAGAAAGGGACAAGAAGACAGGAATGCGAATGCTTTCCACTAGACAGTGTTTTCTAATTAATTATGGAAAGAGTTCTGTTTCCCCACGACCTTAGCTTCTGCCCTTAGATCCCGTAAAGAAAAAGCCCCCAACCTCATCTGAGTAGAGAAATGTTCCTATAGGTGAATATGTAACACCGACAGCACGAGTGACACATTAACAAACTAGATAATGATCAAACGATCGTTGGGTTTATTAATGAAATATCCACACACATAGGGTTAGTAATGGTTAGAACGTGATGATGGGGAAAGACGATTCACGCAAAACACACAAATGAGATAATAAAATTCCAGTTAATTAAGTAGTAGTTAATTAAGAATGAACTGGTGCAAAGCGAAATGATGATGATGTGATATGATACGTGTTACCAAAATGGTGAGTAATCTACACAGTCCATGTGTCTCTAAATGCTTCGCATTGATATGATGATTCACGTGTAGGCATACAATGTCCCAAGTTGTTATACGTTATGTCGAGTGGGGTATCTCTAAGTCGAGGACGTTCTGATGAAAACTGTTGTCGGACTGAGAACGTTGACGAGATATATATATATATATTCCTTCATTGTTTGAGTATATCTCTGTAGTGTTGATCAACAGTTAATAGTTGTCATATGAACAAAAGGTCTGTTGTCTAATCTCCCGAGGGTACTGGTTAGACTGGATATCTTCACGAAATGTTAGTGATATGTAGACTCATAATCTTGCGTATGTAGTCGTGATTCATAAAATATATAGAGTCTGCTTCATAGAATGCGCTTAAGAGTGTGTTGCACTTGGTATAATTATGAGATTCCTCTTTTGAGCTCTTTTGCTTGACTTCAGATAATAATGATCTTTCGAGTGATTTGAACTTGAGATAACTCTGTATTGAACTTGTGATAACGATGTATTCAACTTGTGAGCACTCTGTATTGAACTTGTGATAACGATGTATTGAACTTGTGAGCAAGCAGTATATGGGTGACGAAAAATGCTGCGTCAACCTTCTGACTTGTGGGTGAGACAATATTCCTTTTTAATTGAGGAATGAAAGATGTCCTATGGCGAATTCTGCTAGCCAAATGTCCGTTTTTGATAACTTATTTCTGGTTAGACGTCAGACACGTTGCGTGTAGACTCAGACTTCTGATGAACTGAAGACACACAAAAGTCTTCGTAAGTTTTTCACATTTAACATCACTGGTTGACTTTCATTTATACTACTGCTCATTATTCATCTCTCTCTGAGTTCAATTCTAATGATGTTAAATATCTTGTGCATGAGAGTGTGTGCGCATGGGAGACTGTGATGATGATGAAGATGAAGTATGAACTATTAATTACCTCCTATCATCCTATCATCTTCTAGGAAAATCTTCTGATTTTATTAATCAGTTATGCAAAGAATTATTTGAAACTCTATCTTTCACACATTTTAGCTGTGAGGTTAAAATAAACAAAAATTAAGAAAATGTATTAATAATCTGTATAAGATCTACTAACCTTCTTTTCCCTTCGCAAAATCCTTTAAGAACACAATTCATCACAGAACTGAATTATATCCACTCTGAATAAACACGTGTATTTAGGCTAGGCTTTTTTGGGTTTAATCTCTTCCTCACAATGTAAAAACTGGACTCCTTCCTCTAGCAAGCTACGCAGTAGATTATATTTCTGGAAGTACAATGTGGGTTTCTTGGATCCGACATCCATCTCCGCCCATACCAACCAATCCTTAATAGCCCCTCTGGTCACTCATTCACAGGATCGCTCTTGTCCCCTGTCAGTCCAAACGTGGGTGTGGTTTGACAAACAGGTATAGAGATAATTGGCGGGCTAATGCAAAAGTGCTGTCAAATTGCTGTCACCTACTCTCTGATTGTTTATTGTTCACCTGGCCAAGCTGGGCGTCCAATGTTGTAAGCCAACGCTTGTCTGAACAGCGGCTGACCAAAGATAACACCATTACAGCATAAGACGTTTTCACCTGGCCAATTTGGGCGTCCAATGTGGTGTCACAGAAATTACAGCATGCCCAGATGTCTGATTGGGATGACCAGATGTGTTTTCACCAGATTTATCACGATGCAATGTGGGCTTCAAACGATAATGTCAGGTATGGGGACTCAATCAAAGGACTTTATTTCCCCCGATGAAAGAACAAATGTGGTTCTCTAGATACCGGTCGCAAGTAATCACAACGATGAAATAGCAAATATGGGATAGCAAATGTGGGATGAAAGAGCAAATGTCGGAGAAAATACAATACGAAAGATAGAGCAATAAGGCCTTTGCGCTCGTTTATCACAATGACCAGCAATGAAATGTGTGTAGTGAAAGAAAGCAATGATACAACATGGTAACAATTTAAATTAATCAACGGATTGTATGTAAATAGATACAAGTATGGTAAAACAGCATGGAACAAAAAGCAATACATATATAAAACAGAAAAGAAAGCTACAATCTAAATAGAGCATAATAGGCAAGAGAAACAAGTTAATTAACTTATTAAGTACTAATAATGAGCTTATTACTGAGATCAGAAAGTAATACCGCGTATAAACAGTTACTACTGGTGCACAACTAAGTGCTGGGTAATGCAAATAAATAACAATGTCAGAGGAAAAAAAAAGAAAAAACACACACTTGGTAAATGTTCACCACCGAAATGTATCGTAACGATACGTTAAGTTTAAATACTATAGTCAATACTATTGTGACTCGTTCAATGTTCATCAACACACTGTTGTGTATGAATAAAATGCTAATAACGTGTCACATGAAAGTCAAAGAACACAATGTCCTCAATTAGTTATGTGCAATATCAAAGCTCCAGCGGCCTTGGAAAGTCTTGTGAGCATGTTGAGACAAAAATCATCCACCGCGGAGCCAGAATTCCGAATGGCTTGAATGGTGAAGTCCAACGGGCGCAAGGTGACAGCTTCTCTTGGCGATCTTGAATTAGCCAACATATTTATGTCTATCGCAGAGTATCGACGCTCAAATTCAGTCAATGGTATGAAGACACGTATAACAGCTCCGATTCCCATCGAGAAGGCGTTCCTGCGAATAATCAAATGGAAATTCCTGTTTGGTAACGGTAGGATATTATTAGGGAAAAAAGTTAACTTTAACTTTAACCTACCGGATGTGGCCGTGCAAACTTCGGACCACTGTATGATGTTAGTCGAACCTTCCTCCGATAAACGAGAAACCGTAGCAGTGAAAGTAGCACAGACTGAATTGAAATTATCAATAATATAGGGCGATAAAAGTGTCCGAGAAAAATAGCAACGTGCAATGACGTACGGAAAAGTTGTGAATATACAAATGATACCCACGTCAATAGGCAAAGTACTAAGAGTGCCACGATGACTGACAATCTGAGTCACTGCGTATGACCAAGAAAATGTAGTTGACAAAGGTGTATCTCTCAAAGGCTGAAGTGAAGTCATAGCCTGTTTACTGGGCAAAGAAAAAAGCAAGAAATATACAATAAGATGTAACACCAGACAGTAGTAAACTTGGACCTGCGTCGAAGTTTAAAAGGAAAGCAGAACGTGCGACAAAAAGTCGAAAAACACGAAGATACTGAGCTAACCGGCCCAATAAGGAAGGTATAGAAACCCACAAGATATATAAATGTATTGACAACTAAGGCCGTACATGTAGGAAAGAATACAGTATTCATAGCAGAAAAAAGTTGCAACCAACGTGACTGGATGTAGATTCAGTCGTAGCGATAAAGTTAGTGTGTGTATCAGACAAAACAGAAGGATATTCTTCCGTAATTGTACTTAATGAAGAATCCAAGTTAGAGTAACTTCGTACTGAGGTATGTCGAACTGGGCTAAAAGAAGCACCAAAATTAGTGTGATGAACAATCGTATCATCAATACTGCAAGAATTAGCAGAATGTATCACGTTAGCAGAATGTACCTGGTGATAAGATTTTGGCATAGTTGTTAATGTGGCGGCAGTCAGGTGATGTTGCCGTTCCCAAGCAGCTATTTGTATCGGCGTACACACCTTTATACCATGTATCTGTCCGACAGTAAAGTCGGCGATTGGTGCTCTGAGCATACATGCGTGTATATAACCAGTGAAAAACGGTGTGGCAATGTGGACTATGGCAGCCGGAAAAGTCTCAACTGTCCCACCGAATGTCACACATTTCACCACAATACCTGTTGCGCAAGATGGATGAACTAGAGACTGTCTAATCCTAACAGTCGTGCATCCAGAATCAAAGAGTACTGAGACGGGATTACTATTCACAAATCCCTTGTGTAGTGTTAAAGAGCCTGATCAATTATGTGCAGACAAGGCTGAAATAGTCGGTAGAGGATGACTGCAACTCAAGGTAGTCACTGCTGTAGACTGGAATAAAGTTGTGCATTCAGGGCACTGAGATGCACGATTGAAAACGAAAGCAGAACAAGCAGTAGCATTAGAGACATTATTATTATTATTGTTACCCTGATTAACAATAACCTGAGGCTCCTGTTGAGCAGAGTTAGCATGGCGATGCGATCTATCATTTGGAGATCTACCACCATATCGAGATCGATCATGAATATTTTTTCTATTGGGACCATTGTTATTTTCTCTATTGGGACCATTATTCTGGTTTGAACCCCAGTGAGAATTGTTGCGATAACTATTTCCTCTCGGATCAAAATATCTATTAGATGAATTTTGTTGGCTTCGAGAAAAATTACTGTAAGGTTGCCAATCCCTAGTGTAGTTATCTCTTCTATAATTTCCAGAATTATTGGAACCAAAATGTTGAGGTCCATTAAATTTTCTCCAGTTTCTTGGAGAAGGAGAATTACTACGTGATGGACTCCCTTGGTACTGTCTAAAATCACGATAATCTTACTTACTTAGTTGTTCCCCTTCTACCGTGAGGTGTAGAGGTTTGGAAGAGAGAGCGCCAGACTATTCTATCAGCTGTCTTCTTCCTGGCCTGGTTCCATTCTAGTCCTCGGTGCTTCAAAGATTGTCTAATGTTGTCCTCCCAGCGGAGTCTGGGTCGTCCTGGAGGTCTGGATCCCTGGCTCTTTGTTTCCCATGCTTGTCGTGGTAGCCGATCTTCTCCCATTCTGCAGACATGGCCAAACCATCTTAGTTGGGATTGTTCTATTTGGGTGTGCAGCGGGTGGGATTTTAGACCTTGACGTATCGTCTGGTTGCGGAGCATGCCTCTTCTTGTTACTTCAACCACCTTCCTCAGATACCTCATTTCTGAGGTTTAGATCTGGCTTTTGTGGGTTGTAGTCATTGCCCATGACGCGCAATCATATGTCAAGACTGGGACATAGGTGGAGCGGTATACAGCTATCTTCGTTTTCGTACCAACCTCTTTCTTGCTGAGGAATCCTCGATTTATGGCCTGAAAAAGTCTCCCAGCCGCTGCTTTTCGAGTGGCCAACTCTTCTTTGATGCCTCCCTTTCGGTCTATAATAGCTCCGAGATATTTAAAGTAGTCGACCTGCTCCATGACCTGTTCTCCCAACTTAATCTGATGTTTTCTTTCTTCTCGTGATATCACCATGGATTTTGTTTTAGAGCTGCTTATGACCATCCCTCTCTTCTCCAGCTCTTCCTTCCAGACTTGCAGGTTAGAATGGAGATGTGTCTCTGATTTAGCAATCAGGACAAAATCATCAGCAAATGCTAGCTCTGAAATACAGACCTGTATCTTCCAGTACCCCACTGAATACTTTCTTGTTCTCTCCTTACATGCCTTGATGACATCGTCCATGAGGAGTATGAAAAGATAAGGTGACAGGATATCACCTTGTCTTACACCAGTGGTGGTCCTGAACTCTTCTGACTTATAGTTTGCTGTCCTCACATAATTTCTGCAAGACTTATAGAAGCTCTGTATATCATGAATCAGAGGTGCTGGAATGTTCTTCCTTGCCAAACAGTCCCAAAGTTTGCTCCAGGGGACCCTGTCAAACGCCTTTTCCAGATCTATGAAACAAAGATGGATCTCACTCTTGTACTCAAGGGCCTTTTCATTCAGCTGCTCTGAGTGTGAAGATTAGATCTTGAGTACTTCGGTTTGCTCGGAATCCGCACTGGGCTTCATCCAATTGTGGCTCAGCTAGGCATCGGAGTCTCTGCTCTAGGATTCTAGAGTAGATTTTACCAGGAACACTGAGAAGGGATATGCCTCTGTGGTTTCCACATTTTCGATTGTCACCCTTTTTGAAAATCGGTGTTATGATGGCAACCTCCCAATCCTTTGGTATGGCCTTGTTGCACCACGCTGCCTGTAGGATCTTAGGAGTAATAGGTCGCCTGATGCTCCCATGTACTTAACCATTTCTGGGGTTATACCAGCATGCCCTGCTGCTTTGCCCATCTTGATTTTCTCCAGTGCTGCCTTCAGTTCTTCCATCTTTATGTCATCTTCACCACCATTGGTTTTCTCTTCTGTGCTAGTGGTTATCATTTCTGATGCTTGACCTTGCTCACCATCAAGGAGTTCTGAGAAATATTCTTTCCATCTTTCCATTACTTCCTTCGGAGCAGTAAACAATTTGCCTTGCTTGTCCTTTATAAATTTAAGAGGGCATTGTTTTTCCTTCCTCATGTTCTTTAGTGTCTTATAGAACAATTTCTGGTTTTCTTGCGCATCCTTTTCTAGCTTTTCTCCAAATTCTTCCCAGGACTTCTGTTTTGCTGCTAGCACCTTGTTCTTTGCTTCTGTTCTGAGTATCACATATTCTCTATATTTCTCTATTTGTCCTGCTGTGTTTTTAGCTCCTAAGTATTGTTTCCATGCCATTTTCTTCTCTCTTATTTTCTCTTTGACTTCTTCTGTCCACCAAGGTGTCCTCTTTCTCTTGTTCCCAAGTCGGACTTCACCACATGCTTCTGCAGCAGCTGTCTTTATGATGTCCTTGAATTTAAGCCACAGGGTTTCCAAGTCATCAGGTTGTTCTTGTGTGTTTCTCACCGCTGTAGCAATAAGCCCCTGATATCTGGTCTTAATTTCTGGCTCTTTCAGCTTGTAGGTCTTAATGCTCATTTCTTCCGTTCGTTTACTTGGTTTCTTGCGTGGTGCTGGGCAGTTCCTAGGCTGAGCAACTCTTTCAGTTGTTCTTTTGATTGTAAGCAGGTAGTGATCACTTCCAATCTCTGGCCCCCTCCAGACTCTAGCATCCCGGACATATTTGAATGAGCTCCTCCTAACAATGGCATAGTCGATCACTGACTTCTCATTCTTTGTTGGTTCACACCTAGTGTATGCATGTATGCGCTTATGGGGGAACTTTGTGTTGGTAATGATCAGATTCTGCAGTGAGCAGAATCTGAGGAGTCGCTTTCCATTGTCATTGAGAGTATCTTCTCCATATCTTCCGATAACTCCACCCCATCTAGCATGGTCATTTCCAACTCTGGCATTAAAATCTCCGAGCATGATAACTTCATCTAGGCAGTCATCCACTGTCCTTTGAAGCAGCTCGAAGAATTCCTCCTTGACCTCTGCTCTCTCATCCTCATTTGGCCCATACACTATGACCAGGTTGACTATGGTTTCTCCTTCTTTTAGTTTAACAACCATAATGCGCTCCGAGACAAAGTTCCATCCCTTGATACTATCTGTTACGCACAGAATTTTTCTAAGACTGTGTGTAATTAATCTGTATGAATTGTACACTTTAAATTTTTTGTGATCTAAGGCAGATAACCCTTGTTTAAAATATGGGTACATTGTACTATGGGGGTTACCTTCTCTTGTTGGTTGACTCGTTGGTTATCTTATCTTGTGTCTTGACTCACTGATTCATTTTTTCGAACGATGTCTCCTTATACTATAGTCCTCCTGTGAGTTAGTTAGCTAACGAGGCTTTCCCTATATGATTCAAAAACAGCCTGGAGGCGTATGTTTTTGTGGTGTTGATTCTGAAGAAAGGTAATACCCTCCTTTATTAAACTCTGTGATCTACCTAGATGTTAGACATTGTGTCGATCTCTGCTCGCTTGTGTGTTACAGAATGGAGAGGTTCTTTTACTAGGAAATTTCACCACCGGTATCTTTATACCTGAGAGGCCGACCAAAAACAACTTGGCGGAGGACTGTGGAGGCTGAGATGCAAAGAATGAACCAGAGTTGGGGCACTGTACGAAGGATGGCCACCGACCGTGCAAAGTGGAATCAATTTGTTGTTGCCCTACAAGACGCCACTAGGCGTGATGGCCACTGAATGCTTTGACGGTCGGTGGTTAAGGATCGAAGAAGAAGATATATATATATATATATATATATATATATATATATATATATATATATATATATATATATATATACACGGGTCGCTCTAGGCCCACAGAACAATTTCTATGTTCTAGGATTCGCTATGCCAGCGATTGCACCTATGTCGAGGGTTAGACTTAGGGACGCTATAAAGGTCAGCTTGACCTGTACTCCTGCAATGCTATTCTCGTGCGGACAATAATAGACTTATTTTTGTACATCTGATCTGTCAGCATAAGAGAGGAGTATTGATTATTATTTAATGAACATTGATGATATGCAGCTGACACTGTTGCAGGATTTTGATGAACCTTATGTATGCAGATCCATGAAGAAACTTTAGAATGCTGAATACATTGAACTATTGATGTCTATGACTTATGTAACGTATCTGTACTTGTGGCGTCAAATAAATGATGAAACGTCCAGAGCAGTTTACCTTTTCTATGACTTCGCATGTCATATTTTATGTGCTGTAACTCTGTGAACTACCTCACTACTATACCTACAGCAACAACAAAAACCAGATAAGACACCCTCCACTTCAACTATAATATACCTGGTGTTGATAGGGGTGGTATTTGACAGAGCTAAAGATTTACAACGTACTTGGACTTATACTTGCAACGTCAACAGTGGCCAGACAGTGTGGCCTTATCATCATTGAGAAGTCAGCCTAAATCCACCCTTATCATTTTATGGTGGCCAGATGTTGGTTTAATCTGGTACCAGCACTCAAGGGGGTCAACAAACCCAGACAGCATACTTCATACAACATTGCAGTTTGAACTCACTTCCTTCAAAGAAATATTTTGAAAGTACCCGGCGCTGCTCGACAGTTTATCGAGGTTTCCTGATTTAGAAGGACAAGTACCGATCAAGTCGATTTTCTGCTGATACATTTATAGGGTCAAGTGCCGAGCATTGTAAGGAAAAAGGACAAGTGCCGAAACAACGTTTCCTGTATCAGAAGCTCATTTCCTGCGTCATGGCTGTTTATGGGAGCAGTTGTCGATCAACGTTGGATCATTTATCCTCAGAATGCTGATCGCAACCTGTTCTGCACCGTGCTGACGTTTGGACACATATAAGTTAAGTGGCCTGTTTTGTTTGTGAACTGTGCCCTTATGTTCTAACTGAGCCTTCTATACTTTCACACTTTTTGCTACATGTTATATGTTTACATGTTATATGTTATTTGTATATTTATATGTTTATATTTCAGCGGGCTGGTTGGGTAGGTGACTATCATAAGAGATACCACGTCATAGAGGTCTTATGATAGCGTTCTGTAGGAGCAATTTCCTTAATTGGAAATTGTTAGCAATATTTATTGCTATTTACGTTTAGTTGTGACGACATGTGCAGTTTTGTTTTCGGTATTTTTTCGCATTCTTTAGTTTTGTTGTGATTTCTTTGTATTTTGTAGGTCTCCTCTTTTCTATTATTCAGTTCTTTACACCATTTTTGTTTATACATTGTGACGTCATTTGTTTGTTTTCATTTTTCGCATTTGTCATCACATCCTTTGTGATATTTATTTTAGTTCTGCTGTTTATTTAGTTGACTTATGCGAATGTTTTCGTATTGTGTTTGATCTTTGTTATTGTTTACATTGTCTTGGATCTTTGTTATTGTTTACATTGTCTGGGATCTTTGTTATTGTTTACATAGTTCTTAGTTAGCATTCAGTATTGTTAAATATTTGCTCATGCACTATTACTATTGCATTTGCTTATGCACTATTATTTGTGTAGTGCCCTGATAATTAAGAAGTGACTGGTGGTATTATTATACATTTGATAATACAAGTTCTTTGTCAAAGACTTGTTTTCCACAGAGATTGGAGTAAACTTTGTGATTATACAAGTACTTTTTTAAGTCTTGCTACCATTAAGGTTGAAATAAGTTAATTAATTATTTCAGGTTTTGGGACTCATAATATTAGACATCATGTCTACACTTGAGTACTTTATTGAGCATGGGAAATCCCTTGGTAAGACTGGTGATAAATTGGAAGAATATGCGACTACTCAATATGATAAAGCATTAAAGGTGGAAGAGAAAAAAATGGAAATAGAAGCTGAACAAAAGAAATTGCAGATGCAGGTGGAGGAAAGGAGATTCCAAATGGAAATGGAAAAACAGAAAAGAGAAGCTGAGGAGAGAAGATTGGACAAAGAGGCTGAAAAAAAAGACTTGAAAAAGAGGCTGAGGCTGAAGAGAAAATGTTACAAAGAGAGGCTGAAAATAAAAGACTTGAAAAAGAGGCTGAGGCTGAAGAGAAAAGGTTACAAAGAGAGGCTGAAAATAAAAGACTTGAAAAAGAGGCTGAGGCTGAAGAGAAAAGGTTACAAAGAGAGGCTGATGAGAGAAAAGCAAAAATGGAACATGAAGAAAAACTCTTAGCTTTGGAGTTAGAAAAGTTGAAATTGTTGAACACTGGTAATGCTAATGATGCAAATAAGGTGTCAGATAAGTTCAATGCAAGTACTTTTAAGATTAAACTACCTGTATTCAATGCTTCCAGTGACGATATAACGTTTTATCTGGATAGATTCGAACGTGCATGTAAAACACATAACATAGATAAATCACTGTATGTTTATCAGTTGTCCAATTTACTTAGAGGTGATACTTTGAGTACGTTAAGTATGGTAGATGAGCCTGACAAGAACAATTATGAGGTTATCAGGGCATTTCAAAGATACGTCTTACTTTTTCACGATGGGTTGAGCTGTCTAAGACAGAACATACATATGAAGCACTTATGGACTTACTACTTAGAGACAAGGTTATGTCTTCTGTCAATGAATCTTTTCTTTCTTCATGAGCGTAAGCCTAAAAACATAAAAGAAATGGAAGAATACTGTTGCCAGTATGTCACTGCGCATCCTCACGTAACCATTAGCAACTCTAAAGTAAAAGAAGGTCTGCCAGTTGTATCGGCAGCACCTTATGGCCCAAATTTCATGCGTAAATTTCAAGGTAGCCAACAAAATGTTAATAAGAAGAGTAACCGTAATTATGCTCAGAATCATAGCAATCAATTTCAGGGTGATTCTTCTTCGCAGAACTGGAGACAAGCTGATACTCCACGGTATACTACTCAAAATAATTTTAGACATTCTCGCAAAGGTAGTCAGTATAGAGGAAACTATTTCTCTCGGAGACCTCAAAACCAAAATAATAGAGGTTCTCAACAGTATAGAAATGATAATGACAGTTATGGAAACTGGAATTCAAACCAGGATAACAATTACAGTAGAGAGTTTAATGATAATTTCAGAGGCAATAATGGTCGCGGTAGATCGCAACATAAAAGAAAGAGATATCAACAGGCAAACTCTGTACAGCAAGAGTCTCAGGGAGCATGTAAACAAGGTGATGATGATAAAAACTCTAGTGCTATCACATGTTCCGCTTTTGACTTTGGTAGGGCAACTAAATGTCCCCAATGCAGTACTTTGTTCGAACCGACTACCGTAACTACTTTAAGCTGTGGTCACCCTCTTCCCGCTCTTCCTGCTGCAGTTGCGCATGACGGGAGAGGTTCTCTTATCCTACATAAGGGTCTTGTAAATAGTAATCCAGTCTCAGTCCTTTTTTATTCTGGATGTACTACTATTGGTGTTAGACAATCTCTTGTAGATCCATCCTGTGCTACAGGAAAGGTGATCAAATGTGTCACATTTGGTGGCACTTTGGAAAAGTATCCTACTGCCATAATACATATTTCTACTCCCTTCTTTACGGGAGATGTCCACGCGTGTCTTCTTCCAAACCCTATTGCGGACCTTATTATTGGTCGTATTCACGGAGTTAGGGAATGTACCCCACAGCAGATTGCTGTTTGGGAGGAGCAAAACATTGAAGCTACCAATGCGGTGGTCACAAGAGCACATGCTCTGGATCCACCTCAAACTTCATTAACTGATAATAATGAAGTAGATAGCCAAAATAATCACTTGATTATTTCACGTGACTCATTTATAAAATTGCAAGAAGAGGATCCTTCTTTACAAAAATTCTTCATTCTAGCAAAAAAAAAGGTGATCCAAATCAGAATACTAATAGAAAGTCTTGGATTTCTATGAAGAACGGCGTACTTGTGCGTATGGTACAAGACTCGACTACGTCCACTCATTCTCAAATTCTTGTGCCTAAGAGTATGAGATTGCAAATATTGCAACATGCTCATGACTCGCAATGTGCTGGACATATGGGTTTTTTACCGTACAAAGTCGAGGGTTCTTGCGGCTTTCTTTTGGCCATTTGTGAGCAAGGACATACGAATTTACTGTCGTTCTTGCAAAGTGTGTCAGGGGGTCAAATCGAAAGGACCACGACATACTGCGCCTATCCAGGCTGCTGACATTCATATTCGCCCTTTTCAGAAAATAGCAATAGATATTATCGGTCCTTTTAGGATCAAGTCGGCCAGAGGACATCAATTTATCCTTACATGTGTCGATATGTGCACACGTTGGCCAGAGGCTATACCTCTTAAGAGCATCTCCACTGCCGATATCGCAGACGCTCTTTGGCTAATATTTTCTCGCTTGGGATTCCCCTGAGAAATATTGTCAGACCATGGCACTCAACTTATATCTATGTCACAGGTAATGTCTATGCTACATATTAAAAGGTCTCTCAGCAGTATATATCACCCAATGTCTAATGGGTTAGTTGGGCGTTTGAATAGAACACTCAAAACTTTACTTGGGAAGATAACTGAGGATCATCCTCAGGATTGGGACAGGGTTTTACCCACGGCTCTCTTTGCTTATAGAGAGGTCCCCAATGAACACACAGGATTTTCTCCTTTTGAACTTGTCTTTGGCGCGCAACCGCGCGGCCCTATGTCTTTACTTCACGATCTTATCACTGCCGATAATATTAGCGATAAGACTCAATTTTCTTACGAGTATGTCATTGCTCTTAGGCAAAAGATCATCGAGGCATGCAAACTAGCAACTTCTTCATCCGAATTTGCTAAAGAAAAGGCAAGGCAGTTTGCAAATAAAAATAGATGTCTACGACAACTTTGTCCAGGTGACAAAGCACTCGTTCTTCTTCCGTCAAGGGAGAACAGACTTCTTATTGCATGGAAAGGTCCGTATGCAATAGTCTCTAAAATTTCCGATGTCGACTATGTTGTCGATATTGATGGAAAGCATAAAACTTTCCACATAAATATGCTCACGGAATTTCATGAAAGACCTGACTATTTGCAGCCTATTTTCCAGGCAACGATAATTCTCCAGTAACTCATGGTCATTACTCATCCCTGTCAGTTATACAGGAAGAGGAAACTACTTTTTCTGATGTCAATCTCCCTCTTCCTGTGATCCCACTTCATTCAACGGAATCTTGGAAAAACGTTTCCGTTTCTCCTAATCTTTCCGCTGAGGAACATCGACAAGTCTCTTCGATGTTACAAACATTTCAGGATGTCCTTACCGACATCCCGGGACACACACATGTCATTGAACATGACATAATACTAACTGACCATAATACTATCAGAGTCAGACCCATCCGATACCTATTCATTTTCAGTCACAAGTCGAAAAAGAATTGGATGAAATGATACGATTGGAAATCATTGAACCATCCACGTCAGCATACTCTTCGTCTATGGTTATTGTTCGAAAGAAAGATAATAACATTCGCATTTGCGTTGATTATCGCAAATTGAACCAAGTTACGAAGTTTGATGCTGAACCTATGCCTTCATTGGAAGAGCTACTAAACAAGCTTTCTAATTCTAAATTCTTTACCAAACTCGACTTATCGAAAGGTTATTGGCAAGTTCCTCTAACTGAACGAGCCAAACCTTTTACTGCTTTTTCTACACCTAGGGGTTTATTCCAATGGAATTTCATGCCTTTCGGTCTTATGAACGCCCCTGCTACATTCGTACGCATGATGCGTCGAATTCTAGCATATCGTACAGATGTCATAGCATACTTAGACGATATCTGTCTGTTCAGTGATTCCTGGGAAGATCACTATTTGGGTTTATACGAATTGCAATCTACTCTTCGCGAGTATAACTTAACTGCAAAACCCTCTAAAGCCTTTATAGGATTTAGTGAGATTTCTTTCCTGGGTCATCGTGTTGGTCATGGTCTTTTAAAGACAGAGGACCACAATGTGTCAAAAATACTTAACATTTCTGTCCCTAAGACTAAAAAACAAGTGCGTAGTCTCTTAGGTTTGATACAATTTTATGGACGATTCATTCCGAATCTGTCCTCCATTATGGCAACTCTTTCTACTTTATTGAAGAAAGGATCGCCTAATCTGATCCGCTGGTCTCAAGAATGCCAATCCTCATTGGACCAGATTAAAACTCTATTTTCATCTCCACCTATCCTTAGGTTACCTACTATTGAGAAGACTTTTGTTCTTCGGAGTGACGCCTCGTCCACTGGGATTGGGGCAGCACTAATGCAGGAGTATTCTGATACTCTGCATCCGGTGATGTATATCTCTAGGAAATTAAATGCTGCAGAGAGGAACTACTTGGTTTTAGACCGTGAATTATTGGCTATGGTTTGGTCAATTCTCAAGTTGCAAAGATTCCTTCTAGGCGCACATTTCATTGTGGAAACCGACCAGAAAGCTCTTACTGCTATTCAGAGCAAAAACTTGAAGAGCTCGAGGTCCACTCGATATGCCATAGCTCTTCAACCCTTTCATTTCACGGTACGAGCTATCCGTGGATCGGATAATGTGATGGCAGACATTCTGTCTAGATGCCCACATGATTCCACTTAATTCTTCTGTCATATATATTCCCTGTTAAACGTCGAGATCTATAACAGTTCTCTACTATAAGGATATATTAGCACATAGGTGTTCATTTTGGGAATTTATAACATTGTAATTGCCTTGTTCTGTTACTGATTTTGGTATAACGGAAGAAGGCTTAGTTAGCAATATACGGGCCAAAAGCTCACATGGCCACAATTTATATATTGTATTTTGAGTACTGTATTAAGAAATTTAGCATATACCATAAAGATTTGTGTTATTGATATTTTTGCAGCACATCATTGACGTTTGCGAGAGTATGGACATTATGTCAACCATGAAGTATGTCAAGTTCTTACCTGCTGTGGAACGATTATATCCATGTCTAAGAGGAACATCTGATTATTAGTACTGATTAGTAATACATTGTATGATTAATATAATGTTATTCAGTGTTAACATTTTGAGAGTTTTCAAATTGAGTTTATTACACTTCATACATTAGAATTTTTTTTTTGCGTTTGGAAAGAATTCGACTAATCGACTCGAGAGAAATCTCAGGCATATATGTTTTTATGTCTAAGACTGACATTTCGGTCATTTACGTGAGTAATCCCTTTACTTTTCTTGTACAGAGGAAAGGTTCCCTCGCCATTTGGGCCTAAAATACTGCCGATTAAGAGGGTGGGTACCCATTGCACTGGTTTCTGCCTTATGCGCCGTCGGCTCAGGAGCCGCCAGTCCCTGGTAAGAAATTTAGCATATACCTAAAGATTTGTGTTAATGTCCTCGCCATCATTGACGTCTCGAGTATAATCCAGTCAACCATGAAGTCCCGGTCGACGAAAAATATTCAAATGAACATCCGTCGCCCCGGGTTTGATCCTGTATCATTGTCGCCAGAGTATTTTGTGTTTCAACTACGCTAGCGCGGCTCCCACTTCATACTATGATAACATATTTGTATTTATGTGAGTATAATTTTGCTTACATTATGATGTTGCCAACATGTGGCGTATGTTGGTGGCACCTCCCTGGAATATAAGTGTACACTTAGGGAAATTTTGTCTCTAAGAATCTGAGAGATAATCTCAGCTATCGCTCCTTGCGTCGAGCTAGCCTCATATTAGGCATTATATCCGCGCATCATACGTGCTTTACGAGCCTGTTATTTCTGGCTCTTGGATTTAAAAAAAATGTTTCATTTTTTTTCCCGGGGGGTGCAGTAATCTGTTAAGCACAGAATTTTTCTAAGACTGTGCGTAATTAATCTGTATGAATTGTACACTTTAAATTTTTTGTGATCTAAGGCAGATAACCCTTGTTTAAACTATGGGTACATTGTACTATGGGGGTAACCTTCTCTTGTTGGTTGACTCGTTGGTTATCTTATATTGTGTCTTGACTCACTGATTCATTTTTTCGAACGATGTCTCCTTATACGGTAGTATCGGTCAACTATTTCTTGGAATGATTGAAACTAGGGTTGAGTTTTATTTCCATGTCCATATAAGGCGTGATTTCTGAACATAGCTTTATTGAAATGGTTCCTTCATCGTTTCGTTGTGAGTGTTAGTCAGATGTATGCGTTCTGCGCATGTCTAAACTTTAAGAAAGTTAGAATCGTCTTCCGCCCAGGGATTCGACGAGATGTACTGAGCAGAGAAAGGACGCTGCTGCGTCTGTGTTTTTTTTATATAGAATTCTATAGTTCTCCTGTGAGTTAGTTAGCTAACGAGGCTTTCCCTATATGATTCAAAAACCGCCTGGAGGCGTATGTTTTTGTGGTGTTGATTCTGAAGAAAGGTAATACCCTCCTTTATTGAACTCTGTGATCTACCTAGATGTTAGACATTGTGTCGATCTCTGCTCGCTTGTGTGTTACAGAATGAAGAGGTTCTTTTACTAGGAAATTTCACCACCGGTATCTTTATACCTGATATATATATATATATATATATATATATATATATATATATATATATATATATATATATATAATATATATATATATATATATATATATATATATATATATACACGTGTCGCTCTAGGCCCACAGAACAATTTCTATGTTCTAGGATTCGCTATGCCAGCGATTGCACCTATGTCGAGGGTTAGACTTAGAGACGCTATAAAAGTCAGCTTGACCTGTACTCCTGCAATGCTATTCTCGTGCGGACAATAATAGACTTATTTTTGTACATCTGATCTGCCAGCATCAGAGAGGAGTATTGATTATTTTTAATGAACATTGATGATATGCAGCTGACACTGTTGCAGGATTTTGATGAACCTTATGTATGCAGATCCATGAAGAAACTTTAGAATGCTGAATACATTGAACTATTGATGTCTATGACTTATGTAACGTATCTGTACTTGTGGCGTCAAATAAATGATGAAACTTCAGAGCAGTTTTTTTTGTCATCGAGATCCATGACTCCTTGTCCCTTTTTCTTTGTTTCGGTAATAGCCAGGATTTCTAGTTTTGCTTTCCTCATCTCTTCCATCAGCTCCTCTTCTTTCCCATTTATACTTCTTGTGTTCCAAGTTCCATAAGTCGTAGTCCGTAGTTCGTTCCAGTTCGTCGCCTTTAGAATCAGTCCGGTTTTCTCTCTTATATTACTTGTAATCATAGTTTAAGACAAACAGGTGATTGGCCTATTGTGCCTTTGCATGGTGGAGGGGCTGCTTCCTTACGGCCTCCATGCAGGCCGCCCTCCTCCTTTTTCATCCGGGCTTGGGACCTGCATAGGCGGAGTTCACGATAATCTCCATTACCAAAATTGCGATCAACACTTTGTGATCTACGGCAAAAATTAGAACCATATGGTATTGCCAAAGCCACGGGTAAACCCTCTCTGACTTGAGAGTGGCTCACAATTACATTTGGGTGTGCAGTTACGTATTGGCAACAATATTGTTCCGTATCATTCATGTTTTTAGCCTTTCGTTCGTATAGAAAGGTAAGAAAAGAAGCGATAACTGACGACACGACTTTGTCACGAAGCAATAAGGGCATGAGGGCTTCATATATGTGCTCAAAGTTTGTGAGCTCAACCCAACGTGAGAACGTAAGACGAATATTTGCTATAAATTCAGAAAAAATCTTTTCCAGTCTACAGTATCGTAGATATTCTTATCAGGACCTTCCAACATACTTACAGCTACCATAGCTTCAACTGAAAGTAGTTCCATAGGTCGCGTACAGTATTCCGACTTATCTATTTTCTGAAACTCACATATGGGTTCAAACCTATTTAGATAGAATAAGACGTCATCGGAGATAGGTCTAAAAGGAGGCAATCTAATCTTATAGAAATTAGAATTGGTCCTATGTGAAGTTGTTTGAGTGTCCACAGCATTGTGTGTATTATTTTCATTCAATACCTTCATTTTCTAAAGTTCCGCAGAGAACAACTTCTGCTCGTGAAGTCTACGGTTTTCGTTCTCAGTAGCTTCCTTTTGAAGTTTATATTTCTCAGCTTCCATTTGAAGTTTCTGAGCTTCCATTTGAAGTTTTTGTATCTTCAGCTTTCATTTGAAGTTTCTGTTTTTCAGTTTCTATTTGAAGTTTCTGAGCTTCCATTTAAAGTTTCTGTTTTTCAGTTTCTATTTGAAGTTTCTGAGCTTCCATTTGAAGTTTTTTTTTATCTTCAGTTTCCTATACTTTCGCATACTCAACGGTTGCGAAAAGTTTTAACTCTTCAGGCTCCATACCAAGTGCCTTCCCTTACTTGATGAAATAGTCCAAACTAGATATTATGCCTAATTTTTTAAGTAGTTAACATATCTAAGATATTTTGTAAGAAATTAACCTTATCCCTACTTAGTGGGTGGCAAGTCCTTGTTAATAGAACTTGTATACAAATATAGCATATAATTATAAATCAATCATTAAGTGTATAACATTAAGACAAGAAATACATGATGAAGGTACGGAAAATGACAAAAACCAAGACGAAATACCCAAGACAAATGATAACGTTCGCAGAATCAAATAAACAAGAAAGCAGAACTAAAGAAAAATATTGCAAAGAATGCAATGACACTGCGAGAGGAGTGACAAGACAAGCAAAAGGCACATTGAACATACGAAAAAAATCAGCCTTATCTTCAAAAAAGACGTACTTCCGGTCTTCGCGAACAACGACAACGATGGACGCTATCAGAGAAGGTATTAATATATAACACACATTTTGGTCTCCTGTCTTACGACTGGATCGGATATCACACCTAGCTTCTCAGGTCCTTGAAACGAACTGGTTGACGTCTAGTTGAAAAACTTGTACACAAAAACTCGCACTGGCAACACTGTATACCTTGACTTGTACATCACAAAAAAATTATGTTAGTGGTTGTTCTGAGGAATGTTGTGAAACTTCTGTTAGATCCTATTTCTGTTCTTGGTATCGTACCCCTTTTCACTGGAGACACCACTTCTGTTGCTGAATGTGTGAGGGTTGTATGGAAAGATAGTGCTACTCTCTGGCACAGCTGACAATGTTGACGTCAGCAAGGTCGGGCTTACTAGTAGTGGCCGACAGTGATGTGATATATATATATATATATATATATATATATATATATATATATATATATATATATATATATATATACATACATATACATATACATATACATATATATATATATATAT
>JAMPIV010013496.1:150000-161659 GCA_024509875.1 Oreohelix idahoensis
GTCTTAACTTCATTCAGATAATATATACATATTTTCCATAAATATAACACTGTAAATACCAGTCACGTTTATTATAATATTATATTTCACACTAATAAGTACAGGTTGCAATAAACGCCATGCAAAGAATTATTATATTTGTAAGATTGCACAGTTTCTAGTAACTATAACGAAGTAAATACAAGACACTTTTATGTGGCCTTTTACCTTACCGGTTAACCGTGCAGTAAACACCGCACAGCCCTTTCTTATAGTGATAAGATTTCACATACAAGACACTACAGGCGTAGCATAGTTTACGGGATACTTACATGTCGCAAAATTGGTTTCAAGTCATTGCAAACGGGATCAGTTAGATTTATAACCCGTCTACGATCGAACGACCGCTTTCAAAATGGCGGCGTATAAGCGAAACGTGTATCGGACAGAGGGAATCGCCAACAATAAATAAAAACAGAAGGGAATCCGTAGGAAAAGGATTTTACATTTCAGTACAGGGAAGGATGGTGTATAACTGCATATAAGATGGAACGGTAGGAAGTTCTCATTTACGGAGATATATGCGTATTTCGGCTGCCCACAGTTACGCTAACAGCTGGTAAACCCACTTCTGTTCGAAATATTAAAATCAACAAATAACAGTTTGGGAATTTACATGGATAGGAAGATAGAGTTTTATCAGCTGTATAAAACTAGATAAGATGGAACAATATGGATATTATATATGCCGAGAATGATAAAGGCAAAATTTCAGTCGACGCACAGATCTGCCGAAATCACTGTTCGGGAAGGATTTTTCAGGTTAGGTTTAAGCTGTGACGTCGGTACTCTCCGATACGTCCGCGCTATACATATTTAAAGCGGATCGGTAAACTGAGAGAGATACACAACGCAAGAGGTTGAGACAAGACTGAGGGCAGATAACGCCACGACTCTAAATCCATCTGAAGTGTGAGCGGATCGCCAGAAAATTTCAGTCTAAGTGTCGGGAGTCTGAGGGTAAGCGAATTTACGATAGCTATCCTGTATAATAATTTCTTTTATTTTGTATTACAGGTTCATTTAGAATTCACAAAATATGCCTGTATAGTATTCATTGATATAACGTATTATTATTTTAATATGATTTATTCATGTGCTTAGTGGAAGATGGTTGCTTGTACAAAAACGGATCAAAACTAGCCCCACAGCCAAATAGAAAATATTTATTATAATTAATGCTGTATCTCGTCGATATTAAATGCATTATCGCTTACGAAGATAAATGCAGTCCCATGACCAGAGATTGTCTTAGGGAAATAAATGGTTAGAAGCTTCAGCATGGAAGATACCGCTTTTACGAGGTTAGGTGACTAGTCCCCTTCCTCGCTGCCTTTGCCTTCCCTAGTTCGAGCGCACAACTTTGTACCCATTTACAGCTGGTAAACTGGAGTGTTCTATAGCCAGTTTCAGTAGAAAGCAACCTGATCCCGTGGTCACTCACTTTCTTTATTTATGTATTAATTTTGTGTAGATGCTAAGAATAGCATCAGTATTTGAATTTGTACTGGATATGATTTGGAAGGATCAAGTTATAGATCAGAAAGGGATGTATAGGAGCGGAATAAACCAGATGATGTTTATTACTGATATGTTAATATTAATTCTGTATAATTGAAATGATGTTACTTGCTATGACTGTATAACTTTGACACCTGATGACTGACTTGTCTGACTTATGTGCTAGTCAGTTACACTTAATTGACATGTTAATATTAATGCTATATCACTGAAATGATGTCCTTGCTTACTATGATTGTATAACGGTGACATCTGATGACTGACTGGTCTGACATCTGTGCTAGTCAGCTACAAGTCTAGCCAGATACTAGCCAAGGCTGATATGTTGCAGGTTCCATGAAATAACTCAAACCCGACTATCCAGTATCAGAAGCCGGTGCAGTTCCTCCGAGGCAATCCCACAAAAGTGCAGGACCCCAAAGAGTGAACTTCAACTGATCATTGGCATCCCTACTGTTGGGCCTACCAAGTCTGATATCAGCAAAGGACAGTTTCAGCAGTATCAAGTTGGAAAGATAAGTGTCCTGTTTGACACTGACCACCTATACATGTGAAACAGCCAATAGTTGAAAACAATAAGTAACCATACATAAACTCAGTCAACTGATGACAGTTATCCTTAAATTCAAAGGACTAATAACAGTGATTTCAGTAAATTTATTATTTAAGATCTTGAAGTATAAACAGACAATAATAGTAATTGTGTGAATATTTTTATATATATGTGTATACTCTTTTCCAACTAGTAGAAATAGACTATTAGTGTAATTATTAAACTATTTTAACTGTACCTGAGGATTTATTCACTTCTTCCATTTGTGGTTTCAGTGAATGTTCATTTTACTTATCCCCTAGAATATAAGTAATCATAAGATAGTCACAGGGAGGAGACACCTTAAATCCTGGTACTACTTCTTACCAACTGGGCCAGGATTTTTACAGTCTGACTATTTTTATGATAACAATACACCAGTGCTTATTTCTAAGACTGGGGTATTACTTGTAAGGTCAGAACTCTTTACTGGCATACTCTTACATAATATATACTTTTAAATAACCTCCCGCTACATTACAAAGGGTTCATTATTTTATCCATCACAGTGGTAGAGACAGGGACCATTTGAGATACTCATCCTTAGTCTACTACGTGGTTGGCGTTAATCACAGGACAAGCTTTAGAGTAGGGCCGACCGAGATACTGCGACGACACGCATCTCACACGTAATTAACGGCAACAACCTACCAATACTCCACGGGGGTCAGAAAGGAATTTACCAGGCGGTGAAGGGTCTTTCTATCATCGACTACCCACCCGAAAAGAAAGCAGAAAATACCCAGAAGGATTGCTGCATTTCTAAGTAGCTGTCCACGATGAAATTTAATAATCTGAAGTGGCAGTCGACAACGGATGAGTTTTACAACAAGTGCCTTTGAGAAATTTAATGATCTGAAGTGGCAGTCGCCAACGGATGATTTTTTACAACAAGTGCCTTTGAGAAACTATGATCAAAAGCTGCAAGAGCAGACGGGAGATTTTGTAACCCCAGTGCCTACCAAATTTATCGAGATCCGAAATTACATGCAGTAATGGACAGATTCTCCCTGTACAATTGAGTTGCACCAACAAATACGAAATATACAACCTATTTCCATCATCGTCACCACATAAGCAACATACCAAGACAACAACAGGACATCTGCATACCAGACGAAGTCTCACCCGCCTACCATTGTGTGTAACCTCACCCATGAATAAGACACCTCGTACGCTCGGGACAATGTCAACACAGGCATTGTGAAAGACAAAAATACAAGCCGTGGACACCTGGCGAAATCGAGTGAACCGTCCAATGTTATTGTAGGCAGACAAAGACTTGTCCATTGTGTTCAAACAACCAGAGTTTTATTGACAGTTAGCAAGAGACCAAGAAACACAAGATATCCTTTTTTGTTAGTATTTAGGAGTTACTTAAATTCATCATCATCACATAGGGTAGACTTTAGATTCATTTGTGTATTTTGCATTAACTAATATCTTTCTTCACAGGGATAGTTAATGTTATTTCTAGTTGCATTTGTATCAGTGTAATTGAATGTTGTTATATTTCAGAACATTAATAAATGTTGTAGTTGTGTTTACCAACCCACGTTATCACATATATAGAGAAGGAACGAAAGTGTGCGAAAGAGACATACTGTTCTTCTTCTCTTTCTCTTCTGTTCACTCAGTGTAATAGGGGAGTGGGGGCTCGTTAGTATATATAGAGGGGGAGATAGAGTGGTAGGAGGTATATGTCACGAGATCCAGAATCACTGGGGCTATATGCTGGGAATTCATCCCAAAGTCTTATATTCACCTTCTCCACTCCTGCTGCTCATCTTCAACCGGGTGCCAGGCGAATCTGAGCCATTGACAAAGCCGGCACCTCACAGATAACTCTCTTTGGTTACCCTCACAGGGGTAACTTTGTGACATAATTGGGGGCTCGTCCGGGATATACCTTGGGACTTGCCCTAGACTAAAACATTAAATAATTCTTTTTTGCAAATTTTGTATAAACCTATTCACTGTCTTCTATACTGTTCCTTATTCTACTTAGGTAGAGGGAAAGAACACAGAATAGAGTATTAGATAACTAGATATTCATATTAGATATTAAGATTAGATAGTCATAGTATATTAAGAAAGACATTGACATATGTTAGAAGAATACACCGTATTAATTTATATGCACTTTATTACTGCATCGAGTTACCTCTATTGATTTGTTGTCATCACTATAAATTTACCTGGATTTTTGGTACATGTTTAGTACCACGTGGGGCTTTTAAAAAAAGGCATTGTTGAAGTCGAACGCATCGAAACGAGCGAACCGACGTTGTATAGTTCTTTTGTTCACAAGTGAACAATAGCGCTAAGCCACTGAGACGAAACATTTTAGTATTGTTTTCTTGGTAGGCAGCAGCTGATGGTCAGAAATATTTGACTGGTATTCTTAGCAAGTCTTAGAAGTGTATTGCCAAGGTTTTCTTTACTATTGTCATTTATCTGTACGGGTGTAAAGGTTATAGGGAAGTATTCAGGAAATTTGGTTGTTGTTTCTCCCTTGGGGCAAAGTCACGATTTTATTTTTCGCTCTAAATTTCTCTCACATAATTTTGAGTTGCGACAGGCAGATTGAAATTCTAGCTTGACCATGGCAGATTGGTTGCAAATGCGCGCAGCGCTTATCCAGGAAGCAACTAGTTTAAAACTAGAAAAAGGAGAACTTATAGAATATGTGGAAAAAATGTTAACGGCGCACAAAGAAGAGAGAAAAGACAAACTTGCAGAGCAAGAGAGAAAAGATAAACTAGCAGCAGAAGTAGAGCAAAGAAGATTGACATTAGCAGCGGAGAAGGAGGAGAGAGAAGCCAAGAAATTAGAAGCTGAGAGAGAGAGAAGCCAAGAAATTAGGCCGAGTATAGGAGATTCAAGGCAGAGTTAGAGAGAAATAAAGCAGAGAGAGAGCACGAACTTCGGATGAAGAGGTTGCTTGAAAGCATTTGAAAAATCCACATGAGTTGAACCAGAAATATGTATTTCGGCCCATGAAGTGGCAGACGAGCTAACATATCGCCTAGAAGACACACCATCTTCGCCTTGCATTACTTCATATGCAAAGAAATCTGCAGGAAAAACTGATTATGAGAAGGGTCCAGTTGACCGGTATCAGGGGAAGAAAGACAACTTGCTTTGCAATCCACATAGACAGGAAACTCAACAAAAATCCTTTTCTCAGAACCAGAGGCAAGGGGATAAATGGTGCCGGTATTGTCGCAGGAAAAATCACTACACCGGCGAGTGCCGAAACCGCCCTCCTCTCCATCGCATGGCGTATATAGAAACCCGAACAATGAAGGACAAAGAGTCCCGGAGAGAAAAGAGGGGGAAAAATCACACCCGGCGGTAGTTAATTCAATGGATTCCAGACACCGCTGCAGAGATAACGGAAAGTTATTAAAAGGCACAGAAGAACCCACTCTAATTGCGAGCGGTACCTTCGATGGATCTTGCAAGGGGACTTCGAATAAAACAATTTCACCTGGCATCACAGGGAAGAAGAAAACAGGCACTTGTCTCCTGACATCAGGAGAACAATTATTACCTTACTCCACCGGCCCTTCTACGTGGAAAGAAGCGACCGGACAGGAACGGGCATTCGCTATTATCCACGGAAATAGACAGTTGCCCACATCGCCTAAGTCTGCCTTTACCCAAGACGAGGAAAAGTCAGATCCTACCACTTTTAAAACTTACGGAGAGAAATGTGTGCCTTTAGAAGGTATAACAACACATACGATTATCGGGACAGGGTGGACGACGGACACGGAGGCACCCCCCGACTCTCTTCAAAAGGAGGTAGAAGAGGATTACGAGGAGAACAGTGTGGTAGAGCCGGCGGGGATACAGCAGCTTAACACCCACGGGACTCCGATTCTATATGTAGGCGAGACAAAAACTAAGCGGATAGACAGAAGGAAAGACACCAGGCGACACAAAAGGAAACAGCTTGGTGTACGCGCTTTATGCAAGGCACAACGCCGACGCGCGAAATTAACAACACACTGTACCCGATATAAATGGACAGATGGGTTGCACCGTATCTTGAATTATGACCATTCCACGGGCAAGATACACAAGATACGTAATAAGGACAAACAAGGGCCAACTTTGATCCGTCGTCGGATTCAAAGATTGGTTAGCAGAAGAAAGAAGTGGGGAAACATTTTTTATTTCGACAGAGCGAAGAAAGACACACTGAGAGTTAGGGTCAATAAGAATGGACCACTCAAAAGAAAGAAGAGGTTTAAACCTGGCAACGAATATTACAAGGACCCTAATGCAAAGGGGCGGAAAAGGAAAAGTGATATTGTAGGGACGGCGACTAGCGCCCGGATTCCCTCGGAACGCAACGTTGTCAATAGAGAAAGAGCGGAAGAGGTATTCGATTCCAGGCTGGAATTCGATTCGAAAATCAGTTTCAAGACTGGTTAGATCAGAACAATTGACTGATGGAACTGTGGAAATTCAGGTCACAGGTAACGGCGATCCTCCAATGATGGCGGCTATCGCCCGGACTCCCATTGAAGGCAGATATGTCAAGGGAGAACTACGAACGGCAGTTTTAAATGATCATACATATGAAGTCATTTTAGGCTACAAATATGTGAGTTTAGGAGACACTCGTCAATCAAGAGTCACAGCTGCAGTGCAGACAAGTGACCAAGCGAAGGAGAAGAGACAAGGAGACGAGGTTGACTTCCATCCGCAAGAGCTGAGACAAGCTCACAACAAACGACGAAAATCGGTAGAACCTTGTTTTTAAGAAGAGACTGAAGGGAGACAATCCATCCACCAACCAGGAGACTGCTTTAAACAGCAAGGACAACTCCTTAGGAAAGTAGGAAAGCGCGGATATGAGTATAAGCAACTGGTAGTACCAGCACGAAATAGATTTTATATCTTAGGTATGGGACATGCTAGTGAATCTAGTGGTCAGGTCAGACAATACATCACTACGCAAAGAATCACCCACCATTATTATTGGCAGGGAATCGCAGGGAACATGGATCAATTTATCAGATCAGGTCCTGAATGCCAGAGAGGGGCATCAAATCATGGGAAAAGTGAGGAAGCCACTGTTAAGGGAAACAGACTACGTATGAGGAAGAGGAGGCGTCAACATGACGGAGAATATAATACGACTGGTCCTAAGTGTGAGCTAGAGATAGCATATGTTTTACTGTTTATGCATAGCAAACAGAACAGGTTACAGATTGGATGGCACGGGCCATACACAGTGGTCGAGAAGGCATCTCGAACCAATTATAAGATTCCAATGGAGAATCAGCTGGAAATATATAATATTATTCTGCTAAAGAGATACTTAGCCAGACACATAACTGAAGCGGCCAACTTCAGGACACGAGCAGCCACAAAGCATTTGAATAAAGGAAATCCGAACTCAGCACTGCAGCCCAATGCGGCTAGACAGTCATCTGCAGGTGTGCAGAAAATCACAACCCACTCTACGAACGTAGTCGAGCAGGGGCGACAACTCTTGACTACGGTCACGATATTGAAACAGGAAAGGGAGCAGCTCTTTATAGCTGATGCAGGAGAAGCAACTGAGGAAGATTGCGAGAAGAAACGATTTGAACGAGGAGAAGGATGGAGGAAACGAGGAAGATGAGGAGGATAGTGATAGCGAGGAGATAACACAGCCGACAATAGGGAATGTAAAATGCATCCTGACTCGCAGGAGTCTTCCCAAGTTAAGACATTTCGTGTGGGGGACATATGTCACGGGACGCGAGTAAGTCTGCAATTAAATTCCTAAAACCTAATGGTAATATTTTGTCGGTAAATTTCTCACTGAATGAGTGGTTGTAATTCGACTTTCTATACTGATTGTCGCACAGACATCGTTTTCATCATCGTGAAAAAATTGACCAATTTTACAAGGAATGTTGACATAACAATAGCCATCGCTCGGCGAGAGTCCTTGTAAACGTAATAACATTCACCACTCCGTAGAAAGTCATAAAGCCCCCGCCCAACAGGGAGACATTACATTAAATAGACTAAAGTCCATCGCCCAGACGTCCACGCGCTGCGGGTGTGTTTACACAAAGCCAGTAATACCCAATTTATTATTTTGGCTTGCTCGCTAGTAATAGAACAATCAACTGGTGAGCATCGAGCGAACAGAAGGCCAATGTAATTTTTACAATGAGTATTGTGGTCAGTCGTTTACAGTACAAAGTAATATTGGATTAAAGAGTACTGAGACAGTCTGACCTGAGAACCAGGACAAACATTAGAAAGCAGTAAATGAATACGAAATTAATAACGAGAAGAGCTCCTAACAACACTGTACGTGCCCCAAAAGTGACGAACGCAGACAAGTTTGTCTCGGATAAGCAAAATATGAAGAGCGACCACTTAGCAAAAATAATACTGGAAATTTTACACAGTTTGAGGACGGAATGTCTGACTTTAGGAAAACAAACGAAATTTCACATGACACAGGGAGCGAACCCGATAAAAATCGCCCTAGGCGATCCAGACGATATGTAACCCAACTATATGCGATGCTTGGCATTGGTAAGAAACCATTCCGAATCGCGCCAACCCAGACTGGGGGTTCTAGAGTTCACGAGAAAGAATCAAGACATTGTGGCAGTGAAATTCGTATAGGGACACCAAGGTTAGTGTAATATATTTTGTACTTTATCATTATTATGTCTTAACTTCATTCAGATAATATATACATATTTTCCATAAATATAACACTGGAAATACCAGTCACGTTTTAAAAATATTATATTTCACACTAATAAGTACAGGTTGCAATAAACGCCATGCAAAGAATGATATATATTTGTAAGATTCACACAGTTTCTAGTAACTATAACGAAGTAAAATACAAGACACTTTTATTTGTTGGCCTCTTAACAATTATTACCGTGTTAAACCGTGCAGATAAAAAAACACCGCACAGAAGCCCTTTCTTATAGTGATAAGATTTTCACATACAAGACACTACAGGCGTAGCATATTTTACGGTATACTTACAAAGGGTTCATTATTTTATCCATCACAGTGGTAGAGACAGGGACCATTGAGATACTCATCCTTAGTCTACTACGTGGTTGCCGTTAATCACAGGACAAGCTTTAGAGTAGGGGCCGACCGAGATATACTGCGACGACACGCAGTCTCACACGTAATTAACGGCAACAACCTACCCAATACTCCACGGGGGTCAGAAAGGAATTTTTACCAGGCGGTGAAGGGTCTTTCTATCATCGACTACGACTACCCAAAAAAGAAAGCAGAAAATACCCAGAAGGATTGATTAGTTGCTGCATTTTCTAAATAGCAGTGTCCACGTGAAATTTAATGATCTGAAGTGGCAGTCCGCCAACGGATGATTTTTTACAACAAGTGCCTTTTGAGAAATTTAATGATCTGAAGTGGCAGTCGCCAACGGATGATTTTTTTTACAACAAGTGCCTTTGAGAAACCTATGATCAAAAGCAGCAAGAGCAGACGGGAGATTTTGTTAACCCCAGTGCCTACCAAATTTATATCGAGATCCTAAATTACATGCAGTAATGGACAGATTCTCCCTTGTACAATTGATGCACCAACAAATCTGAATATACAACATATTTCCATCATCGTCACACCACATAAGCAAAATAACCAAGACAACAAAAAGGACATCTGCATAACAGACGAAGTCTCACCCGCCTAACATTGTGTTCAACCTTCACCCATGAATAAGACACCTCGGACGCTCGGGACAATGTCAACACAGGCATTGTGAAAGACAAAAATACAAGCCGTGGACACCTGGCGAAATCGAGTGAACCGTCCAATGTTATTGTAGGCAGACAAGACTTGTCCATTGTGTTCAAACAACCAGAGTTTATTGACAGTTAGCAAGAGACCAAGAAACACAAGATATCCTTTTTGTTAGTATTTTGTAGTTACTTAAATTCATCATCATCACATAGGGTAGACTTTAGACTCATTTGTGTATTTTGCATTAACTAATATCTTTCTTCACAGGGATAGTTAATGTTATTTCTAGTTGCATTTGTATCAGTGTAATTGAATGTTGTTATATTTCAGAACATTAATAAATGTTGTAGTTGTGTTTACCAACCCACGTTTTATCAACATATATAGGAGAAGGAACGAAAGTGTGTGCGAAAGAGACATACTGTTTTTCTTCTTCTCTTTCTCTTCTAGTTCACTCAGATGTAATAGGGGAGTGGGGGCTGTCGTTAGTATATAGAGGGGAGATAGAGTGGTAGGAGGTATATTCACGAGATCCAGAATCACTGGGCTATAGTTTGCAGGGAATTTCATCCCAAAGTCTTATATTCAACCTCTCCACTCCTGCTGCTCATCTTCAACCGGGTGCCAGGCGAATCTGGAGATCCATTGACAAAGCCGGCACCTCACAGATAACTCTCTCTTTGTTACCCCCTCACAGGGTAACAATTGGTGACAATAATATAAATATATATATATAATATAAATATATATATATAATATATATATAAATAATATATATTAATATATATATATAATATATATATATATATATATATATATATATATATATATATATATATATATATATACTTACTGAAGCACATTAAAAACGCACCACTAGTATAATCCAGGAACAGAGAGTGTGAAATGTAAATATTAAGGTGTTTACAAAGTTTACATATTTGAATCTTTATTCATTTTCCTAAGAATCCATGGCTGGTCAATAATTTTGTACATTTGATTGTTATTAAATTCATTGCATTCTGTGCAGCAAGGGAGAAAACCAAAAATACAAAAAAATGCACTGTGCGTTATCCTGCTGGAGAAAGCTGCAAGTCTGGAGATAAATTTGTGAAACGCAGGAGCAACCAGTGCATCCAGAACCTCATCTCGATATGTCACAGCATTAACATTTCCACGGAAGACGTGAAGAGTTGCCAAGCGATGTGAAAACTGAATCCTCCCAAGTGTTGAATACTGCCACCTCTGAAATCGGTTGACACAGCAATCTGCAAAGCGCTCTTCACACCGTCGCTAAAAATCCGCATACGTCCATACAGCAAAGATATGTTTGAATCTGTTTTCGATCCGTCTGTGAATAGGAAACAGCATTCCACTGCAGTCTTGTCCATCTGAATATGAATTTGCTCTTGCCCATTGCAGCGCTGTGCTAAACGATGTCTGTGATCAAGTTTGGGCCCAACAATAAGGTCGTCTTGCAAGTGAAGTGTGCCTGGTAAATCTTCATGGAGTCCGTCGTATGAACTAGTCCATTTCGATAGACTTGCCCCACGTCTATTAAATCCCACTATTTTTGGCCCTTCTTGCTATTTGACTTGCCGGGAGAGAAACGATTCCATAGGTGAACCTCGGCACAATATAATGATCTAGCGCAGTGGGGTAGTAACTCCGTGGTTGGCCACGTCCGAAGTCTAGTCCTCGGGCACCTGCCAGGAGGTTCCGTAACGTTTCATTGGAGACTAA
>JAMPIV010013497.1:0-10000 GCA_024509875.1 Oreohelix idahoensis
CTGTAGCAGGTTTCGAACCTGGTATATCTGGATTATGAAACTGCGTTCATATCCATTAGGCCACAGACGCCGACAAGAGCTGTTGTTGTTGTTGTTGTTTTCGTCTACAATGTTGCTGTAATACCCTGTTCAACCTGAAAGTTGGTTATAATTGGGGTATATTGTGTGTTAAAGAGCCTAATACTTGTAGCTATATATAGATAAATTTGGGAATTCTGTTGATCGGTTATTATTTGCAAGAAATGGAGACAGTTTTAGGGGCTTCCTACAATAACATGGAATAATTGGCTTTAATGCTTCCAATTCTTCACAAAACATGCAGCCATTTATGTCAACTGATTTTACAGTTGAAATTTGTTCTGTTTTCTGCAATAGGTTCACGACTGTCATTGTCAACTCCTGATCTTTTTTTTACGGTGATCTTGGAAAGATTTTGGAATTAGCAGAAAAAATGTGAGTAATACTACGCTTTTTTGTGACTGTTAAAACCTTTTTTTTTCTAGTGACTGTAAAGCTGTCTGTAATATTTGATTGAAGTATTGTTTTCTGTAAGCTTCTTTTGGATTAGAAGGAGGTCTGCCTAGCCTGCAGACTCGTACACAGAAGAAGGTTTTTTTTTTTTTTTTACATTAGCGTTTTATATAGGATACTGAACTCACATCTATATCTTTGGCAAGTGCCTTGGCACCAAATAACATTTCTTGAAAACCTTTCTCTCTGAACGTTTTAAACCAGTTACAAAACTTTTGGAAGGAATAAATTCCTGCAGAAATATCAGCCGTATTACTCTGCAACCCTCTGCTCACAAAATTCAGTTCAAAAAGCAAACAGTGCCAGAAAACAAGTGGTACCAAAAACTACTTATAATCCTTCATGTGAGTAACCGACAATTCAGCTTCACTTTTTGGTTAAGCAACAGAAATTGCTCCCGCAACCTCTACTAATGCATCATAAAACTTCCTTGCTTGGAGACACAGAGTTTTGCCTTCTACATTCATATCGTTTTCACAAAAAGGCTTTACAGAAAAGCCAGTAAGATGTTTGCTAAAAAGTTGTCAATCTTTTAGTAGATGCAGAAAAAGGACATAAATACTTTTCGCAGCGGCCCGATTCAAAGGAAGCGACCTGTCGGCCCTGGCTGAAAGTCAGGTTAGACAAAGGAAATACATGGATTAGAAAGTCGTGGATAGACGGACGCAACCGACAGTGTGGAAACCATAGAGGCATATCCCTTCTCAGTGTCCCTGGAAAAATCTACTCTAGAATCCTAGAGCAGAGACTCCGACGCCTAGCTGAGCCACAATTGGATGAGGTCCAGTGCGGATTCCGAGCAAACCGAAGTACTCAAGACCTAATCTTCACACTCAGACAGCTGAGTGAAAAGGCCCTTGAGTATAAGAGTGAGATCCATCTTTGTTTCATAGATCTGGAAAAGGCGTTTGACAGGGTCCCTTGGAGCAAACTTTGGGACTGTTTGGCAAGGAAGAATATTCCAGCACCTCTGATTCATGCTATACAGAGCTTCTACAAGTCTTGCAGAAATTATGTGAGGACAGCAAACCATAAGTCAGAAGAGTTCAGGACCACCAGTGGTGTAAGACAAGGTGATATCCTATCACCTTACCTCTTCATACTCCTTATGGACGATGTCATCAAGGCATGTAAGGAGAGAACAAGAAAGTATTCAGTGGGGTACTGGAAGATGAGACAGGTATATATTTCAGAGCTGGCATTTGCTGATGATGTTGCCCTGATTGCTAAATCAGAGGCACATCTCCAATCCAACCTGCAAGTCTGGAAGGAAGAGCTGGAGAAGAGAGGGATGGTCATAAGCAGCTCTAAAACAAAATCCATGGTGATATCACGAGAAGAAAGAAGGCATCAGATTAAGCTGGGAGAACAGGTCCTGGAGCAGGTTGACCACTTTAAATACCTCGGAGCTATTATAGACCGAAAGGGAGGCATCAAAGAAGAGTTGGCCACTCGAAAAGCAGCAGCTGGGAGACTTTTTTCAGGCCATAAATCGAGGATTCCTCAGCAAGAGAGAGGTTGGTAAGAAAACGAAGATGGCTGTATACCGCTCCACCTATGTCCCAGTCTTGACATATGGATGCGAGTCATGGGCAATGACTACAACCCATAAAAGCCAGATCCAAACCTCAGAAATGAGGTATCTGAGGAAGGTGGTTGAAGTAACAAGAAGAGACATGGTACGCAACCAGACGATACGTCAAGGCCTAAAATGCCACCCCCTACAGACCCAAGTAGAACAGTCCCAACTAAGATGGTTTGGCCATGTCTGCAGAATGGGAGAAGATCGGCTACCACGACAAGCATGGGAAACAAAGAGCCAAGGATCCAGACCCCGAGGACGACCCAGAGTCCGCTGGGAGGACAACATTAGACAATCTTTGAAGGACCGAGGACTAGAATGGAACCAGGCCAGGAGGAAGACAGCCGATAGAATAGTCTGGCGCTCTCTCTTCCAAACCTCTACACCTCACGGTAGAAGGGGAACGACTAAGTAAGTAAGGATAGACGGACGGACGACAAAATGAGAACATCTCCGTTGTGGATCCATCCATCCAACTATCCTTCCTTCCATCCATCCATCCGTCCGTCCATTCATCCATCCGTCTGTTCGCGTCCGTTCATCTATCCATCAGTCCGTCCGTCTGTCCACCCAACCATCCACCCATCCTTCATACATGTCACTGCCTGCCAATCTATCGTTCTGTCTGTCTATACATTTTTCTGTCTATACACGTAATGGCGTCTGATGACTTTACAAGTCGAGGCCACAGTCAGCCGTATACTCAAGTTGGTGTGTAAAATGTTAGTCTCTTTAAAACATGAAAATGAACAAGCCCTGGAGCCTTGTCTCATGCCAGCTATTTTTGTAATTACTGTTCACCGCTGTATCAATCATAACTGTATTAACGCTACCAGCGACATCTTAAGTCATTAAAAAATTACGTCTTACACAACTACAGAAAATGTAGTGACCTGATCAGCTCTATAACATTCACTTATATCAGGGGTCGGCAACTAGTCAATCCCGGTCTACCGATAAATCCAAGTGGATGATTTGGTCCATCATTAGGCGACTGTGGGGTGGGGTTATTTTTAATCTAGGGAAACTTTGGACTAGACCTCTTCCGCCGGCATTTAAAATCGCGATGTCCTCGTGATCAAATGTACTTTTTTCCGCATTCCCAACGAAAACTCGAGCGGGCTACTAAAATATATTCGCGAACTGCATGAGATAGGAATGCAATCTTTTCTTTGTAAGGTTCATCATCAACCCTCCCACAATCGCGCCATGTCCTCTGCACGAAAATGGTCGCCTTCCCTAAGATATTTTCTACAGACAGTTGACAGATGGCAAAGAACAACCAGGCGACTGCGGCTGAAGTTCAAAGATGTGTACAAAAGAGACATGAAAGCACTATACATAAATCCAGCAACCTGGGAGGATGATGCTGCCTACCGCACCAAGTGGTGATGCTTCCTACGACGCCACCTCAGATTGGGCGAAAAGAAGCTCTCACAACTGGTGTGGATCTACTGTTCTGGTCATGCAGGGGCACGCGGACATGAAAGAGCTGATAGACTAGCTTCAAGAGCACCTATAGTAGGTGCATTGGATATGGACAAGGTAGAGATATTGAGGACAATTAATGATCGCCTATTAGAGAATGACACTGCAATCGATGAATCGTCAAGGTTAAGATTGCTGGAGTTTGGCACTAGACGTAAGACTGGCAGATGAACGTAAGAGAGGATGCATCCGGCGTATATACAACCAACGCGCAACAGGAACAATTAGCATTCATGCCCTTCGACATTTGCTGACGGAGACTGAGCACTTATGGGTTTGCCCGGAGTGCAATGATGTCGATTCTGAACAACACTCAAAAAGAATGTACCTATATCTTTTTTTTTTCACCTACTTGACCAATGTGTTGAGAGACATGTAACAATTACCAGTTGCAACTCAACTGCGAAAGTTTCACTTGAAATACCCGCTGAGCGCATTCGCACTTTTTTGAGTCTTTGTAAGGTATATATACTGTTAAAAAAAAGAAACGCAACATTTTTGATGTAAATTAATATGAAACAAATATAAAGGTATGTTATAAGGCACTCGTAGGAAATAAAGAAGTAGAACACTAGACAACAGAAAAACAACAGACATGAGTGGCTTACCCAGGATTTGAACCCTGGACCTTCCGTGCGACAACACCGCCTAGCTATGCAAGCGAATCACACTGTCCTCACTGCCATCTACGCATCCCCAAATAAAGGATGTTTCAATGACAGGTCATTAGTGCGAACCTCTATACATAACACCGGAAGTTTACCATGGGCAGTTCAGCCTAGTAATGACGCAATCACTTCTGCTGTTCCCCTATATACTGTATCAGTATTGGTCAGTCCAACAAGACAAAGACCTTAATACTGTGTCCAGTATGATAGTAGACTTAGAACAGTAAGAACAGCTTGCATAGCTAGGCGGTGTTGTCGCACGGAAGGTTCAGGGTTCAAATCCTGGGTAAGCCACTCATGTCTGTTGTTTTTCTGTTGTCTAGTGTCCTACTTCTTTATTTCCTACGAGTGCCTTATAACATACCTTTATATTTGTTTCATATTAATTTACTGTTTACAGGCCTCGTGGTTTCCCTTCCTCATGTGTTATAAATGTTTATACAATACCAAACCTACCCTCTGTCCTGTTCTTACTGTTCTAAGTCTACTATCATACTGGACACAGTATTAAGGTCTTTGTCTTGTTGGACTGACCAATACTGATATATAGGGGAAAAACAGAAGTGATTGCGTCATTAATAGGCTGAACTGCCCATGGTAAACTTCCGGTGTTATGTATAGAGGTTCGCACTAATGACCTGTCATTGAAACATCCTTTATTTGGGGATGCGTAGATGGCAGGGAGGACAGTGTGATTCGCTTGCATAGCTAGGCGGTGTTGTCGCACGGAAGGTCCAGGGTTCAAATCCTGGGTAAGCCACTCATGTCTGTTGTTTTTCTGTTGTCTAGTGTTCTACTTCTTTATTTCCTACGAGTGCCTTATAACATACCTTTATATTTGTTTCATATTAATTTACTGTTTACAGGCCTCGTGGTTTCCCTTCCTTATGTGTTATAAACATTTTTGATGTTACTTTTATAAAAGATATTCGCTGATTGGACATCAGTCAACCTTTCGACTGTGTCCATCTGGTCATTAACTTCTCGTGGTTACCTGAATTGTACTCACCTCATGATTTGTGAGGTCATGAAAGAGGTCAAGGTCAAAACAACATTTTTGACAATAACCCGTGACAGGTTCATGAGAATCCAGTGAAACTTACTGAACACAAAACTCTCTGACCATATTATTGAATGCCTATAAAAGATTGACGCTCCTCGAATAAATTCAGTTGAAAATTCAATGCGCAAGTATGGCTCATCTCACTACAGAACAACGACTCATCATCATTTGACGTTTACAGACTGGACAGTCACAAAAAGTAGTGGCCAGACAATTTAATGTGGTTAGAAGCACCATTAGTCGCCTTTGGAGGCGATTTCAAGAAACTGGCTCAGTGGCAGACCGGTCGTGCAGTGGAAGACCCAGAGTCACAACTCCTGCCGAATACCGCTTCATACGGCAGCGTCACCTCAGGAATCGACTTGCATCTGCGTCCTCCACAGTCCAGTCAATGTCAGCAGCTCGTCGAATTTCAGATCAAACGGTCAGGAGTTATTGTCAAAAATGTTGTTTTGACCTTGACCTTTTTCATGACCTCACGAATCATGAGGTGAGTACAATTCAAGTAACCACGAGAAGTTAATGACCAGGTGGACACAGTCGATAGGTTGCCTGAAGTCCAATCAGCGAATATCTTTTATAAAAGTAACACCAAAAATGTTGCGTTTCTTTTTTTGAACAGTATATATATCAGGCGCCCCCGTCACGGATTGCACAAATTTTTTTCCCCACCAAAGTTGCAGTCTGGAGCTTATTTAAAAGTCGTGCACTTCTGGCCTTTGCACTAAACAGCGCGACGCTCAGTATAGCGTGCATCTTTTTTCCCCCACCAAAGTTGAGTTATATTTTAAATAATAAATAGAAAACAAACGGTAGTGTCAAAAATGTAATATATTTTATTGTTATTATTTTTTTGCCGTTTAATTGTTTCCATTTGACCTTGAACAGGACAAATTACAAAAAATTTTTTTCTTCAAAACTGTACACAAATAGGTAAAGCAACTTCATTCAGAATCACCAAATAAGTTGCCCAGTCTTCTAAATTGTTGCAGATAAGGGAGTGAGGTGCTAGAGAATTTACAATACTAGATCAAGTAACCACTTCCCTTCTTCGCTGCCTTTGCCTTTCCGGACCCAAGAGCAGAGTTGGATATTTATTTACAGATGATAGACTGTAGCGTGACGCCACAGTTGTTCCAAACCGCTATCGCTATCGAGAGGCCTGCGATCTAACCAAGGCGCTTTCATAAATAGGTGTTGGCCTAAAATAGAAGGATTGTAGTGGTGTGACAAGATCACTAATGTGGTATTTATGACACAAACTATACAAGTGCCAGATAGGACACACACTGAGCAAACCTGCTGATAGATTTACCAGGCAGTCCTTGTTCTGTGATCCCTAGGGTAAGAGAGGCAGCGGAAGACCAGGGAATACACGGAGAAGAGTACTGGTGACAGATATGAAGAGGATGACAAAGATATGAACAGACCTTAAGGAGTTCAAAGATGCTGATGACGATGACTAGGAAAGTAATTTACAATCGATGACGTAGTTGCTGTTCGGTATTACAAAAATGTTGTTTGACAAAAAAATAGGGAGAGAAAAAAATTTGTGACGTCACGTAAAAAAAAAAAAAGGGGGGGGGGTGTCTGGGTTTTTGTGACGAAATGTGACAAGGGGGAAGGGGTGTAAAAATGACAAAAATTGCGTGATGTCATATGTGGATGACCTCATGTCTGAAATTCTGCTTATCCGAATTTATCTCACAGATGGACATTTACATCAGAATAAGAGATAAAGCATGAAGCAATTATCTTACCTATTCAGAAACAGGTATTTTGATTTTAAATTCCGCATATTTTAAAGTTGTCAAAAGCTGTTCAGTGAACCTAAAATGTAGTGTCAAGTTAATTGCTAGTAGCATATAGCAGCAAATGTAGTGTCAAGTTAATTGCTAGTAGCATATAACAGCAAATTTAAAAACTTCGAATCGCCTTTTGGCTTAATAATTTTGCGTGCTCTGTTACCGTTTCCTACACAGATTCCAAGAGCGATAACCACTGTTGGACAAATAAGCTGATATAAGAGTTTCTTTCCCTGACCTAAGGACTTTTCCGTTGTTTAGTGTTTTGTTTCCATATTTCTTAGAGTGCCTGTCAAATACTGGTTTATGTCTATTATTTACTATTCACATGCCTCGGGTTTCACTCTTTGTTTATCTTCAGATTTCAAACGAGTTGTCCCGTTGCTGTCAGAGTTTAAAGCAAGCCCTTTTCTTGCAAACCGTGGTGACCAGTTTTTGCTCATCCGGCAGGACTATTACGTGCTTGCTGGTTTAATGAATGATAGCATTGTAATGTATTGACGGAAGCTCAGAGATTTATTAACCTTTTATCGCATGTTCACCATAAAGATTATGTACGGCCACGTAGTACTGTAACTTAGGCGATGAAGACAGAACTTCTACTTATGCCAGTCCAAATTTGCGTTGAGACAGAAAAATTACTTTGACTTATCCGAAAATTCTAGTTATCAGAATTCGACTTTAACCGGGGCTTATAAACAAGGCCGAAGAAGACATTTGGCTGGGACCTTCAGAAATACTTCAACTTAAGCGAAATTCGATTGAACTTTTAAGCGAGTTCCGCTTAAGTGGACTGCACTGTAGATTTTGTAACCTCATTCCTCATATTCTACTTTTATTCGCAATAGAAGACAACTCTGTCGTGGACGACTTGATTTAATATTATATTATTATCGCAGTTGAAATATCGAAATTTTGGAGCAACCTTTAACTGGTTTGAATGACAACTGGTTTAGCCGCAGTGGTTAGTGCACTGGTTTCCTAGCTCGGTGGTCCATGGTTCGATCCCCAGTTGAGGTGAAATATTTTAGACCACCAACTGCTCCGCGGTCGTGCAACGCCGGAAAGGTTAAGGCAGCTGACGTGATGCTGATTGCATCACCTCTAGTGTGCTGATGGCCAAGAAAATATGGGCCTAACATCATATTCCCAAATGCCTCAATGGGCGTGTAACTGGTTTAAATTGATTTCTGATTATAAATTTCTTGATTATATATATATATATATATATATATATATATATATATATATATATATATATATATATATATATACTGTGAACGGTGGTTTGTTTTAGAAAAGTAAGTGAGTGTAGATAAATGGTTTGGAAAAAATGAATGGAGTTGTTAAAAGACTGTTCGTCTTTGTTGAAGGGAAGTGATATGTATAGAGGAGTGCTTTGAGCAAAGGGAGGAAACTCCGTGGTTTCCACTTAGAAGATGTAGTAGTTATTTTTAGAGTTAAGCATATTAAGTGAGTCCAAAATTGTGGTGGGACAAATTTGCATGTAAAGTTTTTGTAATAAGAATTGAAGAGAAGTGTATGGTTTTGAGTCTAATCACCAAAGGGAGATAACTTGGAATTATGTCCCTTGTAAGTTTTGGTGGGTGAGCAAGAAAAAAATACGCACGAGAAAGTTGTGGTAGGATGAACACATTTTAGGAGTGAATGGAAAATGTTAAAACGAGGGATTTAGAGTCTGATTTTGAACGCGCTGAGCGTAAGTTAGCAAGTGTGTACTAGAGAGATGGTAGTTTGGAAGTTCATTAGTGAGCGAGGTTCTTGATATTCATGTTTCTGGAAAACAAGCCATTTTTGATGTGGTTGGCTACTGTGGTTATAGACACGCCATAACAAGAGTTATGTTATCAAGTTGTCAAGGTTTTGTGTTTTTCAAGACAGCAGGTATGATTGCAGTTTATATTGAAGATAGATTTTTTAATAGATAAAACAGAGACAGACGTAGTGATCAGGTAAACTGGTAGAAAATCAACATCCCTGGCAGTTGTAGGCCAGTCTTCTAGCAAGATACACCAGAAGGTCACTAAGTGAAACGTTATAAAGATAAACTAACTTTCTTAGAAGATCACCCAGGTGATATAGCAGTGGAGAAATTAGACGAGAGCAGATCAGTGACATATATGTACAAGAATATGATTTTCGGATGTTCGCTGAATTGAGAAAATGTACGAATGGGAATTATACCAAGTTGAATGTATAAATCTATGAGATAAATTCGCAGAAGAGAGAAGCGGATTCTACTTTAGGAAAATAAAACTTTGAAGTTCGTTTTACTGTTGTTGGAGTACAGTGTGTCAACAGAGTTAGAAACCATCTGTACATCTTGTCTAACAGTGCATTTCATCTATATATATATATATATATATATATAACTTTTTTATATATATAATTATAATATTTTATATATATATATATATTTATATATATAATTATATATAATATAATATTATAAAATATATATACTGAAGCACATTAAAAACGCACCACTATTATATATACTGATGCCGAGAAGCTGGCAAAAAAAAGTGTGGGAATGGATTTTCCCCGTGTTTGCCATGAGGTAGAGAGCGAATGGCTGCTGGAATGGAAAGTGCAAGATTCAACCCATGGGTGTGTGTACAGACTACATGAAAACGATGAAAGTTACACGTGCAACACGATTCTCAACAGCTATGACCCTGAAAATGTGTACGCGTTGTGGCAGTATACTCGGTATAAAAAGGCCGTTGAGACAAAACACCCAGTACATGTGCTTGAAATGCCACGACTATCTGAAAACGACCGCCAACGAGCCATTGGTATGTTGGAGACCGGAATGAGCTCGCGGGCCATTGCCAGAAGG
>JAMPIV010013497.1:20000-180808 GCA_024509875.1 Oreohelix idahoensis
AATCAGATGGAGAAATGATCCCCAGTCGTTGCATGTCACCAATTTCTCTCTCGACAGTTGATTTGAAATGCATGGGCAATGGATACGGTTTTACCCTAATAGGCTGATCACATGTCAGAGTGATATCATGCCAAATCAGGTCTGTCCGTCCTGGCAGATCTGTGAGGACATCCTTAAACTCCGCTAATATAATCTGTACTTCCGACTTTTGTTCTACTGTTAGGTCATCCCCGATTCGCACCATATTCCATGACTCCGAAGGAACCAGGGGTACGAGGAATAACTGGATATTCCCTTCACCTTTTTCATCTCCCGTGTCATCAATGACTGCCGTACATGCCACTGTTGCTTCAGTCTGTGCTTCCCTTGTGACTGCTTTCAATGACTCAGGTCGTTCTACATATGGCCTCAGCATATTCACATGAAATACCTTCTCCTTATTTCGGACCGAAATTAGGTAATCGACATCTGTCATTTTTTAACCACCTTGAATGGTCCTTGCCACGTAATGCTCAAGCGATCCTCTTTAGCTGGTAAAAGTAGCCAAACTTCCTCACCTGGAACCAGGGATACTAGTTTGGAGTTCCGATTTGCGTACTTCCGATACCGTGCTAACGACCCCGCCAAACAATCACGTGCCACCAAACAAGATTTTACAATACGTTCTCTGAGGCTCACTACATACTCATAACTCGTAACTGAGGTGCTATTTGCACATTTTCCAGTTAATAAATCCTTCAATATGTGCATCGGCCCCCCTTGGGCTTGCCCCATACAGTAATTCGAAAGAGGAAAATCCTGTACTATAGGCAAACAGGACCGCTGGGAGTAATCTATCCCATTCTTGTGGAGATTCTGCGGTCACTTTTGCCAGCATGTGTTTTAACGCACCGTTAAAACGCTCGCAAACTCCGTTTGACTGAGGATGATATGGACTCGTGAATGTTTGGGCAATACCCAACAGCCCAGTGATTTCTGACATCTCCTTCGAAATGAACTGACGGCCCCTATCCGATAATATCTCTTCCGGAAAACCAAACCTGCAAAACAACATGTGCAAAGCCTCTGCGACTGCTTGTGGAGTAATACTCTTCATCGGTAACGCCTCCGGCCACCTGGTGTACAAATCTACCATCGTTAAAATGAAACGATATCCCCTGTCTGAAGTGACCGAGAGGGGGCCTATAATATCAATCGCTACTTTCTGGAAAGGCCGTACTGACAAGTCCGTAACCTGCACTGGAGCTTTGGGAGTTCTGCCTTTATGCCTCATCTGTTGGCATATCTTACAGGACCTACAATATAGTTTAATGTCCTTGCTAAACAATGGCCAATAGAATTGTGACAGCACCCTCTGGCGCGTTCTAGCCACACCCATGTGTCCTGCAGTCATGTGCAACCTCTAACACTTTTGCTCTAAAACTACACGGTACCACCACTTGGCGCTGAGTTTGTACTCCCTTAGCGAAACACCTAGTGAGAACATTATTCTTGAGCTCGAACCAATGTCTGGCCAACTTCGTGCACTTTACATCACCTCTCTCGGCAAAGTTGTAAAATTTACGCAATGATCCGTCTGACCGTTGGTGCTGGATAAAGTCCGACACCTGTGTATCCTGACTTCCAGTGACCAATTCCGATGTCTTAGCTTCATGATGCGTCGCTTCTAATGAGTCATCTGCCTTTGACTGCGCCCTAGTAATCACCGCATTGGCCCTAAGCACACGATTGTCCCTCCATTTCCTAATGTCCATCTGAGTACATTCCTGCACACCTTGCACATTACCCACAATCAAATCCGCTATCGGTGCTTCGAGTACACAGGCCTGTACTCTACCAGATATGAAGGGTGTGTCTACCTCAATAATGGCAAGAGGGTAATACTCAATGTTACCCCCGAAAGTGACACATCTTGCTGTCTTACCTATCAAACATGAGTCGTCAATGCAGGATCTACGAACTCCTATAGTTGTGCAGCCCGTGTCTCTCAACACAGACAATTCCTGCTTTTGCACAAATCCTGGATGCAATTCCAAATGACCATTTTCTTCAAGAGAAGAGAGACAAGGCAGAGTGTGACCACAAATAAGCATAGGCTTACCGTCTGGTTCAAATAATGGCCTACACCCTTCGCAATTCTCATTGTTAAAGGTTTCTAATATGCAAGCCGAATTCGCTCGTTCTGAATTATTAGCACAGACCTTTGCCAAATGTCCTGTTCCATTACAAAGACTACAGTGTAGCTGAGTATTGCTATCCTTTTTCGGACTAATGTTTGGAGAGTGTCTGACTACTCGGTCTGACTCCTTTTTCTCAAAGGATTTGTTTCTTTGGTAAGGTGAGCTTTTGCGAAATCGTCTTTGTTCCTGCTCGTTTGGCGCATCTATGTGGATCTGATTCCGCGGGTACCTATCCTGTCTGTCTCCAGTATATCTGTATTGATTTCTATCAGATTGATAGTTAAATTTCTTCCTCGGTGATCTATGGTCCCGATAATTGTCATACCGTGCAGGAGATCTGTCTCCTCGAAAGTAGGGTCTATCATAATTAAATCTTCTGGGGCCAAATCTATCGGCACTCTTCGATCTATGTTGATTGTAAGGTTTTCTAGTAATCTTTCCTATACTCGCTGAGAAAGTCTCAGAGATACTCTCCCTGTGTATGACCTTTCCTGGATGCGCGGTCACGTATTGGTGTCCTACTTCTGACATCGTACCGATGTTTGTGGGCTTGCGTTCTTGGAAAAACGCAATAAGCTCAGATGAACACGATGACAATACCTTGTCCCGTAACATAAGGTCGAAAAGCCCATCAAAGTCTTTAGTAATACCTTCCATCTCAATCCATCGATTTAATAGCTGAGTAATTTTCGCAATGAAATCCTCAAAATCCTGATTGACGCTTGGTCTCACGTCTCGGAAACGAGCCCGATACCCTTCCGCCGTTAGTCGAAATTTCCTTAACAACCTCTCCTTGACTATGTCATAATTTGCTCTGTCGGCTAAAGGGATACTATACACAGTTTCTAACGCAGATCCTGAAAGCAAGTTTCCCAGCAGAACAGGCCATTCCTCCTTCTTTATCTTCCAAGCCAAAACTACTGCTTCAAAACGTTCCAAATACACGTCCATACTGCCCAAATCTTGATTAAAATTGGGTAACCGTAGTCTATAGGGACGTGAGAATTCATTCCCACCTGAATCCTGCTTCCTGGACTCATTATCTAGCTTCTTCAGATTTATTTTTCTGTCAGCTTCAATTTTCTTCAACTCTTTCTCTGCTTCTATCTTGAATTTGTCAGCTTCTATCTTCTTCATCTCTTTCTCTGCTTCTATTTTCAATTTCTGGAATTCTCTCTCCTCATACCGTTCCATTCTATCATTTTCCTGTTTTTCTTTCCATTTTTTTTCTGCCCATTCCTGTAGAGCAGGGCCTGTTAATGCTAGCTCTTTACCAACCTCAACAAATTCTAAGAGGCTAGCCATCGTAATATAATGTAATTAAATTACAATTTCTTAAAGCAGTACTCAGTGTACAAAAAAAAGGCCTTCAGTATTCCCCACTGGAAAATTATCAGATATTGTACTAAAAAAAAAAAAATTAAAATTATATGTAATGCCTAGTCAGAAATACTGACTGTACCAATCAAATAGGTGTATTCAGTATAATGGTGTGAAGTTATTCAACAGCATGATTTGCTGTACCCATGACACCCATAATATTTAAGCAGTGAACCTAAATCCCACTGCAATACAATTAATGGCATAAACATACATGTGATTCTCAACCAAACCAGATAACTACGTCTACACAAGCAAAAATACACAACCTACTCTTATGCTATCGGTACTGGAATTGAAATTGAGATACACTTCACTAAAACAAAACAAACATAAATATAAACAATGATGACAATAATGAAGATGATCAAGATGACCTTACTACACGAACGAACACAACACAACAGTACGGTGGAATAAGAAAAACAAATCCTCAGACAGCAGCAGATGTCTAATTATAAACCGTAGCTGTTAGCAAATGAAACAAGAGTTTGGGAAATTCACATATGTACATGATAGTAAGAAGAATACAAGAGAATACTCCAATTAAACATGACAAAGAGACACTATTACAAATATGACACCGTGCAAACAAACCAGACCTGCACTACTAATACACTTAAATGTGCAACGTGAATTATGCAGGGCAGCCAATAGGGTCAGCTCTATGTGCCCGTGCTCCGGCACACAATTCACATAGCAACAGTCCTAAAGAACAGTTTAGCATAATCTCTTTCCGCAATGCAAACGAGAAAATCCTAAATCCACACAACACCCAAATGACACCAAAATTATACTTCTACGAAGACACAACAAAAACCTACAATAGACAATGAAGTGACCAAAGGTAATATGTTGCAACACCACACCAGTTGGATGACGTACTCACCAACCAAATGGAAAAGAGGTCACAGGAGAATGATTACTAATATATAATATTATAAAGTAGAAAGGTACTAAAAGAAAGATAATTGTCCAATAATATATAATAATAGTAATAATACTACATTAAAAAAATTAACTATAAATCAATTAAATTGATGATCTCCGAAGGTCTGGGTTCCTGATGATGACGTTGATATCCACAGCACCTTAGTCACTAATGATCCAATGGTCCACACAACGAACGACACGTTACAAAGTTACGTAAAGTTACAAATATTGTCCATTAGGATGACCCCTGAGTAAGGCACAAAGTCCACACTTGTCACCAGATAGTGCCTTGTCTTCACTGAAATATCACAGGGATGTCAAGCAAAAAGTCAGACCACGCGCATCAAAGTTATACCCCAACTGTATACTAGCTCGTCATCAGCACAAGGCGAGGATTTGCCAGCTCCACTCCAATAACATCTCACGAGTTCATGAAAGTTACCACCGTTTGCAAAGGTGTAGTGCAGTCTTCTACGTGAGAAAAAGTTCAGTACAGTTTATGATGATGGACTGCAGTGTTTTGTATAAGGCAAAGATCGTAACGTAAATCTGGTACTGTTCAGCTTCTAGCAACCTCCGTAACGACCGTGTGTAAAATGTTGATACTGTAATGCACCAGTTCCCGTGTTCGGCATGCACCCAGTTCCACAAGAAGACTCAACCACTTGATTTCCACAGGTACGTCGTCTCCTGAGCCAGTAAACACTGTGTAGTGGCAACACTGTCCCACTGTTGGCTTTCAAACGGCGCTGCAGCGGCCTCTAGTCTTGACCAGTCAGACGCTGAAATGAATGCTACCAAGGCTGCCATCAACTTGTTCGCCCAACCTGTACTAGCAGCAACATATTCGTCCTGTCAGCCCCGCAGACAACAAAATGAATGTCAACGACCCTGCCACAACCTGGTTCACACCGCAAACGTTGGCGTCGTTTTCTTAACCAGAGTGCTCAATGTCGCCCTGACATTTTGTTAGCTCTGACACAGCGTACTGTTCATAATAAATCCCCCACTTCACTGTGCATCGCTACTCCGTGACCCGTGACTCACTATTAAAAAAAAAAAAAGTACCCGACAACTACGTGACTGAAAAAACAGGCCTACAGTGTATGTGACCTACAATAGATTTCTGACCTGGCGACATAAATATCAAGAGAAGGGAACACAGTGGCAAATTTACACTTCATATTTTTAAGCAGAATATGACAAGAAAATCAAATTTGAGGACCCAAATACGAGCTCCCCACCTGACACAGGGTATTTTGTATTAAATACACATATGCCTTAGTCCTCGAAATACTACACATGAGAGACAGAGAGAGGTGGAGTGGAACACATTCAAATAATAACGAACACTAGCAATGTTCCCAACTCTGTCTAATGTATTCAAATAATTATCACCACAAAATCACAACATTATATGTAGTTAGCGAAGTGTAACACATTGATGAAAATCTCAAATAACCGAATGCCTTATCTTCTCACAACTAAATATCCTCTTGCATTCGACAATACGAGTCGGCCATCATCACCTCAAAACCTCCTCGCTCTCCCTCTACTCTCTCTTCTTCACTGCCCAATCAGAACGCCCCTTGCGTTCACCCCTGACCTGCTGACCTCGCAGTCTCGTGTTGTTAAGTGTATGAAAACACCTCTCACACCCAACTGACATTATGTACCCGCCCCCAGCGGAGCACCGCCAGTCTACAGCTGTGTTAATCACACTGTGACAATATATATATATATATATATATATATATATATATATATATATATATATATATATATATATATATATATATATATATATATATATATATATATATATATATATATATATATATATATATATATATATATATATATATATATATATATATATACTGTTCAAAAAAAAAAAAGAAACGCAACATTATTGCAGTGGTAATGGACACCAAATTTCAAACTTGTACCACAATTTTATTTTACGGAATTAATGTTTCAATCTTGGCATGAAGAAACTTTCAGACTTTAACAATGAAATGATTTTCATTAAATTTGGTTTGGACTTTTATTCTTTGCGACTGAGGCCTCCGTTTCAGTAAGGTGTATGGCCTCCTCTTGCCTCTATCAGAGAACGACATCTCCTTGACATGGATCCGATTAGCCGCTAGATCTGTTGTTGTGGGATGGCTGCCCACTCTTCCCGCAGTGCAAGAGACAACTGTCGGAGATTGGCTGGAGCCACGTGTCGCTGGCGGAGTTGTCTGTCGAGTTCATCCCATAAGTGTTCTATGGGGTTCATGTCTGATTACATGGCTGGCCACGGAATGGTCTGGACGTTGTTGTCAGCGAGGAACTGGGTGGTGAGTTGTGCCACATGAGGTCGAGCGTTATCCTGCTGAAAAATCGACCCCCGTGCAGCCAGAAGTGGACGGACTTGAGGACGAAGAATTTCAGCGACGTATCGTTTGGCATTCAGGCGTCCTTCAATTTGCACCAGGTCACTTCTTGCCATGAAGTTGATCGCCCCCCACATCAGTACACCTCCACCACCATGTGAAGGAGCCTCACCAACGGTGTTCTGGGCGTAGTGCTCATGGACTCTGCGGTAAACTCTTCTCCGTCTATCGTGTCGCTGGAGCACAAAAAAATGATTCATCACTAAACCAAACCCGTCTCCAGTCATTCCCAACGGTCCATTGACGATGCTGGTTCGCCCACTGCAGTCGGTTCTGGCGATACCGGTTCGTAAGAACAGGACCTCTGTAGAGTCTTCTAGCCCAAAGACCAGAGTCGTGCAGCCGGTTCCTGACCATTTGATCTGAAATTCGACGAGCTGTTGACATTGACTGGACTGTGGAGGACGCAGATGCAAGTCGATTCCTGAGGTGACGCAGCCTTATGAAGCGATCTTCGGCAGGAGTTGTGACTCTGGGTCTTCTACTGCGCGGCCGGTCTGCCAATGAGCCAGTTTCTTGAAATCGCCTCCAAAGGCGACTAATGGTGCTTCTAACCACATTAAATTGTCTGGCCACTACACTTTGTGACTGTCCAGTCTGTAAACGTCCAATGATGACGAGTCGTTGTTCTGTAGTGAGATGAGCCATACTTGCGCATTGAATTTTCAACTGAATTTATTCGAGGAGCGTCAATCTTTTATAGGCATTCAATAATATGGTCAGAGAGTTTTGTGTTCAGTAAGTTTCACGGGATTCTCATGAACCTGTCACGAGGTATTGTCAAAAATGTTGTTTTGACCTTGACCTCTTTCATGACCTCACGAATCATGAGGTGAGTACAATTCAGGTAACCACGAGAAGTTAATGACCAGGTGGACACAGTTGATAGGTTGACTGATGTCCAATCAGCGAATATCTTTTATAAAAGTAACACCAAAAAAGTTGCGTTTCTTTTTTGAACAGTATATATATATATATATATATATATAGCGTGTCCGGCAGAATCACTACCAATAACAAATGTCAATATTTCCTCATCCATGTAAGTTAGAATTATTTTTTTATGGTTACCTCGTATAGAAACCATCACATTTTTAGGAGCAGTGAGATAATTGATAAATTGTCCGATAATGTGCAGATAACGCATACGTAATGCGCAGCCGCAGAATGTGATAACGCGTGTAGTGAAAATGGCGGAGTTCACGGTGCAGGAAAAAGTGCAATGCTGTTATTGGCTTGCGGAATTAAAGTTTACCATTGTTGTGCAAAGGAGATTCAGGCAGGAATATGGACAGAAACCTAAAGAGCGACAAACCATAGTGAAATGGCACAAGCAACTGTTGGAAACAGGTTCTTTGTTGAGAAAGAAGGGAAGCGGCAATGAAGCGTTGTCTCCAGATAGAGTTGAAGCAGTTAGCGAAGCTTTTAAACGTAGCCCGCGGAAATCCATTCGACGGGCAAGTGGAGAATTGGGTATTCCAAAATCTACTGTTCACGACATTGTGCACAACAGATTGTGGTTTAGAGCCTACAAGATCCAGCTAGTGCAGAAGTTACAGCCAAATGATAAACCCAGACGGGCCGAGTTCGCAAATGCAATGCTATGTCACCTCGATGATGACAATGAATTTCTCAATCGTGTGGTTTCTCCGATGAAGCGACCTTTCACACTTGTGGCAAAGTTCACCGGCATAATTGTAAGATATGGGGAAATGAAAACCCACATGTCGTAATGGAGCATGAGCGAGACAGCCCTAAACTTAACGTGTGGTGTGCCATAACCTCAAATTATGTGATCTGGCCATTTTTCTTCGCCGAAGCCACAGTCAGAGGAGCAACATACCTAAACTTGCTGCAAAATTTTGCAGTTCCTAGGATACCAGAAGGATTCATACTCCAGCAAGATGGAGCACCTCCACACTATGCCAATGAAGTAAGAAACTACCTTCATCAACAATTTCCAGACAGATGGATTGGAAGATTAGGTCCCATTGATTGGCCACCAAGGTCACCAGATTTGACCCCCTTAGATTTCTTTCTATGGGGATACTCAAAAAGCTTTGTCTATCAAACTCCGGTGCAGGGGCTGGATAATCTTCGGCAGCAAATAATTGACGCTTGTGCATCCGTCACACCTCAGATGCTGCAAAACACGTGGAGAGAGATAGAAAACCGTCTTGACATTCTTCGAGCCACTAAAGGCGCTCATGTGGAGAACTACTGAAACTTGGTGGAGATCTACTGAAACTTGGTGGAGATCTACTGAAACTTGGTGAGTTGCTATTGAAACTTAATGAGTTTGCCTAACAGAAAATCAAAATCCGGTCGGTCTGCTATTATTAGTATAAAAAATATTGACATTTGTTATTGGTAGTGATTCTGCCGGACACACTGTATATATATATATATATATGTGTGTGTGTGTGTGTGTGTGTGTGTGTGTGTGCGTGTGCGTGTGCGTGTGCGTGCGCGTGCGCGTGCGCGTGCGCGTGCGCGTGCGCGCACACGTATGTTTGCATATGAATATGCATATGCATATATATATATATATGCATCTATACATATATATCTATCTATATATCTACATATATATATATATATATATATATATATATATATATATACTGTATATATATATATATAATCTATAACCACTTAGCAAGAAACAGGTCACTGGCTTCCTAGCTCAGTGGTCTATGGTTCGATCCCCAGATGAGGTGGGATTTTTTTAGGCCGCAAACGGCTTCTGGGTCGAACCAGCCCCAATTGGGTACCAGAGAAACGCTGGGAAGGTTAAGGAGGCCGGCGTGATACTGACCACATCACCCCTAGTGTGCCGATGGTCAAGATAATATGGGCCCAACACCATATTCCCAATATGCCTCAAAGGGCGTGTAACGGGATCCTTTACTATATATATATATATATATATATATATATATATATATATATATATATATATATATATATATATATATTTATATATATATATATATATATATATATATATATATATATATATATATATATATATATATATATATATATATATATATATATATAATATATATATATATATATATATATATATATATATATATATATATATATATATATATATATATATATATATCCGACCAAAAACAACCCGGTGGAGGACTGTGGAGGCTGAGATGCAAAGAATGAACCAGAGTTAAGGCACTGTACGAAGGATGGCCACCGACCGAAGAAAGTGGAATCAATTTGTTGTTGCCCTACAAGACGCCACTAGGCGTGATGGCCACTGACTGCTTTGACGGTCGGCGGCTATGGATCAAAGAAGAAGAAGATATATATATATAATAATATATATATATATATATATATATATATATATATATATATATATATATATATATATATATATATATATATATATATATATATATATATATATATATATATATAAGTCGATTCCTGAGGTGACGCAGCCTTATGAAGCGGTCTTCGTCAGGAGTAGTGACTCTGGGTCTTCCACTGCGCGGCCGGGCTGCCACTAAGCCAGTTTCTTATAATTCTGGCTCATACGTTTGCTTTCATACATGTAATAACTGAATGCGCAACTATTGTTTAGTTTTAAAACAACAGGTACCGGTAACAAATTTAATAATCAATTAGTATTAACAGTTTAAACTAATGCTGGTGAATTGTATATTGGAATCAAATTTTCTCTTCACAGAGATTTAGGGTGAGTATATAGTTCAGAAAATTATGTCCGGTTGCTGGTGCCTTCTTATAAGCACTTAACCGATATAAGGGGGTCCTTCAGCCGTTTTTATTCGTCAGTTCTTCGGTGGTGAGGGCTCTTCTCTACACAACTTGTCCAATTTAGGCGATTGGTGTTGATTCCCTGCGTTTCACTCATGACTAGCTTCGTTCCACGAACATTTAGACAAAATAGAAAAACAAATGCCTCTGCTAAGTACATTTTTGGGCTGTCAATTAACAGGCACATTCTCGCTGTCCACCCATCAATGTTAATCTTTCAGAAGAATTAAATTCTCGAGTATACAGTGTAGCTCAGGGAAGATGATTAAAAATCACCAATATTCTTCTAGGTATTAAACTGGGAAAATGTGTCTGGACGGTGCGAATAATGAGTTGCCTTAGTTACAATTAACAGAGTGCGTATATCTCACAAAATATTATACACTTTAGGCACATGTGATGTAATCATTAGTCATCACTGCTCCATTCGGAGTCTGGGGTCACCTCTGCTGTCGGCTTTCCGCACGACTAGCCAGAAGAAATCACCAGTGCTTGCTGTAGTGGTTTATGAATATACTAGTTTTATATGTTGAGGTTGTCAGCCTCATATATAACCACTTAGCAAGAAACAGGTCACATTCACATTTGTAAAATAATTGCTACACTTACCCAAAGTTTTGGGAATACACAGTCTCCTCGCAGAGAATAGAATGGGCACGAGCAATTTAGATTATATGCTCTCGAATTACTTGGTCTGGAAATTTTGAATCCCTCTTATGACGGGTGAATCTGCGAAACACTTGGTTTGGGAAAGTTTCACTTATGACGAGTGATCCAATTCCTTAGGTATCCAGTCCTAATATTTAAAGTCCTGGTCCCTTAAGTTTTCAGAGTTGCATTTATAAATGCGGGCTTACGTTTTAAGGTTCTGTTTCCCAAGTACTTCGATCTGTCACTTTTTAAGTATGGAATTCTAGGTACGATCCTTCTTGCTTTGGCTTTTGGGAGTTGCTCGTTTGAAGTTGCGAAGCCTGTCTATGTCTCTGATTTCGTTATGATAGGAAACTCTTTACAGAGCGATACAACAGGAGGCAATCTGATCATCAGAAGAAGTCCCCCCATCGGACAAGTGTTTCGGCCCAGTATACTCCTTTACACTCTAAGGGGGGCGGGCCCACTTGGGTCATGACTCCCAAGCGTCTCAGCCTCCTGTTGTCTTGTATCGAAAATGAACCCATTTCACTTATGGTAGCAACTTTAATCCACAACTCCGCCAGCCGTGGAGGCAATTGTGAAAGTAACAAAGAGAAGACAAATTATTCCGTTCGTTCCGTCGCACACACTGAGACACCATCGCGAAGCTGAAGAGCCTAGCCACTGAAATTCTGACTCTGACACCTCCTATAATATACATCGCCTGTTGCCCCTCAGTCACAGCCCGCTCACTAGTACACCACAAAACTCAGCGTTTTGTGGACTTAGAAAAATTCCTGGTGTTTTCTGTACCGCAGCGTTTATTGTCACGATTTCCATTGCCCATTGCGGTTGTTCCACAGCCAGCCTGATGCCTTTTCGGCAGTTTCACTAAGCCTCTTCAGTGCCATTGTTCTCGCCTGTCCCTTCAGCCCCAACAGTTTCAATAGATCATACATTGATGCAGCCACAAGCCCTCTTGCGCCCACTTCAACAGCCATGACCCTTGTAGTGAACCCCTCGTGTCTCAGATCCGCGGCCAGATCACTATATTTGGCCGCTTTGAACGAATGTTGCTCGTCTAATCTGGATTCAAATGGCACGGTCAGTTCAATCAGTATGACCTGAAGCGTTGAAGAAGAATGAAGCACTATATCCGGCCGTCTCCGCGATTTTCTGATACTCTCTGGATATGCCCCTCGTCCAGGTAGGTCTACCGCCATCTCCCAGTCATTTGCACAATCAAGAAGAGATGGTAAACTGCTACCTGGTTTACTCGGTTTGGGGTGTGCTGACTTTCCTGCCCTCAGAAAGTATGTATTTGCGGTGCTCGGCCTGGGTTTGCTGTTCGCCTTCATCCTTGCTAGATCTATTGTCGCAGCAAGCTCATTTAGCACTTTGTTATGGCGCCAGGTGTATCGCCCTTGCCCTAATGACACCTTACACGCTGAGAGCACGTGTTCGAGTGTCTGCCTCCCCTGGCACAGGGGGCACTGCTCATCATCCGACTTCCCCATTTCACAAGGTTGGTGGCCGACGGCAGCAGGTCATACATTGATCTAACAACGAAGCTGAGCCTAAGAGGTGCCATATGCCATATATCATTCCATGTCAAGGACCTCTGCAGGGCTCCTTCCCATGTAGTCCATTGGCCTTGTTGGACCTGCTGCACTGCTTTTTGCAACCTCTTATCATTCTCAGCCTCTCGTATCTCATGAACAACCATGTCTCTGCGCTCCCTGCTTGATGCCTTGGACCACCAGCGGATGTCTCCATGACCAAATCCCCGTCTATTCGTCTGTGTGTATCCGATTACCTCCCTCAGTTTGAGTGACTCTTGGGCAGCATCAACAGCTTCTTCCACTCTCCACTTCCTTCCCGTTTTCAGTGTGGGCTGAATGGACTTAACCACGTCATCAGCTGACTCGCGTAGCATCATTGCAAGCCTTGCCTTTCCAACTTTGTACTCTTCAACAACTGACTTGAAAGGAAGCAGAAGTTTTGACTTTTTGCAGTACAGTGCTACATCTGACAGACCTGGTGGTACCCCTAGCCACTTTCTCATGAACTTGTTGACCTTCTGCTCTATAGCTTCGACTGTACTTGTGCTTATTTCATATATAAGCAGTGGCCACAGCAACTTCGGTATCAACATGAACTGGAGGCACCACAGTTTGAACTTTCCCAAGAGTCTGCTTTGGTCTATGATCTGTAGCCCTCTGTCTGCCATTTCTATTGTCTGTTGCACTGCCTTCGAGTCTTTTAATGAGGCATCGTACACCCTGCCAAGACTTTTAACAGGTTCCTCAATAACAGTAGGGATTCTTTGGTTGGAAACCACGAATATGTCTTCTGCTATCTTCCCTTTCCTGCCTGCTAGGCTTCTCGACTTCTTGGGTTTGAAGCTCATTCTGCACCAGCTGACTAGTTCATCCATGCGTTTTAACATCCTCCGGGCCTGATGTTCATCTGATGTCAGAATTGTTGTGTCATCCATGAATGCTTTGAGCGGTGGCATGTGACACATTCCCCCGAGCTTTGGACCTATAGCCATTCCTTCAGCCGCATTGAGGATTACCTGCATAGCCATCACGAATAGTATCGGAGAGATGGTACACCCCATTGCAATTCCAACTTCAAGGCCAATCCACTTCGTTGTGTACTCTCTGGTTGAAAATCTGACAGCAAACCCTGCGAAATACAGCTTCAGCATTGCTGCAATCTCTTGTGGAACATGATACATTTCCAGGGCCTGCCACAACATCTGGTGTGGAACGGATCCATAAGCATTCGCCAGATCCAACCAGATTACATGGAGGTCTGTTCTGTCAGACTTTGCCTTTTGGATTGCTGCCCAGCTCATTGTGGCATGCTCTAGACATCCTGGTGTACCTGGGATACTTCCTTTCTGAATGGTAGTGTCAATGTACCCATTTGCCAGGAGGTATGTAGTGAGTCTTTTCGCCATCACTGAGAAGAATATCTTCCCTTCCACATTGAGTAGTGAGATTGGCCTGAACTGACTGAAGTCTGTGGAATTTTGCTCCTTCGGGATGTAGACTCCATTCGCCTTTCTCCATTCCTTGCTTACAAGCTGGGCTTTCCACGCATTCTTTAGTAAACAGAGCAGTCGTTTGAGCACTTCAGGGCATCTCTTATACACCACATATGGAACACCATTAGGACCTGGAGCTGACTTGCACCGAGCTTTCTGGACAATGCTTTCTACCTCTTGCACCGTTGGGGGCTTGGTGTTAAATTCAGCTCCTGGCTTACTCGGCCATTTAAGGCCTGCCATGCTGCTGAGCGGCTCATCTCTGCGACCATCTGAATATGTCATTCTAAGGTGTTCTTCCAGGTCTTCTTTCTTGCTGTTTAGCGTACCCGACCGTGGCTGCTCAAACAGTTCTTTGGCAAACTTGAAGGGCTCCCTGAAGAATCTTTCCCTATCCCTTCGAGTCTTCCTTCTCTTCCTGCACAACCTTTCTGCTCTACAAAGGGCATTATGTTGGCCTTTCAGGTGCTCCCAAACCTGTCGTAACCCTTCCTTCTCTGTGGCAACTGCGTTCTTGAAAAGTTTTCGGGCATGCTTCTTCTGTTTCCTGATTTCTTCTATTTTAATTTGTCTTCTACTTTTTCGTGGTGGGTTACTTTCCCTTGCCTCCCTCACTCCGAACACTTTGCGACAGTGCAGATATATTATGTCGCCGAAGATTTCCAGCTTCTTCTCCAAACTTATCTGCTTCAGGTTGTTATCCAACTCTTTTGCCAAGGCTTCGTCCAGCTGTTCCCACAGCCCTTTTTGCACTGGCATGTGGTGGAAACTTGATTGCATCTCTCTTCCCGTCCCAAGAACAGATTGTACTTCCCGGCAAACTTGCCAGTGAGAACCAAAGTATATTCCGGCTCTTAAATCAAACCAATGGTAAGCTTTTTAGCACTATGTGGGTTGGGGTGTTCAAATTCATAATCTCCCCCGCATGTTTTAAAATATTACATTTTAAAATTCCATCGCCTGACCTCTTTCAATATGACGTAATATTTCCGGTGGCATCTTGTACAAACAAACAAATCGGTGCACTGATTACCTGTCTAAATGTCTCCAGTCAAGATTGTCTACCTAGACAGATTTATCTGTAATAATGATACAGGCAGGAGCCAGCGGATGCAATAATCTAATTATCACGTGTATGTGAATCCCACAGACTGATTTCTCAGACGGACAAAATAGTGGCTTCCTATTCCTCCTCGTACAAGACCACATTGTGTTAAACGAGGATCGTCTCCTATCAAAGGTGGCCGGCGACTCAAAGAGATAAACGTATTACCGCTGACCGGTGATAACGACTGTGTATTGTTACGATAATACCTCAGTTCACCTGGCGGAACGTAAATAAGTATGGGCAGTGGTCACAGTAAAAGAATGTAGGGCATAAAATATGCCAAATAATAGGGCGATGAGTGAGAAAAATGAAGAAATGAAGTGGTACTGCCGGAGTGGAAGAGAGTTTTATCAATTGCATGACTGATTTCGTCACACACTAGCACTACTTTAATTCTTCCACTGGCATTACTTTAATTATTCCACTGGCACTACTTTGGTTCTTCCACTGGCTCCACTTTAGTTCTTCCACTGGCACTACTTTTGTGACCGCATGGCCTACCTCGCTAGCATTATACCTGTTAATACACTAGCATTTATACGTGCTATAATGCTACATATAGGAATGACAGACATTAAAAGTAGATACGGCGTATCATAAAAAGTTCAGTTAGCAGTCACGGCTCTGAGAGGGCAAATGTAGGGCAGTCCCAGAAAATAATAACGAATGGGTGTTATGCGCGGAAAGTTTGAAGTGAGAGTTGTGATCTTGTTTTTTTTTCCATTTGTTAAGGTGGAAAAGAGAGGCGTGTGAAAAATGTCGAAATAACAGAAAGACGTGTGCAAAATGTCGAAAACAGAGAGACGTATTGTTACGCACAGATCTTCATTTTTTCTAAAGTCATTATGTGATCATTTTTTCGAAAGCCATTGTATGATCATTTTTTGCTAAAGACATTGTATTATTAGATTGACTGAAAGTACACTTTAATTTTTTGACGGTCAAAGCTACATAACTCTGGATAATTGAGATTATCATTTAATATGATGTTACCTCCTCTTGTGTCGAGACACGGTCGGTCCATATTTTTATTAACGAAGTGTGACCATTCTCCTTATTTGGTAGTATCGGTCAACTGTGGTTGGAATGTCTGAAACCTGTGTTGAGGTCTCTGTTCATGTCCAAATAAGGCTCGATCTAGTTAAATCTTATCTGGAATGTTCCTAGATCATCTGGTTTGATTGCTATTCATGTAGATGCGTTCTGCGCATGTCCGGACTCGGGGCGTCTGGGAAGTTTCTTTATCTTTGGAGACGATGTAAAGCTGTGAAGCAGAGAAGACGCGTTTTGGCGTCTCTGTGATTTTGTTAGGGATTAGGAGCCTTATTGTGAGATAGTTAGCTTACAAGGTCCTTCCCTTGAGTATTCTAAAACGCCTGGAGGCGTATGTTTTCTGTGGTGTGGATTTTCGAACGAAGGTAATGCCTCATTTACATCCAATCTGTAACTTTACTTTATGTTTGACTATGGTCGATCTCTGCTCACGTATACATTACAGAAAGGAAGGTTCTTCTAATAGATGTCACGCCCCAGGTATCTTCATACCTGAGATCTATATGTACACGGGTCATACTCAGCCCGAAGGACAGTTCTTTGTTCTATGAACGTCGCTGTGTGTCAGCGGTTATGCCTACGTCAAGGTTAGATTTAGGAAGTGAAAATACCAGTGCTTGTCGACTGACATTAAATAAACTTCTGGTTGAATTTACTGCATTGCTGTTTTTGGAACGTTACAGTTTTGGATATACCTTGTCATTTTGGGACCGTTTTGCTTATCACTAAACCTAAAAGGGAAGAACGAAACTGGAAAGAAAAATTAGCTAATGTCGAGAATCTCCATCTCAGGGGAAGGCCTGTAGCACTTGAACAACAACAACATATAAAGGATTAGCTCTGATTGAAAATAAAATCAATATAACTACTTGCGCATTTAACTGACAAGGGCACACTTTGATTCTTCCACTGGCACTACTTTGGTTCTGGCACTTTGGTTCTTCCACTGGCACTTTGGTTCTTCCACTGGCACTACTTTGGTTCTGGCACTTTGGTTCTTCCACTGGCACTACTTTGGTTCTGGCACTTTGGTTCTTCCACTGGCACTACTTTGGTTCTTCCACTGGCACTACTTTGCTTCTTCCAGTGGCACTACTTTGGTTCAGCTCTCCGAAGGTCTTCTTTCGCACTGTTAATGATTCTTGTATGTGACGGTATTGCCTCCCCTGCTTTTGGAGTAGTGGTCCAACCGTGGCCAAAATTCAAAAGTATCTAATATGGGCTTCAAAGGTGTCTACCTTCCACAAGATTACTCTTGGCAGATATGTAGATAGAAGGTTAATGACGCTTCTACCACAAAGGTGTGTTCACAAGATATTCAGATAAGCGAAAACAATGCTGCATTTGAATGAGCACGTTAATTCTAGAATCTACCGACAACTTTTGTGAAGGATTAAGCAATGTTTTATGTTAGCTCGTTTAATCCCCCACCTCTGATTAACTCAGTGGAATTCTTATTATTCTGGTATAGCTCAGTTTAGAATGTGTGTAGTAAATTTACTGAGACAAACATGCAGTAACTTTAAAATGATTAAATAGAAGTTAAATTTGTAAATTTACAAATAACAAAATTTAATCATCATTTAAGTTTTAACAGTTTGAAAATAATTTGAATAGTTATGGATCAAGACAAGTTATCGTCACGGTCGTGATAGGAGGTAAATTGTTTTTTTTTACAAGATGTTCAAGTGGCAGGATATATTGAACTTAGCTGCCAATGACGGTTCTGCTCCTTCTGTTAGGTTGGTTCTTTTTACACTGCTCACACTCGTCGCTGGTCAAGGTTGTCGGGTGTAGCTCGTTTCCCAGAAATGTCAGGGAGAGTCTACAAAGTTGGACCTTCGTCTTAAAGCTCAGGCCACTGTTCCCTTCTTGTTCCAGAGATAGTACTTTCTGATGGTACCACCAATAACTATGGTAAAGAATAGAAACTCTTCTGAGTATTGCGTTTTCCATCCCATGGTTATGGGTCCATATCTTCCCATTCCACCATGCCATTAAATTTAGAATTTTCCCTCGATGAGAATAAAATTTAATCCCTCGGGATAAAACTTAAAAAAAAAATTTAATTGAATAGCTGTTATAGTTACTTTACATTTAAATGAAATGGTTAATAGTACAGATAGAATATGTTTAAATTTACATTTCCATTGATTGAAAAGTGTTCAAAATATAAATTGAATACGTTTTCATTTATGTTTACACTGATTTGAAAAGTTTGAAACTTTCATTAATTTAAAATGAATATTTTCGCATCGACATCTACACTGGTTTGGAACTGCAAGTATTATACTTAGATTGTACATCATTTCTTTCATCTTTTCCTTCCTGATCCATATGGAACTCGGGACTACTTTATGCATTTAGTTCTCTTTGCGAAACTAGCAATAAAGCAATCACCAGCCCGTGCACTGGTGGTTCATGAATCATCATTCTATACGCTGAGGTTGCCAGCTTCAAATGACTGGGACATCCACTAGCGATTTTTACATATTAAAATTCACATGGTAATATATATATATACAAGGGGATTGACATAAGTCTTGGGCCTGACCATGAAGGACATGTCACAGAGAGCTGAAATTGTGTATAGTGTTTATTCCTTTTCAATATAGCCACCGTCTGAATTGACACACTTCTGCCATCTCTGCTTGACCTTGAAAAGACCTTGGGAGTAGAACACCCTATTTTTCAAACTAAACCAGTCATCACATGCCAGTATAACCTCTTCATCGCTGTCAAAATGATTTCCTTTTAACTGTTTTTTTTTAAGATTTGGGAATAGAAAAAAGTCTGATGGAGCCAAATCTGGAGAATATGGTGGGTGTGGAAGAATTTCAATATTCAAATCGTATCTGCTAGCTGCACAAGCCGTGCTTTATGAGAGGGCTCGTTGTCTTGAAGCAAAGGAAGATTCTGAGTGCGCGTTATCCCTCGTTTCCTGGTCACAACCTTTCTTAGTTTGGTGAGAAGATCTGCATAGTACTGTCCATTAACTGTGTTGCCACGAGGCAGGTAATCTTTCAAAAGGACACCCTTGCTGTCCCAAAAACAGTCAGCATCACTTTTCCTGCAGATTTCTGCGCTCTCGGCTTGACAGGTGTTGGGGAGCCCCGGGTTTTACATTGCATGCTGGCAATTTTGGATTCGGGGTCATAATGGTGTACCCAAGTCTCATCTACTGTCACCATAGTCTCCAAAAAATTGTTGACTGACACTTTTTGAGCAACTGTTGACAGCAATTTACCCTCGTTTGCTTCTGTTCACGTGTCAACAGTCGCGGAACCCAGTGTGCACACACTTTTCTCATGTTCAGTCTGTTGTGTAAAATTCTATAAACTGTTCTTTCATTTAGTTTTACTCTACTAGCTATCTTCATAATTGTCATTTTTCGATCCTGGTCAATGATTTTCTTCACTTTTGTTGCATTTTCATCGTTGCTGAGGCTGGTCTACCAGATCTTGGCAGATCAGCAACATTTGAGCGGCCGCACTTAAACTGTTGACACCAGTTTTTTTTACCGAAGTATATGAAGGACAAGAACCACGAAACACTGGTTCCATCTCCCTGTGTATTTCTGTAGGTGTTTTTCCCTGAAACATCAGAAATTTTATCACAGCTCTGGCCTCCTTCTTTTCCATTGTTTTGTCAAATCTTTGGAGCAGCAGAGTTTGTCAATAGGGTACATTGCGCCGTGCACCGTAGCGGGAAAGCCATTGAAGAAACAAACGCGTACTTCACACATTCAGTGCAAATATGATGAACTTTAAATGTGCCAAGTTTCATCTTCCTCCTGTGACTCCTTCATGGTCAGGCCCAAGACTTATGTCAATCCCCTTGTATATCTTAGTTCACATGTTAGTAATAAAATATAGAATGTAAAATCACAACTTACGCCAATCCTGGCTCACAGACGTTTTGCTCAGATGAATAAAAGGCACTGGCAGTTGCCTTATTACACGTGTACTTGGGGTCGTTAATTTGAACTTTAATTCCCTTTCTGACTCCATGTGTTTCCTTCAGTTTCCCCAAACAGCGGCTTTTCTTATTAAAATGATAGAGATTTCCTGGACTGTTTTGTAAGACCTGATAAATACTCAAATAAAATGTGTCCAGTCTGATAAAATGGAATTATGAATTCTAGGCTTCATTCTGGCAAGGTCTGATGTCTTGGTAAGCGATCTTCACAGTAGTTTTGACTGACTGAAGCGTCAGGTTATATTCACTGTCTTACCCCACTCTGTTTGTTATGGGGCTCAAACGATCAGCCAATCTCATTTGAATATTTTGCATGACTCATCTAGTGCAAAATTTCAAACATTACTTTTCTGAAAATGAGCTGTAAACGTCCGATTGCCGGCAGGCGAACGTACAGACATATCGGTAACCTCACACGACAATGTGTGTAAGATGTAACACATTATTACTTTCGCGAAAGTAATGTCTTATCTGTTGCTTGAGCACACAAAAAATCCGTCTCTTTACAACCTTGGCGGAGACGCACCCGTGCCTTATCAGTAATTAAGCAGATTGCACTGGGTGATGTACGTGTTAATCTGTGTACTGATATCGGCCGCGCCTTCCATTAACCAACTTGGTTGTCGATAATGTTCTCTCAGCCGCTCCTGCAAATGTTTAGTATTATCATCCACAAGGAGTGTCAGACAAGACACAATATACTGAAAGTGGCGAAATAATGTAGATACAAAATATTCTCTACTTAGCAGAGAAAGAAAGAAAGAAAGTGCGACAATTGAAAGCACGCAATAAAATCCGTACCACAAATGTACCAATTACTGCCGTTGTGAAACAGAGATTAGGAAGAAGAAGGGGTCGCCCCAATCCATTCTGTGACATTGTAATTAAAATAAAAGAAAATAAGGACCTTAAATGTCAACTCTCTACCAATTATTGCATTCGTTTACTAAACCTTGCCCACCTTGACAAGGGGACGGGTTTTTAATGCAGCACGGTCCAGGCACTTAAATGTACCCAGTTATCCTTATTTGTAACTTTTATTTCGATGAGGAAAGCGAGGTCTTAGGAGAAAGAAGCGAAGGAGGAGCAGAGAAAATGAGAAGGGAGACATCAGTATAAAGTATGAGATGAGTAACAGCAGAGAAGGAGAAGAAGAAAAAGGAAAAGGAGGTAGTGGGAGTAGAAACTGATGAAACACAAGTAGGTATATATGAAAGCACTCACTTCACTTAGTCGTTCTCCTTCTACCGTGAGGTGTAGAGGTTTGGAAGAGAGAGCGCCAGACCATTCTATCAGCTGTCTTCTTCCTGGCCTGGTTCCATTCTAGTCCTCGGTCCTTCAAAGATTGTCTAATGTTGTCCTCCCAGCGGACTCTGGGTCGTCCTGGAGGTCTGGATCCCTGGCTCTTTGTTTCCCAAGCTTGTCGTGGTAGCCGATCTTCTCCCATTCTGCAGACATGGCCAAACCATCTTAGTTGGGACTGTTCTATTTGGGTCTGCAGCGGGTGGGATTTTAGGCCTTGACGGATCGTCTGGTTGCGGACCATGTCTCTTCTTGTTACTTCAACCACTTTCCTCAGATACCTCATTTCTGAGGTTTGGATCTGGCTTTTGTGGGTTGTAGTCATTGCCCACGACTCGCATCCATATGTCAAGACTGGGACATAGGTGGAGCGGTATACAGCCATCTTTGTTTTCTTACCAACCTCTTTCTTGCTGAGGAATCCTCGATTTATGGCCTGAAAAAGTCTCCCAGCCGCTGCTTTTCGAGTGGCCAACTCTTCTTTGATGCCTCCCTTTCGGTCTATAATAACTCCGAGATATTTAAAGTGGTCGACCTGCTCCAGGACCTGTTCTCCCAACTTAATCTGATGTTTTCTTTCTTCTCGTGATATCACCATGGATTTTGTTTTAGAGCTGCTTATGACCATCCCTCTCTTCTCCAGCTCTTCCTTCCAGACTTGCAGGTTGGATTGGAGATGTGCCTCTGATTTAGCAATCAGGACAACATCATCAGCAAATGCCAGCTCCGAAATATAGACCTGTCTCATCTTCCAGTACCCCACTGAATACTTTCTTGTTCTCTCCTTACATGCCTTGATGACGTCGTCCATAAGGAGTATGAAGAGGTAACGTGATAGGATATCACCCTGTCTTACACCAGCGGTGGTCCTGAACTCTTTTAAATTCCATTCATGTCTTTTTCTACATTACGTTACCAAAACGAACGAACAGATGGACAAAAGGATAGCGAGAAGGGAGAGGCAGAAAGCCGAACATTAAACACGCGTCGCGCGATACACAATTACTACTATCACGCGTGTAAGTCTACAAGCACTAACTTTTTCAGACGGACAGTGATAAAATACACTACCCTTTCCCAGAGTTAGGTTTATAAATCATAAAAAACTCTTATTAGAAAAGATAACATTAGATGGGTTTACGGTTGAGAACATAACAGTACCCAGACAGAACATCTTCGAAACAGGAGGTAAAAGAAATTGCATATTTTGAACGCAGCCACGTAGCTCCTTTAAATTTGTATTTTTGGGTTCCTTAGGGCTTGCTGACAAATAATATGTAAAACGTTACGCAAATAGTCCAGGAATTAATAAATTATACCCAAAATAAAATATTGGGGGTGCCTGACAGCATAAAATCATTTCTGCTCATAAGATTTTTTTTTAACGTGTTTGAAAAAAATTTACGTTACAGAAATAGCCTACCATGTAAACTCCAAATTGATTGGAGCGCAACAAATGAAAGCCTAACCACGATTGGTCGGGCTATAAATACTATCTTGGTTGTTAGGGGAAACGGGGAAAGGTAACATTTTTTCAAACACTTGTCGAAACGGGGCTCATTGGTCAGACTCGCTGATATACACACTTGGGAGCGTTAGTTCGAAACCACTTGTTTAAAATAGCTTGATAAAGCATCAGTGCGTTGAAGCCAGCATATATTTTGCTCAATAAAAGCCTGGAACATAGGCAGATGGAAATTTGTGCCAGTTTGTGCCAGAATTCATTGCTAATCAACGTATCTGTGTTATTCGTATGAATTGTGGTAAGCTTGAACCATTCAATATCTTTTAATGAAAATTGAATGTGAATTGTTGATTTATGCCTGTATATATATGTGTAGTTCAGTGGCCAACGTGAGGTAAAGCCTGTAATGCTCCAGCCTGAACAGAGGGTGTCGGAGAGAAGTAAAACGGCATGGAATGGCCAAATAGTACACTGACACCTGGATGATTGATTAGACAGAAATAATGCTGGAAGTGCAGAGGCGTAGTGACCATTAAGGATGGTAATGCTGGTATCGCATAATAAAGTATTTCAGATGAAGCTGACTGTTGGCCTAACGCTCTGAACGCAATGTTTGTGATGTATTGTGATCAGTGTAAAAAGAAAATATAAATTAGTTATGAAGTAGAAGGTACATCCTTCTTGATTTCAGGGACAGTGGTCTTGATGGTACTGAGCAGCACCTAGTCAGAGCTTTGCTGAATCCTGAGTCGGACAGCATACTCCTTGGTCTTTTAGCTATCAGTGAGGTGTCTCCTGAACCCAGAGGAGAATTCGAGCAGAGGAGTCCTTTCCTGCCGCCATCACGCCAGATAAGCGAATTGGCCAGCTGAGCTCAACATTATGTCCCCTCATCTTGAACTGACTTTTTAAAATTAACATTAAGAGGGGAATTTACTTGTCTTAAAATCAGGAACTGTGAACATCTCCAATACTGGTCCCTAAAGACAAACTATTGAAGTCATGATGACAAATACCAACAGAGCTTGAACAAAACAAAACCAGTATTACCTCATTTTACTACTACACAACTGACACACATAGAACATTTGTAATAATATATGTCACTACAATATTCATATTAAATACATTCTGTACATAACTTGTAATTTAAATTGATTGTGATTCCTGGTTCCCTTGTAGTTGAATCAGGACACATATTCATTCATGCCAGTAATGAATACATATTGTTATTCGAAAGTTTATCAGTGACTCTTTTAAGATATCTTTGTAGAGTGTTATATGTATGTGAGTGTCACAGTGTTGTCAAGAGTAGTGGATTAAATTAAATTGTTTATCTGTCTGTTGTTGTGACTTACACTTCATCATACACATACCCTAGACACATAACGTAGCATCACACTATTCCAGAATAATTCTGACTGAGATATAGAGATATGTGGTAGCAAGTAAGGTTATCTATAATACACTACTCTTAATAGATATAGATACCTTCACAGCTGATCTCAGTCAGTACACTAAGTTCCCTATAAGTATTTATAACATCCCACTTCACCACATATATTGGGGTCTCGCTCTTGGGATTTTGAATCTTTAACTATTAAAAATATTGGGGTAATTCACTTCAGGGAATATAAGAATTAAAAGGTATCCTTGGGTGGAATTAAATAAGGTTGAGCTCACGGTGCCTGTGTTGTCCATTAGATATATAGTTAGAAATTGAATTGTTGGGTAGACATTATAAAAATTTACCTGATAGACAATGGCGGACCTGGCCAAATTTCGATCTGCTGCGGTTCAGACTGCAAAAGAGTTAGGATTAGATGGGCAAGTTATGGTTGCCTATGTCACAACGGAATGTGACAAATTTATTGAACGCGAAGAAAGAAGATTAGAAAAAGAAGCCGAAAGAAGGTTAGAGGCTGAAAGGGAAATTAAGAAGTTACAATTTGAAGCTGAGGCTGAGACTAAGAGGTTGCAGATTGAGGCTGACAAAGAGGCTAAAGCATTGGAAGCCGAGGAAAGAAGACAAGCTGCAGAAAGGGAAGAGAAGAAATTAGCTGCAGAAAGAGAAGAGAAGAAATTAGCTGCAGAAAGAGAAGAGAAGAAATTAGCTGCAGAAAGAGAAGAGAAGAAATTAGCTGCAGAAAGAGAAGAGAAGAAATTAGCTGCAGAAAGAGAAGAGAAGAGATTAGCTGCAGAGAGGGAAGCAGAAAAGGAGGAGAAGAGATTACAAAGGGAACATGAGTTACGACTAAGGGAGTTTGAGTTTCAAGGCCATGCTCCTGAAAATGGTGCCAGTCCCTTTGCCTCTGATGCTACGGTTACTCAGGGAGCCTCAACCTCAGCTATGAACTTTCATTTAGATCATTTTGTTGAGAAAGACGATGATATTGAGAGCTATATAAATAGGTATGAACTATTAGCCACCACGTATGGGTTAGAGAGAGAAAGGTGGAGCTTAAAGTTATCTCAGGGACTTCGTGGGGCAGCTTATGAAGTTTTTGCAAAAATGAGCAGAGGTGATCAGGAAAATTATGACATGCTAAAGCAGGCTCTTTTGTTAAGGTATGAAAAGAATGCAGAGTTTTACAGAAAAAAATTTAGGAATGCTAAACTACTGTCAGGTGAAACCTATCACCAGTTCTCTGCACGAATCGAGACATACTTGGAGAAATGGACTTCTCTGGGGAAAACCCAAGATCTTAAGGAAATGGTCCTTATAGAGCAACTAAGAGAGTCCATGGCTCCAGACCTGAGAAAGTTTCTCATGGAACAAGGTGCAGAGAGGCTGGGTGAGTTGCTAAATGTTGCTGAAAGGTATCAAGCAGCTCAAGCAGAGGTAACAGGTAATAAAAAGAAACAGGTGGATAACTTCAGGGCACCACAGAACTTTAATAAATTTGATCCTAGGGATCAAAATAAAGGTAAGCACCAATTTGATAGGCCACGGTATGACAATAAAAATAAATTCCCACAATTCGATGAAAGGAAATATGATGAAAGAAAATCTTTCAACCAAGGAAAAAGGTGGTGTAAGAATTGTCAGATGGACAATCATGACACTGACCGTTGCAGAAGGAAACCTGTGTATATGGCAACCCTTCAGGTCAGGTCGACCTCAAGACAGGAGGAGGATATTATGTTAGATACCACTCCAGAAGAGATGAGGAAGGCACAGGCTGGGGATAAAACACTCAAGCCTTGTTTCAGAAAATTGTCAACTTGTCATACAACTCCAGGCAAGGGAGATTTTTACATGAAAAACAAGTTGATGTATAGGAAGACTGGAGCTAGATCCAATGGTCACGGACAGCTGGTTCTTCCAAAAAAGATATAGGACAGACTTAATAAGGAGCCTACATGTGAAACCAGATGGGGACCATGAGAAGATAGGTACCATCATTCAAAAGGTGGCTCACAATTATTATTGGCCCAAAGCAAGATGGGACATTGAGAATTTTGTAGAAAGGTGTAGCATAGCACATGAGGGAACACCCACAAGTGGGAACATGGATCAGGACCTGGACACGCCCCGGAGCAAAATTAGGCCTGATAATAAAAAGAAAAATAGATTTGATAAAGTGGACCAAATGGAATGGGAAGCCCCTTTTCACGGACAAGCTTCACTTAACTGTTTTACAATGGCCACTATGCGGAGAGTGCAAAAAGATGTCTTACCCCAGGATAAGCCGACAATCCCTCAATCGGACTTAAACAAACTGGAGGAAGAAGATGTAGAGAGGAAATCTCTCATCAAGAATTTTAAGAGGGGAGAAAGCCCCAAAAGAAAAATTGGTAGCGGTCGTTTTGTGAATGATAATTCTGGGAGGAAAAATCATCACTATAAAGCTTCAAGTGGAAGAGACCATACCGGTGCATGGACAAATAGGTCCACACAATTAAAGGTCCATATGTAGCTTTGTTAAGAACGTGGACTGATGAAAAGGCAGAGGAAAACATTACATCTTCATACCAATATGTGAATGAGCTGACCACTCGGTTAAAAACTGGCTGGAAACTTGCCAATGAAAATTTGAAACAAGCCAGGAAGAAACATGCTGCCTATTATAACAGGAAGGCGAAAGACAGAAATTTGGCTGTGGGAGAGAAAGTACTGCTTCTTTTGCCTGGGAGTCAGAATAAGTTACAAATTGGATGGCAGGGTCCATATACAGTTTTAGAGAAGGTGTCTAGAACAAATTATAAGATAGATAAGAAGGGGAAAGAAAAAATCTATCATGTGAATCTCCTGAAGAAATATTTGGAAAGAGAACATCAGGAAGAGACACACTTGTTGACCTTGTCCATCGCCATGGAGATGAAAAAGGAACCACTTTCATCATTTGAATATCCATTACACCCCTGTGAGACAGCAGCACAGGTGAAAATCAGTACACATTTAACGAAAACTCAGAAAGAGAGAGTGCAACAGGTTCTAAATAATCATGCAGAGGTGTTAACAGACCGACCAGGGCATACAAACCTATTGGAATATGATATGAAACTCATAGACTCCACACCTGTCTGTATGAAACCATATTCGATTCCGTTTGCTAAGGAAAAAGCTTTGAAGGAAGAGATAGACTATCTGTTGAAGGAAGGAATTATTTCGCACAGTGAGTCTTCGTATAGTTCCGGTGTGGTACTCTTAAGGAAGCCCTCTGGAGAACATAGACTCTGTATAGATTACAGGAGACTGAATGCTATTACAGAAGGACAGGTGGATCCATTGCCGGATACAAATCAGCTGTTTGCCAGGCTAAATAAAGCTAAATATTTCTCAAAAGTGGATCTGAGTAAAGGATACTATCAGATTCCAGTAAAGCCTGAGGTTAGACCATACCTAGCTTTTAGTACCTCAGGGGGACACTGTGAGTTTAATGGATTGCCATTTGGATTGGGGAGTGCGCCTGGTGTCTTCTCTGGAGTGGTGAGAAAATTATTGGATCCTCTGAATAATCCCTGTATAACAAATTTTATGGATGATATCCTTATAGCAACAGAAACATTTGAGGAACACATTGACTCTCTGAACATGCTGTTTGATCGACTTAGGGAGGAAAATTTAACAGCCCGACCAACCAAATGTTGCGTTGGATGTAAAGAATTGGAATTTTTGGGACACACAGTTTATCAGGGAAACATGACCCCTGACCCAAAGAACTTAGAGAAACTACAGAAAGCCCCGAGACCACAAACCAAGAAGGACGTGAGATCCTTTGTCTCATTATGTGGTTTCTACCAGAAGTATATCAAAAACTTTAATTCCATATGTGCACCGTTAACTGAATTGACACGTAAAGGACTTCCAGATCGCATTACATGGACACCACAATGTGAAATGACTTACCAAGAATTGAAGGAAAAGCTCACAAGTAAACCCATTTTGAAATTACCTGACTTAAGTCAAGAATTCATAGTAAGGACGGATGCAAGTAATATTGGGTTAGGTGCAACTCTACTACAGAAATCAGATGCATTGGATGGGGAATTAAGCCCAGTGGCATATGCTAGCAGAAAGTTGAATAAAGCTGAAATCAACTACTCAACTAGCGAAAAAGAATGTCTTGCAGTAATATGGGCAATAAAGAAATTCAATATTTATCTATATGGGAAGGCATTTAAGTTGCAAACTGACCACAAACCTTTATCGTTTTTAGCACAGGCTAAGCATGAGAACTCTAGGTTACTCCGATGGTCTTTGCTTCTGGCTCCATACAATTTTAGCATTGAATATATATCTGGAAAAACCAATCTGGGAGCGGATTTTTTAAGCCGCCATCCGTGTGATGAGAATCACCGTAAACCCCAGAAATAATAATAAATTTCTATATGTGTATATAGAATAAAGGACTGACATATAATGTCTGTTTTAAGAGGGGAGGTGTCATGAAATATTCTAATCCACATATATATAAATTATTAGGTAAATATGAAGCCTAACAAATAAAATTAATAAAGAGAAGAGCAATGGTAAAATGACAGTGCTGTCACAAGGAATGTACTCGAAATCCCCCTTGTTTTCTGCTTCGTCTGCAAATTGTAACGCTTTCACGTTGATAGTAAAAGCTTACTGTATTATACCCGCTTTCTTCAATGAAACGTGTGCTGTATTTCTTGGAAAAACATTAAGAGGCAGACTGCGTAATGACCTAAATTTTAAATTCCATTCATGTCTTTTTCTACATTACGTTACCAAAACGAACGAACAGATGGACAAAAGGATAGCGAGAAGGGAGAGGCAGAAAGCCGAACATTAAACACGCGTCGCGCGATACACAATTACTACTATCACGCGTGTAAGTCTACAAGCACTAACTTTTTCAGACGGACAGTGATAAAATACACTACCCTTTCCCAGAGTTAGGTTTATAAATCATAAAAAACTCTTATTAGAAAAGATAACATTAGATGGGTTTACGGTTGAGAACATAACAGTACCCAGACAGAACATCTTCGAAACAGGAGGTAAAAGAAATTGCATATTTTGAACGCAGCCACGTAGCTCCTTTAAATTTGTATTTTTGGGTTCCTTAGGGCTTGCTGACAAATAATATGTAAAACGTTACGCAAATAGTCCAGGAATTAATAAATTATACCCAAAATAAAATATTGGGGGTGCCTGACAGCATAAAATCATTTCTGCTCATAAGATTTTTTTTTAACGTGTTTGAAAAAAATTTACGTTACAGAAATAGCCTACCATGTAAACTCCAAATTGATTGGAGCGCAACAAATGAAAGCCTAACCACGATTGGTCGGGCTATAAATACTATCTTGGTTGTTAGGGGAAACGGGGAAAGGTAACATTTTTTTTCAAACACTTGTCGAAACGGGGCTCATTGGTCAGACTCGCTGATATACACACTTGGGAGCGTTAGTTCGAAACCACTTGTTTAAAATAGCTTGATAAAGCATCAGTGCGTTGAAGCCAGCATATATTTTGCTCAATAAAAGCCTGGAACATAGGCAGATGGAAATTTGTGCCAGTTTGTGCCAGAATTCATTGCTAATCAACGTATCTGTGTTATTCGTATGAATTGTGGTAAGCTTGAACCATTCAATATCTTTTAATGAAAATTGAATGTGAATTGTTGATTTATGCCTGTATATATATGTGTAGTTCAGTGGCCAACGTGAGGTAAAGCCTGTAATGCTCCAGCCTGAACAGAGGGTGTCGGAGAGAAGTAAAACGGCATGGAATGGCCAAATAGTACACTGACACCTGGATGATTGATTAGACAGAAATAATGCTGGAAGTGCAGAGGCGTAGTGACCATTAAGGATGGTAATGCTGGTATAAAGTATTTCAGATGAAGCTGACTGTTGGCCTAACGCTCTGAACGCAATGTTTGTGATGTATTGTGATCAGTGTAAAAAGAAAATATAAATTAGTTATGAAGTAGAAGGTACATCCTTCTTGATTTCAGGGACAGTGGTCTTGATGGTACTGAGCAGCACCTAGTCAGAGCTTTGCTGAATCCAGTGTCGGACAGCATACTCCTTGGTCCTTTTAGCTATCAGTGAGGTGTCTCCTGAACCCAGAGGAGAATTCGAGCAGAGGAGTCCTTTCCTGCCGCCATCACGCCAGATAAGCGAATTGGCCAGCTGAGCTCAACATTATGTCCCCTCATCTTGAACTGACTTTTTAAAATTAACATTAAGAGGGGAATTTACTTGTCTTAAAATCAGGAACTGTGAACATCTCCAATACTGGTCCCTAAAGACAAACTATTGAAGTCATGATGACAAATACCAACAGAGCTTGAACAAAACAAAACCAGTATTACCTCATTTTACTACTACACAACTGACACACATAGAACATTTGTAATAATATATGTCACTACAATATTCATATTAAATACATTCTGTACATAACTTGTAATTTAAATTGATTGTGATTCCTGGTTCCCTTGTAGTTGAATCAGGACACATATTCATTCATGCCAGTAATGAATACATATTGTTATTCGAAAGTTTATCAGTGACTCTTTTAAGATATCTTTGTAGAGTGTTATATGTATGTGAGTGTCACAGTGTTGTCAAGAGTAGTGGATTAAATTAAATTGTTTATCTGTCTGTTGTTGTGACTTACACTTCATCATACACATACCCTAGACACATAACGTAGCATCACACTATTCCAGAATAAGTCTGACTGAGATATAGAGATATGTGGTAGCAAGTAAGGTTATCTATAATACACTACTCTTAATAGATATAGATACCTTCACAGCTGATCTCAGTCAGTACACTAAGTTCCCTATAAGTATTTATAACATCCCACTTCACCACAATCCTCATACACAACCTCATACTACTTGACTTGTATGACATGCGTAAGGCAGCAGTGCACATATTATTTCTTTGTCTCGTTAGGACCCCTGGGGACTACAAGAAGCAGTAACAATAATAACAGGGAGCCGCGCTGGTGTAATGGCTACAACGTTGTACTGGCGACCAGGTGTTCATGGTTCAAACCCGGCCGTCGGCGTTTGAAGAAATGTTTACGACCGGAAATTTGACTGAATAATCTGAACGGCTCCTGCACATAAATCCCGTGTGGATGGGAAGGAGCAAAGCTCCTGACCGGGTTGGAAGGAAAGTCCACTGACCCCCCAGCCTCGCAATGACATGTCATTGGGCCGAAAGAGCTGGAAAAGCTCGAGTGCCGCTGGTTATAGAAAAAAAAAAAAAAACAAAAAAAAAAAAATAATAACAATAAACATAATAAATTAATAATCATAAGAAGAAGAAGCAGAAGAGGAAGACGGGAATTAACAAGAAGTTAAAAGCTAAAGGTAATCACTGCCGCAGGGGAGTGAAGTGTTAGAGACTTCACCGTAATAGGTTGAGCTTTATGAATTTGAGTGACAAATTGTTTTCCTCGCACTTTTAGAGTCAGATACCCATTTACGGCCGGGTACTATGAAGCGTGACGCTACCTTGGATCCCGGAAATCAGTAACTTTGTCACCAAAAGGAAGCGCTGTAACCGCTTAGCCAGTATTGCACTCGAGAAGATAATAAATAATCAAAATAATAATAATAGCGATAATAAAGTCAGAAGAAGAACGATAAGAATAACATTTAATAATTTGTAAAAAGGCAGACGAAGAAGAGGAAGAAGAAGTAAAAAGATGAAGAAAAAAAAGAGAAGAATAAAAGAATAAGAAGAAGGAAAGAAAAATAATAATAATCATAATAAAAGAAGAAGGTCACCTTATCTGTTCATACTCCTCATGGACGATGTCATCAAGGAATGTAACGAGAGAACAAGAAAGTATTCAGTGGGGTACTGGAAGATGAGACAGGTCTGTATTTCAGAGCTGGCATTTGCTGATGATGTTGCTCTGATTGCTAAATCAGAGGCACATCTCCGATCCAACCTGCAAGTCTGGAAGGAAGAGCTGGAGAAGAGAGGGATGGTCATAAGCAGCTCTAAAACAAAATCCATGGTGATATCACGAGAAGAAAGAAGACATCAGATTAAGCTGGGAGAACAGGTCCTGGAGCAGGTCAAGCACTTTAAATACCTCGGAGCTATTATTGACCGAAAGGGAGGCATCAAAGAAGAGTTGGCCACTCGAAAAGCAGCAGCTGGGAGACTTTTTCAGGGCATAAATCGAGGATTCATCAACAAGAGAGAGGTTGGTAAGAAAACGAAGATGGCTGTATAACGCTCTACCTATGTCCCAGTCTTGACATATGGATGCGAGGCATGGGTAATGACTACAACCCACAAAAGCCAGATCCAAACCTCAGAAATGAGGTATCTGAGGAAGGTGGTTGAAGTAACAAGAAGAGACATGGTACGCAACCAGACGATACGTCAAGGCCTTAAATCCCACCCCCTGCAGACCCAAGTAGAACAGTCCCAACTAAGATAGTTTGGCCATGTCTGCAGAATGGGAGAAGATCGGCTACCACGACAAGCATGGGAAACAAAGAGCCAAGGATCCAGACCCCCAGGACGACCCAGAGTCCGCTGGGAGGACAACATTAGACAATCTTTGAAGGACCGAGGACTAGAATGGAACCAGGCCAGGAGGAAGACAGCCGATAGGATAGTCTGGCGCTCTCTCTTCCAAACCTCTACACCTCACGGTAGAAGGGGAACGACTAAGTAAGTAAGTATAAAAGAAGAAGAAGAATATAAATAAGATGACCAAGAAAGCAAACGAGAAGGGGACAACATGAGAATATGTAGACAGCGACAGGTTTCTCCTTAAACATTTTCTAGAACGAACATTTCTTTCTTTGGTTGTTTTTCCCTACTGCTTGTAGCCATATTTTTACGTATTTTTATAGGACAACTCTGGCTGCAAACAGTAGAAAAAACAAAACAAAAAGAAATGTTCGTTCTAGAAAAATGTTCTACTATTTGTAGCCAGATGTACATAATCGTAAATCAGAGAATCTGGCTGAGAAACATCGCAGGAAAACATGTTTAACAGGAGCCATCAATTACACTTGTTTTGTGTTCTGTTTTTAAATGCCGCTGACATGCTAACTCGTTAGAATGGCACACCAGTCTGATAGGCGATTCGGGCCCGAGCTACTTTCACGGTTTTGCGACTGCTCACGCCCGCATCTTCGCTTTGCTAGAAGACGAGCTCGATTTCATTCAGATTTAAGGAATGGCGAGGCTTTGGCGACCGACAACATTTGTAAATTGTCGTCTGCTTCTAGGGTTGATATTCTTGCAACGTTGACACGGAAGAAGTATGATGTATCTCTAACGTAAAAGCTGTTGATTTTTTTCAAACTATCCAGAAATATCTTAGGTGAGATAATTAGCGTCTTGCAAGAAGAATATTGCTATGAACGTCTTGTCTTGTTTGTGTAAAGCAAAGTTATTGTTTGTTACTGAATGAGGATACACTTACTTTTCTCGTCTAAATTGATGAATAATGTGACAGTAACTTAGTTGTCTTGTTTATGTTTTTGACTTATTTGTTAAAATATTTTGTTTCGCTTGTTCAAGAAGCCTAAAATTACTTTGAAGATATTTCTGTTTGTGTAAACTAAGGTATCTAAATCAGTTTGCAGAAAAGGGTTGCCTGCTCTGCTAGGCAATCGAAAGTGTAATTCGTAGAAGATTTGTGTTCATGTTATACGGCATACACTCACCTTGTAAAAAATGTAATGAACTGCTTTTTAAAGATGCGTAAATTTACTTTGCAGAAGTTCTTATTTGTTAGATTAGCGCAAACTAACACTGTAAAAATATTTAATATATATATTTTTTCAATTGAGATTCAACCTTTAAGCGAATTGTGAATTGCGAAATAGGTGATTTGTTTTGGAGCCACAATATAAACTGTGAATTGCCAGATAGGCGATCTGTAAGTGAAGACACCTCCCTCCCCCCCAACATTGTTAAGACAAATTTAAAAAAAAACAAAAAAAAAACTTTCGTTTACAAAAAAATATATTGTCGTGAATTTTTGTTTATATTTGATCGTATATCAGATGTAGACATTGCTCTCATGGTATATCAGATAGAATTGTCATGGTGAATTTTTGTTTATATTTGATCGTATATCAGATGTAGACATTGCTCTCATGGTATATCAGATGTAGACATTGCTCTCATGGTATATCAGATGTAGACATTGCTCTCATGGTATATCAGATGTAGACATTGCTCTCATGGTATATCAGATGTAGACATTGCTCTCATGGTATATCAGATGTAGACATTGCTCTCATGTAGACATTGCTCTCATGGTAAATCATAGACATTGTATATATCAGATGTAGACATTGCATGGTATATCTAGACATGGTATATCAGATGTAGACATTGCTCTCATGGTATATCAGATGTAGACATTGCTCTCATGGTATATCAGATGTAGACATTGCTCTCATGGTATATCAGATGTAGACATTGCTCATACTCGAGTGTTCCTTCCGTAAATCCATAAGGAGCATGGAGGTACTACCATTGTAGCTGGGCAACAAGAGCACCCAGGCACATCATGAACTATCGCAGTGTTTGTTTGAGTATCCAGAGCCGGTCCCACGGATTTTTTAAGGTGCGCAAGGTCTTGTCATTCCCCCCCCCGGGGTGCAGTAGTGCATGTACTCATATTAGAATGGATTTTATGCTACCGAACTGGGTCATACAGTCATTTCCGGAACAATAATATAGTTATTCTTAATCAGAATCGACCTCACTGCACTCCGGGCACACCCATAGGTTCCCAGTCTCCCTCAGCAAATGTCGATGAGTATGAATGCTGATTGTACCTGTAGCACGCTGGTTGTACATACGACGGATGCATCCTCTCTCACGTCCATTTCTGCTAGTCCCACGTTTGATGCCAAACTCCAACAGCCTCAGCCTTGTTGATTCATCCATTGCAGTGTCATTATCCAGCAGGCGATCATTAATTGCCCTTGGTATCTCTCCCTAATCCATGTCCAGTGTCCCCACTACGGGTGCTCTCGAGGCCATTCTGTCAGCTTTCTCATTGCCACGTACATCTGCATGACCAGGACAGTAGGTCCACACCAGTTCTTCACGACGTGAGGATTCTATTTATATTTTCCATTCCTGCCGCAGCCGTCCGTTCTGAACTTTCCGAAGCATGGCTTGAGAGTCTGACAATATAACTGCCCTGGTTGATGGCGTTTCAGACAGCCATCTCAGTGCTGCAGTAACTGCCTCTACCTCCATTCTCATGCTGGAGGTTCTTGTCATATAGGCTTCACTCTGTTCAGCGACGACCCTGCCCTTCATTCTCGCAGAGAAGCCGCATTCTGATTTCTCACCACGCACTACAGACCCATCAGTGTACACAATGTCGTCAACATCCCCAGGATGATCACTTATCAGCTGATTAATTTCCAGCTCTGCTTTTCTATTCCCCCAAGATCTGCACTCTCTGCCAAGGTTAATGATGACCTGCTGGTAGTTATCAAGTTCTCCCATGACTTACTCCACTCTTCCCGTCTGGATACATTTTCAACCCTGGTCACCTAACCCGTCGTAGCCTCTGCCTGTACCATCCATGGCATTCCCCTCTTCATTCTTGCTCCTTTGATGTCAGCTACATTCTCATGTCAGCTACATTCTTTTGTCGGTGGTTACCCTCATATATGCTTTTGCCTGGGCCATCGCATATCTGGATCTAATCGACAACAATCCGAGCATGTATCTCATTGTCACAATGGGGGTATCACGCGTACAGCCCAAAACTAGTCGCATCCCTTCATTTTGAATGTGTTCCAGTCATTCACATTGTGACACTGACAGCATGAGTATTCCTAGCCCGTACTCGATTACTGAAATCACGAGCTGATGATACAGGAGAAACAATAGTCTCTGTTCCAAGCGCCATTGTTTTTAAGGCTGCCAGTCCTCGCTTGCACTTCTGTATGATCAGTTCGACATGATACTTGAATGATAGCCCACGATCAAACGTTACTCCCAGATACTTCAGCTTGTCTTGCCTTTCAATATTCTGCCCATTAAAAGTGATGTCTGGAAGGTCAGCTTTCATAATGGAGTTGTTCAAAGAGCACCACATCACACAGGCCTTGTTGGGATTGGCCCTTGATCCGCTTTCCTCACGCCATATAGAAATCGTCTGTAGTGTCTCTTGTATGCCTTGGACCATTTCCTGTCTGTCTGAGCCAGTTCTGTACATGGGTATGTCATCTGCGAAAGTTAATGTTCGTCCCTCTTCTTTACAATTACCATAGGAAAAGCATAAGGTGACTCTGATGGAGATATAACTCCCAATCTTATCATATCCTTCAGTTCCTTCTCAACCCTATCTTTGTGATGTAGAGAAATAGGGTAAGGTCTTAATTTGATAGGATGATTGTCTGTCAGAATGATGTCATGAGAAATCAGAGATGTTCGACCTGGAAGGTCAGTAAGTACATCATTAAAAGAAAGAAGAATTTCTTGAACTTGACTTTGTTGTGTAGATGACAAAGTCGAAGAAAATGTGACATCCTTCCAAGATTCGGAAGATTGTAAAGATGGTAAAGAAAACTGTAGAGGAATCGAAGATGTAGTATCTTCATCATTCAATAATGCGAAAGAAGAAATATGAGCTGAAGACTCAGAAACAGAGTTAATAATGGGAATTAACTCTTGTGGTCTTTCCACTGCCAATTTCAGCATATTGACATGGAAAGTTTTAATTTTCCCTCTTATGTTTATAGCGTAATCAACATCAGTGACCCGTTTAATGATCATAAATGGACCCTGCCATGAAACCAAAAGTTTATTGTCATCATGAGGAAGTAGTAACCAAACTTTTTCCCCAGGATTAAAATATCGTAACGTTCTATTTTGATTATGGAATAATCTAGATTTTTGTGTAGCTGTTTTGATGCTATCAGATGCATAGGTGCACGCATCAATGATTCTTTGTCAAAGTTCAATAACTAGCTCATAACTAGTACGAGTGGATTCATCTACTGATGATCCGACCAACAAATTCCTTAAAATCATCATTGGGCCACGCGGATTAGAGCCATAAACGAGCTCGAACGGACTAAAGCCCGTACTTTCGTGGGGGACCTCTCGATTTTTTCTGGTACGTCAGTGATTTGTAAGGGTGTCGTATGGAATCTGCCCTTACGTGATATGCTCTGACATGTCGTACATGACCTGCAATACAATTTAGTGTCCTTATTGACGCCAGGCCAATAAAATTGTGACGTGACTCTAAATAATGTTCTTTTAATGCCCATGTAACCTGCCATGGGAGAGTCATGCACTGTCTGTAACACCAATGGTCTATATTCTTTTGGAACCACCACCTGGTGAATAATGGAAATACTATCATCATAGTATCTTGTTAGTATGGATTTCTTAAGTTGAAACCAATGTTGTGCTGATTTAGTATTTTTAATAACATTTTCTCTGCTAGCGCAAATAAACGCTGTAAACTTGGATCATTTTTTGTTTTGTTTTACTGTGAACGCCGCTGGTGATTCAGCAACGACGCCCGGAGACATAATTGTCTCTAATACAGGTGTAGGTGTGGTGGCCATATCTGTAGCCAACTGTTGTGCTCTAGTGACAACAGCATTTGCCACCAGTGGGTGAGATTCAACCCATCTTGCGACCTCATCTGGAGTGCAATCTCTAACTCCAGGTATGTTACCTAATATTATCTCAGCCACGGGAGCTCTTAAGCCGCAGGCATAAACAGTACCTGTGTAAAAAGGTGTGTCGATATAGACACGTGCTACTGGGAATTTCTCCACATTCCCACCAAATGTAACGCATTTCACAGTTTTACCCATAAATGCAGAGGGCTCGATAAGCGAGTGCTGTATTCCGACCGTGGAACATCCGCTATCCCTCAAAACTCTTACCTCTTTTCCATATAAAAATCCCTTATGGTATGTGAGACGTCCTAAATTCTCACAAGCAGACATTGAAGACATAGTGTGACGGCAAAGAAGTGTCTTTTTCCTATCTGATATCAGATTATTTTTAAAAGATACAAAACTCACAAGACATCACACTCTTACTCTATTACAGAATAAAGAATCTTAAAGACGAGCTGATATTTGTCGTCTCGTCTTCCTATTCAAAGTTCAAAAACCGGAAACGAGCAACCATTTGTCGTATCGCCTTAGGATTTTGGGTTCAATTCCCGGTAACGAGCGACCATTTGTCGTAGATTTTAGATAGGAGAATTAAGACTTGGGTTGGTCCCTTCTGAATAGGTTGGAATGAGTGATAGTCACAGCGTGAGCTGGTGAAAAAAACAATAGAATTTCCACACGTGAGATGATAGAATGTGATATAGAGGCTGTCTTAGAGAATCGGGATAATCTTCTCTCTCTCACCTATCTTCTACGACTGGTTTTTTTAAAGTGTCAGACAGTCTAAACCACAGATATATATTACATAAATCTCTATCTACTCACGGGCACGCACATACACGTGACGACAGGTACACACACAGACGTGGGAAATCTATAACCATGAATATATATATTATTTGAACGAGCTGACCAACGCACTGATTTAGTTCAAGAGAGATTTTATTATTATCTTCTAAAAAAAAATCTTCTCACAACACCAAAAATTACATCAAGGAAAAAACATATACAAATAGTCATAAAATTCAAGGAAAATGCTACAAGGATGATAGCCCCGTTATGATCTTAGCTCTAGGTTTAGCCCACAGCCCCGTTAAGAGAACAGATGATGGCCCAAAGAGTTATAAATACATAGGGTTGAGTCTAAGAGGTTTCTTTCTTTCTCGTAAATGTATGAACAGAGTTGAATAAGCTGATTTAGCCTAAGAAAAAAGAAACTCTAGCTTTTGTAACAAATTCTGCAGATTAAAAAAAGTTAAGACAGCAGAAGGGTGACAATAATACACCGGTAAAATAACACTCAGACCTGTGTACCCTCATTCATTCAGCCATGGCCTTTCTCACACATATATACTCACAACTTTGCTCGCTGCCTCTGGGAACATAATAATTCTAGGACCTTCACACAGACCCGAAAAATGCAGTCAGCGACCAAGAAATCCCCAGTTCCAAAAGACGTACAGAACTCTCTGTCCCAGGGAACGATTCCTTGGGTGTTCTAAGTTTTCGAATGTCTGATTAAGTCACATAAAATATTGTCCAGGCACGAAAGTTAGCCGAGCACAATGTCATTAGCTTTGGATTCTAGGATTTAATGAATGTCAGATCGGTGTCTTCTATCAGGCAGGTACTATATTTGGTCACCACAATACTAGTCACAATCTCTGTCGGAATGTTACTGTGATTCTTGTAATATTCTCGCCGCCAGGCAGCATGTACATTTAAATTTGTGGAGCAATATGAAGATTTCAAGTTTGGGTACCACCTTATCACATATCAATAACAATATAACTTACAGTTTAAATAGCAAGCCGGACGCGCTTGACTTATAATTAAAACTTCCCGTAAAGTAAGTTTAGTCAATATTTCACTGATGTCGCATCTAGCATTTATAAGTTAGTTATTAAAACAGTTTCGACTGAGTATTTAACAGTTAAATTAAATTCCTTATAGCTACTAGTTTAGTAAGCTAAAGATATAATTTATTATGTATTTCCACTGTAACTCGTCGACTTAGAGAATATAACAAACTATAAATTAAGCACTCTGTTCAAAAGAAACTAGTTAAAATGAAATGCGCGATTTTAACACTTAATCACTTCACAAAATACTAGATAATAATATATTTACCTCAAACACAGCACTACAGGATATCGCACAATTAAGAATTATACGCTTATATTTATGGAAGTCTAGAAGTTCGACAAATTGTCGCAACAAACTAAGAAACTTCGCTTAACAGCTCTACTCTTCGCGAACCACCTGTCTACTGCGATTTATTGAGACAAGAATGAAAATAAAGTTTCAAACTAGGTTTAATATCTATGAAACGGACAAAGAATCCCACTGTTTCGAAACCACGAAACAGCGCCCGTCTCTCCCCTTCTCTAACACCCTACGTCAGCTTCCCTCATGTCGTAACAGCCATCAGTGCGATTACGCACCTGCGTTAACAAACTGACCGGGAAAAGCGCGTGTCAGTTGCAAATCTCAGACAACCGTCTGAAACTGCGACTATAAGGTGTAAATATTCGCTCCTACTTAAGCGATCAGCCCGGAAAACCCGCGCGTGACAGGTGCAAATGTAGACAAAAAGTCTGCTCTATGTCCAGCGAAACGAATTTTTTCGCACATTCACGTCTTACCTGCGCGACTGACATCTGATGCAATAAGGTTACTAGTCAGTATGAGAAAGAAAAACGATGATGGGAAAGAAATATATTTTTCGCAACGAGTGATGCGAAAAAATACAGGAAAAACAAGTACGGAAAGATAATAAAATAAAAGGATGCGGGTGAGAGAATAGGAAGAAGATGTAGGCAATTTAATGATCAAAACCCACGTGACAGTGGATTCCTTTTTATCCAGATTTATTATGAAGGTTACAGGTTTAAATATACCTAAGGAAAGATGGTGTAGTCTCTTGGTTGATTTTTTGACCGGGGACTCACTCAAAATTTTCATGAGTTTTGTATCTTTTAAAAATAATCTGATATCAGATAGGAAAAAGACACTTCTTTGCGGACACACTATGTCTTCAATGTCTGCTTGTGAGAATTTAGGACGTCTCACATACCATAAGGGATTTTTATATGGAAAAGAGGTAAGAGTTTTGAGGGATAGCGGATGTTCCACGGTCGGAATACAGCACTCGCTTATCGAGCCCTCTGCATTTATGGGTAAAACTGTGAAATGCGTTACATTTGGTGGGAATGTGGAGAAATTCCCAGTAGCACGTGTCTATATCGACACACCTTTTTACACAGGTACTGTTTATGCCTGCGGCTTAAGAGCTCCCGTGGCTGAGATAATATTAGGTAACATACCTGGAGTTAGAGATTGCACTCCAGATGAGGTCGCAAGATGGGTTGAATCTCACCCACTGGTGGCAAATGCTGTTGTCACTAGAGCACAACAGTTGGCTACAGATATGGCCACCACACCTACACCTGTATTAGAGACAATTATTTGTATCTTTTAAAAATAATTTATCCCCTAGACTAACGATCTGTTTACGGGCGTGCTGACGACACAAACTGATACGTTTTTTTTCCACAGCATTAAGAAGCATTATACATTTGGTTTACAGGTTGATTTTGTCGGAATACATGTTAATTAATGATTTTGTAATACTAAACGCTGGTAAAGTTTTGTGAGTGTATAACATTCACAAGGGTTCTGAAGCAGGAAGGTGTTTGAACTAAAGTTAAGGAGTGCGTTTCGGACTATTGGTCCAGATTAATTGCCTCCCTCACCCTAACTGTCTTCAGGGGTAAACTTGATAGTGGATTAAAATTAAGGGATTATTTTTCTCTATAATTATTTTGTTTCCACTGTAGCAATTTATTTTTCAGAAGTAATCTTAACTACCATTTAGTTGGCGTAGTCGTGTTTTGCATTAGGTGCTTTATTGCCGATTAATAGCAGCGATAGTTAGATTTTTATTTTTGGAGGAGGTATCCCATGGTTAAATATATCATCTTTTGATTTTTTGGTAATTTTTTTCTCGTAAGTGGTAGGAACCAGTGTATCCTTTTTCCTATTTTCGTTCTCCACTAGTCTCAGTCACTGACATAATATGGCCGAGAGGGCAAAGCTTAGACAACTCCTCAGGGACGAAGCGAGAGAGGAGGGACTGGAAGGAGAGGAAGCGAAAGCGTTTGTCAGAGACGAACTTGAGAGATATGATGCGGAGAGGAAAGCAGCCAAAGCTAGAGAACAGAAGAAGATTGAGGAAGAAATGGAAATTCGCAGGGCGAACGAACGAGAGAAGGAGAGACAGCATGAGGAAAGAGAGAAGGAGAGACAGCATGAGAAGGAGAGAGAAGAGAGACAGCATGAGTTAGCTCTTAAAACTCTGGAATTCCAAAGTCGTGGTGCCGCCTCTACCTCCAGCAATGGAGCGTCTTCTCCTCATTCTTCTTTAACTGATCCTTCTAACACTCAATCTCTTCAACTCAACGCTATGTCTTTCACTCTTGAGTCTTTCCCTTGTCCTAATGAGAAGATTGACACTTGGCTAGAAAAATTTGAGAAAATTGCAACTCTGTACGGGTTAGAAAGGTCGCGTTGGAACATGAAGCTTTCCCAGGCTTTGAAAAGTTTTGCGTATGATGTTTACGCCAAACTGGAAAGCAGCCAACAAGACAACTATGATCTGTTGAAGAAAGCGCTACTGGAGCGCTTTGAAATGAACGCTCGCAAGTTTTTGCAACTGTTTCGCAACAGCCGGAAAGAGAATTCTGAAACTTTTCACCAGTTCTCATCTCGTCTAAAGGGATATCTAACAAAGTGCCTTGAGCTTTCACAGCTCCCCTCTACCTACGAAGGTCTTGAGGAATTTGTTTTAACAGAAAAAATAAAGAACACATTGTCTGCAGATACCCGGAGATTTCTAGCTGAGCAGGGAGCAGAAAAAACTTGAAGACATCTTACAGAAGTCTGAGCGTTATCAAAATGCGCTGGCTGAACTACCGGCCACAAAGCGGAAACCGACAGAGGAGCATTTTCGAAAAAATAATCTAGAGCAATCTTCTCAGGCTTCCAACTCGAATAACCACAGAGAAACTGGACCTCAAAACCCCCCTCCTGAAAAATCCAAGTTCTACAAGAACAAGTACCCCAACCACCCCAAACAGTCTGATCAACCCGACCGCCCTACATGGCAGCGTAGCCAGAAAGGACAAGGTGGCAAAGGGAGAACCCCTGAGCACGGGACATATGATCAGACCGAGCACACCGAGCCTAAACGCATCGGATGCTTATTGACAGTCTCGCAAGGCGGGATTATTGACAGTGATTCCTAACCTGTTGGGGATACACCCTCAACGCGAGGTTCTGTTATTTTGAACGGTTCTCAAACTTCTTGCTTATTTGACACGGAGCTTTCTTACGATTGCATTGTTGCCAGAAATCTGGTTAAACCCGGTCAAGAGACAGGAGAGACCGTCAAACTTTGTGGAGTTCGTAAGAGTGATGCACCTACAGCGCTTCCCATCGCATTGGTGGAGATACACTCTGACTTTGTCAGAGGTGTGATCAAAGCGGCTGTAATGGATGATCCCATATACCCAGTCGTCTACTTCGGGCGGAAAACGGAAAGGTGACTCTGATGGCATAAACCGGAAGAGCTTATCATGTCCTTCAGTTCCTTCTCAACCCTATCTTTGTGAAGAGAGAAACCAAGAAGGTAACGGGAGCCTGCGCCGAATTTGATAGGACCCATTGGAACTTAAAGAATGCGCAATACAAGAACCTGTTGGCACCCTGGCTTTAGGAAACTGCCCATGGCTAAGGAACCCAAACAGCACGGGGACATTTTTTCTAAGGATGGCGTACTTTATCGGAGAACGGGCAAGCCTGACCAAGGTTACAACCAACTCCTAGTACCGAAACAGTACAGAAGCCAAATCCTAGAAATGGGGCACTCTCTTCCCTTCAGCGGACATATGGGACAGAACGCCACAAACCAACGTATAACCACTCATTATTGGTGGCCAGGAGTAAACACTGATATTATCAGGTACGTCAAATCCTGTGCCCAGTGCCAACGTGTACCACCCAAGCAACGGACACCCCCAGTCCACATGGGTGAAATGCCAAAAGTGGGAACACCATTCGAACGGGTTGTGATCGACATTTTAGGGCCTTTCGAAAGGACTAAAAGAAGGAACAGGTTCATCCTGACCTTAGTCGATACATGCACTTTATGGGCAGAAGCTATCCCGCTAACATGCGCAAATGCCAAGCATGTCGCAGAAGCCCTCGTGCAGATTTTCACTCGGTTGGGATTCCCTCAGCAAGTGTTGACGGATAACGGATCTCCATACCGAAACCTGTTGATGGATCAGATCGTTAAGATCTTGAGGACCCAACACATCCACACTAAGCCATATATTCCGGCCGGAAATGGGCTCGTGGAACGTGTTAATGGAAACCTCAACATGATGCTAAGTAAACTGGCACAAGTGAAACCTGAAGATTGGGATCTTTGTATTCCTGCAGCATTATTTGGCTACAGAGAATCTCCTCATACTTCCACAGGATTTCCGCCAGCTACGCTCTTATTCGGCAGACCCATTAAGGGCCCGCTTGAAGCCTTACTTCAGTCTCTGACAGACGAGAATTGTGAACCCCTGTCCGACAGATAAATCTCGAGCACAAAGCACGCCGGAAAATAATACGTTTTAAAGGAAAGGTTGAAACTAGGGTGGGACCTAGCAACGACTAACTTTAAGCGAGCTCGCACAAAGCACGCTAACCGATACAGGAAAGTCGCGGAAGAGAGAGAACTGGAAGCAGGAGAGAAAGTTTTTGTGTTACTCCCTACCGGGAACAACCAACTGAGGATCGGATGGCAAGGGCCGTTTACCGTCCTGAAAAAGATTTCTAAGGCTAACTACCAGATCTCTATTGAAGGAAAGGAGAAGGTTTTCCATTTAAATCTCTTAAAGAGATACTTGGAAAAACCAGTGCAAACCTCCGACCATCTCCTGACGATCGCCAAAACTGACGAAGATGACGATAGTGGCAGGGATATTCCACCGCTATCACAGGAAATCTTTCAAAAATGTCAGAAGCGGCGACGCTCTTTCAAGCGCGCATGGAAAACATTCCAGAGGAAGAAAACTTTGGGGAGTAGACTTGAGTAGGAATTGGAGAGAGATGGAGGGGGAAGATGGGAAGGAAGAAGACAGACACCCCGAAGCTACGGTTATAGGAAATTTAATTCCATAACGTAGACATGGAGTGCTTCCATATCTTAAGGGGGGACGTCCTGTCACGTGGGTTTTGATCATTAAATTGCCTACATCTTCTTCCTATTCTCTCACCCGCATCCTTTTATTTTATTATCTTTCCGTACTTGTTTTTCCTGTATTTTTTCGCATCACTCGTTGCGAAAAATATATTTCTTTCCCATCATCGTTTTTCTTTCTCATACTGACTAGTAACCTTATTGCATCAGATGTCAGTCGCGCAGGTAAGACGTGAATGTGCGAAAAAATTCGTTTCGCTGGACATAGAGCAGACTTTTTGTCTACATTTGCACCTGTCACGCGCGGGTTTTCCGGGCTGAACGCTTAAGTAGGAGCGAATATTTACACCTTATAGTCGCAGTTTCAGACGGTTGTCTGAGATTTGCAACTGACACGCGCTTTTTCCCGGTCAGTTTGTTAACGCAGGTGCGTAATCGCACTGATGGCTGTTACGACATGAGGGAAGCTGACGTAGGGTGTTAGAGAAGGGGAGAGACGGGCGCTGTTTCATGGTTTCGAAACAGTGGGATTCTTTGTCCGTTTCATAGATATTAAACCTAGTTTGAAACTTTATTTTCATTCTTGTCTCAATAAATCACAGTAGACAGGTGGTTCGCGAAGAGTAGAGCTGTTAAGCGAAGTTTCTTAGTTTGTTGCGACAATTTGTCGAACTTCTAGACTTCCATAAATATAAGCGTATAATTCTTAATTGTGCGATATCCTGTAGTGCTGTGTTTGAGGTAAATATATTATTATCTAGTATTTTGTGAAGTGATTAAGTGTTAAAATCGCGCATTTCATTTTAACTAGTTTCTTTTGAACAGAGTGCTTAATTTATAGTTTGTTATATTCTCTAAGTCGACGAGTTACAGTGGAAATACATAATAAATTATATCTTTAGCTTACTAAACTAGTAGTTATAAGGAATTTAATTTAACTGTTAAATACTCAGTCGAAACTGTTTTAATAACTAACTTATAAATGCTAGATGCGACATCAGTGAATATTGACGGAATACGAAGATATTCCTAATTCCTGATGATTGATTTTTATATAACTTACTTTACGGGAAGTTTTAATTATAAGTCAAGCGGTCGGCTTGCTATTTAAAATGTAAGTTATATTGAGTACATATATGTAAATTATTTGATATGTGTTCTTTCTTTTATATAGTGAAACGGTGGTACCCAACTTGCCAGCGTTTAGTAAAGAGACATATTTGTGTGAAGCATAGACAGTTCCTATCTTTAACCACGTGGGTGTTTTTTTGTTTCAAGTAACACTGATCTGACAGTGCTTATGCCATCAGAGAGAGACAGTAATAGCAATCCCACTAACGGTTTCTAAGGACTAGAAATATATATTGGGCTTTTGAGCCAGTTCATATTGCTCCACAAATTTAGATGTACATGCTGCCTGGCGGCGAGAATATTACAAGAATCACAGTAACATTCCGACAGAGATTGTGACTAGTATTGTGGTGACCAAATATAGTACCTGCCTGATAGAAGACACCGATCTGACATTCATTAAATCCTAGAATCCAAAGCTAATGACATTGTGCTCGGCTAACTTTCGTGCCTGGACAATATTTTATGTGACTTAATCAGACATTCGAAAACGTAGAACACCCAAGGAATCGTTCCCTGAGACAGAGAGTTCTGTACGTCTTTTGGAACTGGGGATTTCTTGGTCGCTGACTGCATTTTTCGGGTCTGTGTGAAGGTCCTAGAATTATTAAGTTCCCAGAGGCAGCGAGCAAAGTTGTGAGTATATATGTGTGAGAAAGGCCATGGCTGAATGAATGAGGGTACACAGGTCTGAGTGTTATTTTACCGGTGTATTATTGTCACCCTTCTGCTGTTTTAACTTTTTTTAATCTGCAGAATTTGTTACAAAAGCTAGAGTTTCTTTTTTCTTAGGCTAAATCAGATTATTCAACTCTGTTCATACATTTACGAGAAAGAAAGAAACCTCTTAGACTCAACCCTATGTATCTATAACTCTTTGGGCCATCATCTGTTCTCTTAACGGGGCTGTGGGCTAAACCTAGAGCTAAGATCATAACGGGGCTATCATCCTTGTAGCATTTTCCTTAAATTTTATGACTATTTGTATATGTTTTTTCCTTGATGTAATTTTTGGTGTTGTGAGAAGATTTTTTTAGAAGATAATAATAAAATCTCTCTTGAACTAAATCAGTGCGTTGGTCAGCTCGTTCAAATAATATATATATTCATGGTTATAGATTTCCCACATCTGTGTGTGTACCTGTCGTCACGTGTATGTGCGTGCCCGTGAGTAGATAGAGATTTATGTAATATATATCTGTGGTTTAGACTGTCTGACACTTTAAAAAAACCAGTCGTAGAAGATAGGTGAGAGAGAGAAGATTATCCCGATTCTCTAAGACAGCCTCTATATCACATTCTAACATCTCACGTGTGGAAATTCTATTGTTTTTTTTCACCAGCTCACACTGTGACTATCACTCATTCCAACCTATTCAGAAGGGACCAACCCAAGTCTTAATTCTCCTATCTAAAATCTACGACATCCATGCAATCTCTAGACTGATTGAAATGTGGTATCTTCAATTTAGGGTAAAATACATTTGAATTAGCTGAAGGCTTAAACTGATCTGATTGTACCTGAGCCAATTCCAAAGCCTGTTCTTTCTCAGCATTTAGTCTTAAAGATTCAAGCTCCATAGCATGTTTATGAACCTGGTCTAATTAAAGAAGTTCCATTTTCCTTAATTCCATTTCTTTTTCTTTTTGAGCCATTTCTTTTTCCTTAAGTTCTTTTTGTAATTCTCTCTCTTTATCTTGTTGAGCCATTTCTTTTTCTTTAAGTTCTTTTACTTGGGCTAATTCCAACTTTTTAAGTTCATCTTCCCTTTTAATAGCCTCACGTTGTTCAATTCTCTCAACCTGAGCTAAATGCTTTTCATATCTAGTCTCAGCATAAATCTGACTTACCTAAGCTCTGTCCAATCTTGATAAAATCTTCTAACGTAGACATGGGGATACGTTTCTCAATAACTTATGTAAGTATATTATTTGTCAGTAAATATATTATGAATATGTGATATCAGTAAATCTAATTTAACTATGATATTCAATGTACGCCAGAGACAAGCACAGGTGACAATAGACAATGGATGGAACAAGAAAATGAACTACAATGAAATGATATGTTCATTTATACGACACCATCAAACAGATATAAAGAAACTAAGTAGGAACTATACATATTAATAAGAGAAAATGAAATGATTAAATAACATTACAAAAATTTTACGATACAAGACGTCTTTAAATTAACAATGAGACAAGAGATTTTAGATCACAGACGAATAAAATTGTCAACAATACGGAAACTAGGTTATGCAAATTAAAATGACGTAGGCACGTGAAGTCACAACTAGCACAAAAAAATATGTTTGTATTGCGAACTGAAGCTTCAGTTAATTTATATCCTAACAAAAGAGTTAGTTCTTCAGTCAGCAAATACAATCATTTATCCCTAAAAGTCGTTATTCTTACTTGAATTTTTCCGCAAGGAAATATATTCGAGTACAGAATAAGCCCTAGCCAACCTTCCCACGTATTTACCTAAAACATATAGGTTTTATACACATAATGATACTGAGTAGAACTGCAAATAAAACAGGCAAGTGACAGTGGAGAAAAATTGAAGGTCAAAGCTAGCCAACTGGACAACACACTCTAGTCAAGAGCTCTAATCTAGACAAGAACTTATCTTAATAAGATCCCTCCATTGTGATTTATGAAAACCACAACAAGATTCACACAGCTGTTCGAGTCGTCCCCAATGAGTAGCCGACGTCCGGTTGATTGAAGATAATACGTTCACATTTAGGATCGAACGAATTTCTGTCGAAATACTTTCCCGGTTGATCTGGACGTACAGCAAGGGTATGGCTGGTCTTCACTGTTCTCTGGGTCGGTTCAGGATCAACGATTTGAAGAAGTAAGATCAAGTTACCTCAGCGCTGAAAGTGACCGTTAGCAGGAATTTTGACTCGACCTTGACATTCGTAGGTTTCTGTGCATACTTGAGTTGCCAGATTTGACTTGCGTCTTGAATAAAATTATTCGAACTATTCAATTTCCACTGTGACTTTGTCCGTTTCGAACTGAAATGTTCTAGAAGTTGTTTCAACCGAAATGTTCCCAACTTGAGCCTGACACATGAACGTTAGTTCGTCAAATCGGGTAACGGAGAAGATGAATTCTACACTTTCTGACACCAGATGTTACGGGACTGTCGCTAGATATTACGGGTAGACTGTCTTCTGATATTATATGTTAGTTGTCCCTACCAGATACAGCCCCGTTGGACGTGAGTTATTGGGTTGCTCGTCAATAATTCTTTAGGTATTATATTCATCTCTACCATTTCGGCTTATAGTTCAATTGCAGATTTAGAGCCGTTATTGTGTGATTCAATTATTATTATTTAATTCAGTGTCGTTCATTACTTCATATTATTTCTCCAGCAGTGTATTAGTTTTATGATTACTCTTGTAGATAAATGTAATAGTCTGGACTGACCTTGCAAGGGTTACATCAACAGTCACAGCACATGTTTGAACTTGAATAATTCAGGCAATTAAGACAAGTTCCATTGACGACTGAATATTTAATACATGTCCTTTTCCCCAAATGAATACAGAACGTTATCACACAATTAATACTTGGCATTAAATATAGTTCTCGGATCTACTCAATGTTCATCCTTCAGACATTGCACGTCTGAGTTGACCGTTAGTTCTATAGCGTTTTAGAGTCTGCAACCAACTCTTTCCAATCCGTCTCTTGGAATTATTATCACTTATTAATACTCGTGATATCCTTATTTAATATTCATATATTCCGTCTATGTCCAATTATTCAATACTTTGGCTTTCCTCGCCAGGCTTTAACTGCCATATATATATATATATATATATATATATATATATATATATATATATATATATATATATATATATATATATATATATATATATATATATATATATATATATATATATATATATATATATATATATATATATATATATATATATATCTTCACTTGCGAACGTATCCTCCGATATTCGCGATTATACTTTGGACTCTCTGGTCCTATCCATTTGACTTGATTGCTTTTCCAGCATGATCTATACGGATTTACGCTATTTATAATTCACAATGGGTATACCATTTAATATACATATCCTTAATCAGTGGCCATGCCACACATTGAAACACAATCCATAAGTGGCTCTGCCACACTTTTGAAACACTGCTGGACGGCACTACGGCCACACATAGACTGCGGTTACTAGGCTTAACGCGTCAAACATCGATATGCGCGATTTTCCAGTACTCATTCAGCTGAGGTGGTTCGTGGTGCAACCATGCGAATTGTGGCCACAATTCACATGCTTGCAAACCCCGAAACAATCCTCAACACAGATCTATGACACCATTTGTATCCCCAGGTTTAGTAGCCAGTCTAGTTGGGCGTCCATCATTCAGGATGGCATGGTTCATGTTAAGCAATGCCTGGCTCAAAGCTATACCCTGCTTATTTTCTGTGATGAATAATATAGTACAGCAAAAGGATTTATGTCATTAATGCAAATACAGTACTATTTTATTTTGAAATTTTCTGTTTCATTTTTCTCGTTCTCATTTTTATTTTAATGTTTTAATTTTATTTTTAAAAATAAAATTTGGCGCCCCCTACTAGTTGGCGCCCGGTGCGACTGCACCGTCTAAGAGCCCACACTGTCTGTACCAATAGGTTTTACACAAAACGTCTTGTCGTGTGTTAGCTGTTTGCCACGACCATCTCTGACAAATCTGCTTTCTCATTTCTAAATATTTGACAGTGACCAGAGATACGTCGAACTTTCTCGAATGCCTACTGTCTTCTTCTAATCCCTTGTCGCCAACTAAAGAGAATCGTACCCACCATTTTACTTGGCATTCACGTAGGAGGTCTGTGCCTAAACGCAATGACCTCTCACTGCGTTGCTTTAGAATTTTTAGAAAGCGTCCATTGGTTTGAGTATGGTATTTCTGTCGATAATTAACCCACTCATTCATTCTGTGAGTCTTTGATCGCTTGTGTCGTTATATATATCTTCGTTTCGTAGGTTTTCGATTATTTCTGAATAATGTGTGTATATATCTTCAAGATAGGCGGTTTAAACATGTTTCGGGCCCCCCCCCCCCCCCCCCCCCCCCTTTTTTTTTTTCTCTTCTTGATACTTTACATAGCGTAAGCACCTCCCTTTGATATTTTAGATAGAATCACGACTGTCGCAGAGAGATTTATGAATAATTAATTTCTATATCTTTTCTTTATTCTCCCGTGTGTTCTACTTTATTATCGCTCTTTTATCCATTCTTTTTTTGCATTCGTCTGATTGTGAAAAATAAAACTCTCCCATTCATACCTTCGCCTGTCTCTTTTCTTATTTAGCAACACATTTTTATTGCTGTTAAGCCAAGTCCTAGAGAAGACCGAATAGTGTGAAATTCGTTCTCGACAGACATATGAGGGCAGACATATCGTCTAGCATTTTCATCTGACACGAAGCTTCTACGGTTAAGTTTCTCGGTGTTAGGCGTGAGAGGCGCCAACATGCATCGCTGGGAAATGACCATAGGTAGCTGCAAGTGTGAAACGCGTCTGGCAGTTTCAGTGCCGTCGTCTGAGTTTTATGTAGGTGTTAAGACGGGAACTATTTCGGGTTTTCGAGAAATAGGAAATCATTTCTTTTCATAAGATATAAACCCCAGTAGTTAGACTTCAGGCATTCAGTACTCCTAAGCTGCAGTAGACGGATCGCTCGTGCTAGAGTATAAGCTTGTATAGCGAAGTTCTTAGTTTTCTCGTCAATTTTTGCCGAGCTTCTAGAATACCTATCTAGTGAATAAATTCTAGTTTTGTGGTGATCGCCGTAGTTCTGTTTGGAGGTAATATAATATATCTAGTATTTTGTGAGTGATTTAAGTGGTAAATCGCCTATTTTATTTTCACTAGTTAGATTTCTGTGCAGAGGGATGAAATTATAAGTCTGTTATATTCTCTAGTTGACGTGTTACAGTGGAAAGCAGAATAAATTATTATTTCTAGCTTAAACTCATGCAGCTGTAAATAAAATTTAATTAAATTGCTAGTAACCAGTCCGAGTATATTGTAACTAACTTATAACTGCACTGAGTCATCATTGAGTATTGACGGAATACGTAGGTATTTCTAATTCATGATGATTGATTTTTTTAAAAACGATCATAATTATTTCACAGGAGTTTTAACGTTAAGACAAGCTCTACGCTTGCAGTTATAATGGAAGTTATAACCGAAGCAATTATTGTGGTTAAGTATTTTGTACTTTTCTCTTCCATATACAGTTTTTGGGTCAGACCAACTTTTACCAGCGGTTTTAGTACAACTGAGAGAAGAAACATTTTCTATCTTTAACCACGTGGGTTTACAAGTTAACACCTGTCTGGCAGTGTGTTTACCTCCAGAAATAGACAGAGTACAAATCTCACTAACGGTTGTAAAGACTAAATGCCTATACTGGGCCTTTGAGCCAGATTATATTTCTTCACAAACTCTCATGTACATGCAGCCCTGTGGCGAGAAAAATTACAAATCATTAACATTCCGACATTTTGACTAATTGTGGTGTGACCAAGAATTTTTATAGTGAGAGAAGTATCTAACCTGCCATTTTTCCTAAGTAAGGGAAACCTCGTGATTCTGACACTGAGCCCGTTTAAAACTAATTCTTACCTGAACTGATTTAAGTGACACTAACCTTAGTCTGGAAAAATAGTCGCATGAAGAGGACGCTCCCCGGAACATTGGATGAAACCAAAATCTGCAGAGCTGGGATCCGCTTCATCAAGAGAAAGACAGATTAAAGTGTGTGGGTGTCCTAAAGTTTGCGCCAGACGGCGAACACCAGCAAGATTTTAGGTAAGAAAAGTGAGACAGGGGCCCCTGCTGAAAGAACATAGTGAAAGCAGAACGAGTGATTCTTTTTTCCATTTTTTCTATTCAGGCACCCATTTTGTAATTTCATTTATGCAAAGATGGTTGCAAATGACATTACTCTCTTAGGATAGATTAGGGTATACATTCTGTTTCTCAACTATAGAGGAGAAATCTGAGACTATAGTGTATATATCGTGACTCTTTGGGGCTATTACTTTTCTTCTAACAGGATCGTGGGCTAAATATCGAGGGAAAAGATTACACCTATGGGTCTATTATACTTGTAGTAATTCATTACCTTATATGTATTTTCTATGCTTGATATTAACATTTATGTGTTGTGGTAAGTTTTCCTTATGTTAATACATTTACATAAACCTTATTCAAGCGTGTCGGTCAGCTCGTTCCAACATATCTATATTCCATTGTTATAGTTTTTCCACGTCTGTGCGTCTATCTGTCGTCACTTATGTGTGTGTCTATGTGAGTGGATATATATATATATATATATATATATATATATATATATATATATATATATATATATATATATATATATATATATATATATATTATAATAGACTGTCTGACTCCTCTAGATCTGTTGTAGAAGATAGGCTGAAAGAGAGAAGATTCTCGATTTCAGGGACAGACTCTATTAATTTCTCCATCTCACTCGTGGAAATCTATTTCTATTATATTATTTTCTCTCACTGTTGCTATCGCTTATTCTAATCTATCCAGAAGGGACCAACCCAAGTCTTAATTTCCCTATAAAAAATCTACGACAACGACCCACTTTTCTCTTTTCCCTCCCCATTATATTTAACACAAATTCAGCAAAACATTTAGTATTAAATTTAATACCTCGTTTAAAAAAAACACTAACCTTTAAAATATTGACTATAACGATTCAATAAATTTTGTTAATATTCAAATGTATATGTATTTAACTGCAGCTTGACATAAACGCCGGTCAATTTTATTTTTTATTACAAGACGACAATGGAATCATTCATTTTGAAATGTAACGAAAACTTGCACTGTTGCTAAAATGAGGGATGATGGTACAGGTTTTGTAACTAGTGAGAAATAATTGATGCCAAATACAAAAATACACAAGACAGATTACTGTGACTTCTAGCGTAGGGTTTCTAAATCTTTTTTTGTGTTTTTTGTTGTGCCACGGACCACTTTGATAGTCCGATGAAGGTTGTGGAGCCCATCTTGAACAACATGTACATAAAAGCATAAATAAATTTAAACAAAAACCCTGTATATTAAAAATGTTAGGTTATGTATATGTGTCGCGGGTTGTGTCCTTGCTCTGCAGTAGTGGTCCACTAATGGTCAACAGTTCGAGTAATAGGATGAGTTTTTCAAAGGTAGCAACCTTCACACAAGATTACTCTTAGCAGAGATATAAATAGAAGGATGGTGTTCCTATTCCAGGGAGTCTCTCGGGGATTTTTAAATGGCAAGTACAACAATTGAGATCTACGTTTGTTGTAAACTTTGTATTCCCCGCCTACTTTTGTGAGAAATACATTTCGACACGTATTTATAGAGCTACCCCCCGCGCCCCCCCCCCCCCCCCCCCCCCCCCCCCCCCCAACAGAAGATAATTCAGCAAATTATTAAGTGCATATTTAGCTCTGAGTATAAGTATTCTAAAAAAAATTAGTCACACGGGTGTAACTTATTGTGTTCTTGCCGGTTGAATTTAATACAACCTCTTGTGTTCTTGGTGGTAGAGTTTAAAACAACCTCTTATGTTCTTGCCGGTATAATTTAATACAACCTCTTACACACAAATACCTATACAAACATGGATTTACGGCATCTACTTATGAACAAACAGATGGAAAGAACATGGATTTACGACATCTACTTATGTACAAAAAGACGGAAAGAGAATGGATTCACGATACCTCCTTCTGAACAAACAGATAGAAAATGAGCACTGTTTTGGTTCATCAGAAAGACGCATTTAGAGAACGACCCTGCAATGAAACAACAAGGCTAAGATTGCTGTGAGTTGGCATCAGACGTAAGACTAGCTGAATGGACTATAAGAGAATGCATCCGGCGTATATACAACCAGCGCGCTGCAGAACTATTTGCTTTCGTACCCTTCGACATTTGCCGAGGAGACTGAGTATGGCATAGATAGGTTTGCCTAGAGTACAGTGATGTCGATTCTGATCAACAGTAATAATAATAAGAATGCAGCAATGTTATTATAGGACGCAGGAAAAATCAATTGATAAATGATAATTCATAAGAAACAGGCTATACACAAAGTTTCTGCTTTCCGCACATAAGACTGTGTTAGTCAATGACAAAGAGCGAACATTCAGTGCAGAGAGGTTGCTTATTTCCTTAGTTTATGACGTCAGCATGAATTTCTATATCTACGGAAGTCAGTCTCCGAGTCTGATTTATAGTGATATATCTATGGTGATTACGTTAGTCTCTGAGTCTGATTTATAGTGATATATCTATGGTGCTTACGTCAGTCTCTGAGTCTGATTTATAGTGATATATCTATGGTGATTACGTCAATCTCTGAGTCTGATTTATAGTGATATATCTATGGTGATTATGTCAGTCTCTGAGTCTGATTTATAGTGATATATCTATGGTGATTACGTCAGTCTCTGAATCTGATTTATAGTGATATATCTATGGTGATTACGTCAGTCTCTGAGTCTGATTTATAGTGATATATCTATGGTGATTATGTCAGTCTCTGAGTCTGATTTATAGTGAAATATCTATGGTGATTTAAGCTAATACAGATGAAAAACCTATGGCAAGGCACAAGCAAAGAAACAAAGTTACAACTGATCAGAGCATGTATATTCCCAGTAGCAACATACGGCTGCGAGACTTGGACACTCAATAAAACAGTTGCAAAAAAGATTACATCATTCGAAATGAAATGCTACAGAAGGATGTTGAGAATACCCTGGACAGAAAAAAAGACCAACAGAGAAGTACTGCACTCACTAAATGTACAGGAACATTGGCTCCTAAATACCATCGCAATAAGGAAGCTGAAATTTTTCGGTCATATAAAAAGACATAATAGTCTGGAAAAAACAGTGATGGAAGGCATGGTCCCTGGAAAAAGGGGAAGGGGTCGACCTAGACGACGGTGGACCCAGGACATCACAGAGAGTCTGAACTTGTCTTTGGCTGATGCAGGTCGACTTGCCCAGAATCGTGATGCGTTCAGAGCAGCTGTAATGGAGACAACGTTCTGGAAAGAATACGTCACATGATGATCTATGGTGATTACGTCAGTCTCTGAGTCTGATTTATAGTGATATATCTATGGTGATTATTTCAGTCTCTGAGTCTGATTTATAGTGATATATCTATGGTGATTACGTCAGTCTCCGAGTCTGATTTATAGTGATATATCTATGGTGATTACGTCAGTATTTTTGTCAGTCTTCTATTTTATGTGTCCATTTTATTAAATTTAGCTGTCGAGAACTGGTCATTTGTAAATCTGTTTACTTGCAGTTTTATCAAGCCTGCATAGTATTTTTAGACAATGCCCAACAATCTGATTTCGTCAGTGTATTAATTTAGGGACAGACATCTCGTGCTGATCATAACAAACTAACTAATTAACTATTTACTGTGAAACTTCGAGTAGAAGCCCCCGGCGTCTATAAGTACAAACAACTTTGACACCGGATTCTACTTTACATTTGACATCAAAACCTTTTCTGCGTTTACTTGTCAAAGTCATTTTCAACTTCAGTGACGTCACCGTCACGTGACGTCAAACGTCTGTGGACAAATAAATAAATAACAGTTACCGCTCCGGCACTAGATCTCCACTGCACTGACAATGTCTTCGACACCCGGCATGTACAGACTTTTTGATCAGTGGCGTATTCTCTATGTGTGCTGTGCGTGCTGCGCACACCTATGTCCGAAGGAAAATAAAAATTTAATGTATTATTCTATAAAATATTTCTCTTATAATGTTCTGCTTTCGGACCGCACGCATCAGGATAACGGATTTTCCCGCATAGAATCTACGAGTATATCTAGTTTCAGTTTCCCAGACGCGTTTTATAGTGCAGTTTTTTTTTGGTTGGTAGCAATCGCCCGAAGTTTCTCGGGTAATTCCGTCCCTATGTGTGCTGCACCTTTCGGTTTTACGTTTGAAGACTGGTTTGTGTGGATCGGGGTCATGGCCAGATACGTCAATACAATACGAACATGCGTGCGGTGGTCTTGCAGCTCTCGAGTTGTAAAAATCGGCTGTGTCCGTCCAGTGTTTTTTGTGATTAATTTTTTTTAGTTGCCGGGAATGCAGATTATTACAGTGACAGTGAGTTTCAATTTGTAAGTTAATTAGTATTTCGGAGATAATTGACATATAATCCTAATAACTATCGTTGCGTAATTGAATATAGTTGGTTTTTAAATTAAGAGGGGAAGAAGTTAAATAGTAGGCGTACATATTCATTTTAAGTAGCAGCACGCCTAGCTCGCATTACCAGGATACGCCACTGTTTTTGATCAGTTTAGGTTTTTATTAAAATATGCACATATCTTGTCTTCTTCTTCTTTGATCCTTAGCCGCCGACTGTCAAAGCAGTCAGTGGCCATCACGCCTGGTGGCGTCTTGTAGGGCAGCAACAAATTGCTTCCACATTGTTCGGTCGGCGGCCATCCTTCGTACAATGCCCCTACTCTGGTTTATTCTTTGCATCTCAGCCTCCACAGTCCTCCGCCAAGTTGTTTTTGGTCGGCCTCTCTTTCGTTTTCCTTCAGGGGTCCATAGCATAGCTGTTCTTGTGATGGCATCAGGGTCTCTTCTGAGGACATGGCCAACCCAGCTCCAGCGTCTGCCAGCTATGATGGTGTGCATGTCCTCTTGCTTGCTCCGAGTAAGCAGATTTTGGTTGGTGATGGTATTCGGCCAAAAGATTCCGTGAATTTTTCTTAGGCATGTTGTGTGAAAAGATGTTCGACATTTCCTTCTCTGTAACTCTCCAGCATTCCGCACCATAGAGAAGCACAGAAAGCACACAGCTCTGATATAATCTTAATTTTCTCCTTGTGCTGTACTGAGAAGACTTCCAGATGTTGTTTAGATTAAAAACGGCTGTTCTTGCTTTGTTCATTCTGTTGTTGATGTCTTTGCTTGCTCCGCCGTCTGGTGTTACTATGCATCCTAGGTATGTGAAGGTGTCTGTCTGTTCCAGTTGCTGATTCCTTACTGATATGGGCTCAGGGTTGCTCACATTGAGCGTCATGATCTCTGACTTCTTTAGATTTGATGTTCAAGCCCACCTGCTGGCTATACGTATTAAGTCTATCCGTTTTTTTCCTGGATGTGTTGATGTGAATGTGCTAGTAGTGCAATGTCATCTGCATATTCCAGATCTTCTAATGTAGAAAATTTAGTCCATCTTATTCCTCTTGGACTGCCCTCTGTTGTCTGGCGCATCACCTAGTCTATGACTGTTAAAAATAGAGTGGTTGATAGAGGGCATCCCTGCCGTACTCCTGTCTTCACCTCAAAGGTTAGGTTGCTCTGCCCAACGCTACACGTAAAGTTGGCATAGAGGCTTTTTATGATTGACACTATGCAGCTTGGAATTCCATAAGCCCTCAGTATTTTCCATAAACTGTCCCTATGTATACTGTCAAAAGTCTTTTCAAAATCAACGAAATTAATGTACAGCTGTCTTTCCCAATACTTTAAGTATTTTCCTCTTTAAGCTGTGAACTTCAAGAACACGCTCCTACATCAACTATTGGCGGCGACATTTTTGTTCATCCAGGAAAAACCCACACCAGATTCGGCGTTCATCTCACTAGTCTTTATTTGTTAGAGGACGGACTGGGGCCAATTTGGGAAGTGAACCTGACATTTTATATATTCAGGAATAATTGTATTTCCAAGGGATATCACCAAGAGTAGGTAAGAGTGATTGAGTGACCACTGTATGAAAGAAAGAGTGAATATTTTTCGTTGTTTTTCAGGGATTTTACCAACATTGGATTTGCTTAAACTTGTTTACTTTACTTGGTAGCATATAGTAGGAACTTGTTTACTTTACTGTCTACTCTGTAACATAGTGCTAACCTTCTTTGGGTTATTAACTTTTGGGTTCTTTTCTCCATGGGGGGGGGGGGGGGGCGCATTTATTCTGCTATTTCATATGTATGTAAATCTGATTTTATTTGATTTTTCTTTAGATATTGGTGTTGTCAAGTTTAATGATAATAAACAACAAGAAACTTAAATTTGTGTGTTGGTCAGACCCATTCCCAATTAACCTTATTTTTTTTACGTTTGTGTGTGTCTTGTTGACACATAACTGTGTGTGTGTGTGTGTGTGTGTGTGTGTGTGTGTAGCTAAACTTATATCTAAATGTTTAAGGAGGGCAAGGTTGTCTTGTACTAAATTACAGTCGTATGGATAGGCTGGAATAGAGAAACTTACTCATTCCAGAGACATATCTTTCTCCTTAAGCTAAACACCGTGAAATCTATTTCTCAAACCTTTTCTCGCGTACCTATCACCATCCACTCTACTCAGACAGGCACAAGAATAACTCACAACCTATCCTTACGATAGTATGACAGGATAATCCACAGATTCGAGGTGCTCTCAAGCTGAGGCAGAAGCTAGGTAAACCTCGAGTTGCTCTCAAGCTGAGGCAGAAGCTAGGTAGACCTCGAGTTGCTCTCAAGCTGAGGCAGAAGCCAGGTAGAGCTCAAGTTGCTCTCAAGCTGAGGCAGAAGCTAGGTAGACCGAGTTGCTATCAAGCTGAGGCAGAAGCCAGGTAGAGCTCAAGTTGCCCTCAAGCTGAGGCAGAAGCTAGGTAGACCTCGAGTTGCTCTAACGCTGAGACAGAATTCAGGTAAACCCTGAGATGAAGACGATCAGCCACTTCTTATAAAAAGCATAATTGATATTGCACTGCATGGATCAGCAGCTGATGACAGACGACAAAGTGATTGGCCTAGTAGTAAGGTATTAAAACACTGTTGTATGACAGGTGGTTATATTGAAATAATTGGTAAGATAGATAGTTAAGCCTAATTACTAGAGATAAACTGTTGTAAAACTTTACCACCACATTAAGGGGATCGGCAGAGGTGTTACGTAATTTTAAGGCGAGACAGGGGGGGGGGGGGGGTTTGTTACGCACATGTTACAGGGGGGAATGGGGTGGCTGAAAATTTCAAAAATTGCGTTACGTAATATGTGAACGGCCCCTAAATTCAAGTCACGGAGAAAAAGAGATGGACCACATGGCATAGAATAAGGTTGCAGATATAACTGATTCTGGATACTAGAGACCGTAGGGAAAGGAGAGTTGTGGTTGCCAATGCCAGTTGGAATGGTGCTGTATGAATGAATACCTCCTTGAACCACAAAATATTTTCTTACGGTTCCTAGCTCAAAGTTATATGTCATTGCTTTTATTTCAAACAGTCCAATAATCATAATAATAATAATAATAATAAGAATAATAAGAATAATAATTAGTATTGGGCGAAAAGAAGCTCTCACAACAGGAATAACAGAGAAAAAGTAACTGAGGTATACCACCTCAGGGGCGCATTCCAATAGTTTGTTATGACTGTAGGGGGCTTCTAATAACCTATTACTACTGCTGCTACTACTACTACTACTACTACTACTACTACTACTACTACTACTACTACTACTACTACTACTACTACTACTACTACTACTACTACTACTAATACTGCTACTACTACTACTACTACTACTACTACTACTACTACTACTACTAATACTGCTACTACTACTACTACTACTACTAGTAATAATATGTAGATGAAAAAAAATAGAAGAAAAATAAGACGAATAAATATCAATAATAATAATTAGCAGGAGAAGAATAAAAATAATAAAATTTTCTTTCTGCCTGAGTCGATCCCTCTCGTACCCCTTAACAGAGTGTAGAGGTGACCGAGAGAGGACAATGGCTCTTCGGTGAACATGCAATAACATTGTAAGACAAACAGGCGATTGGCCGGTTGTGTACGAACTTGCCCTCAAGACTGCGTGAAATCACTACGAAACTATTGACCTTTCTGGTTCATTTCCAGCTTTTCTAATGGGACTTTCACTCCTCTTTTACCCTAAGGCATAGAGGGACGCCCTTTCCTCTTCTGCCCGAAGGCATTTATAGAGGTTTGACCTAGAAGGGCCAGAATTGCCGTTTATCGGAAGGTTTAGAGGAATACGCCGGAGTGATCATCATTCAAACAGACACGCCACCCTGTCTCAGAATCCATTACTGGGAGGGCCCGTTATCATTATCATAATTATAATAAAGGTCGTAACAATAATAGAAATAAGAAGAATAATTGAGAAACATGAACAAAAAATATTACCCATTAAATGGTATACACAATCGATCAAACAAACATTTTGGAATCATGACATACAAAAATCTTACACATTTAATTTGTGGATGATAATTTTGTCTAAACTATCCTCTACGCATCGAAATGCTCCCATATCCTCGCCTCTCCGAGAACCAATATTCTACATTTTTCTTATTTTTCTGTCTGTCATGTCATTTCGAACATCAAGTCACACAAACAATGAGCATCGCTAGCTCACACGTCAATGCTGTCCCCTTAAGGAAGGGAAACCCGAGGCCTGTAAACAGTAAATTAATATTAGACAAACATAAAGGTATGTTTTCAGGCACTCGTAAGAAATAAAGAAGTAGAACACTTGGACAACAGAAAAACAACAGACCTGGGTAAGCCACTCACGTCTGTTGTTTTTCTGTTGTTCAAGTGTTCTACTTCTTTATTTCTTACGAGTGCCTGAAAACATACCTTTATGTTTGTCTAATATTAATGCTGTCCCCTTGAATGGTACAATACTGTCCCCTTGAATGGTACAATGCTGTCCCCTTGAATGGTACAATGCTGTCCCCTTGTATGGTACAATGCTGTCCCCTTGTATGGTACAATGCTGTCCCCTTGTATGGTACAATGCTGTCCCCTTGTATGGTACAATGCTGTCCCCTTGTATGGTACAATGCTGTCCCCTTGTATGGTACAATGCTGTCCCCTTGTATGGTACAATGCTGTCCCCTTGTATAGTACTAAAATGTAGTCCGCATGCCAGACCATCGACTACCAAAGATGCTCTTTTATGGTGAGATACAGAAGGGTAAACGTTCCCATGGTGGCCAAAAGAAGCGCTTCAAAGACACGTTAAAGACGTCATTGAAAACCTTTGACATAAACCCAGACACATGGGAAGCTGCTGCGCAAGACCGAACTGCTTGGCGCACATCTCTTCGTAAAGGTGCAGCGGCATGCGAATCATCCAGAGGAGCAGCAGCGGAACAGCGGAGACAAGCTAGAAAGGACCGTGAAATAAAACCTTCACATGAAGCAAACATTCCCTGCCCACACTGTCCGAGATCTTTCCAGGCCCACCTCGGGCTCATCAGTCACCTTCGTACCCATAGACTAACCTAACATATTCCTAAATAATTGGATGAACAGAGTGGTCTTCATCACCCGTGATGGACGAACAACAACTGTAACGTGCATTCATTTTCTTATATGATCCTTAAGGAACATGGAACTACCACTACAGCTAACCCTCTTGCAGGTATCCAGTACCAAGCTTTCATAAAGTTTTGTAGAGATGTTTTCTGTGGCAGTCTGTTTTACATGCTCATGTTGCCAGCCCGGGACACAATCTTATCATCTTACACTCTTATAATCTTATAATCTTATAATCTTTCAATCTTATAATCTTACAATCTTATAATCGTGCAATCTTATAATCGTACAATCTTATAATCGTGCAATCTTATAATCGTACCCATGAGGAGCAATAGTCCAATTATTTCTTTGTCTCTCCCCCCCTCCCCCCCCGAGATCCCTGGCGGTAACTACCCGGTGGTCTGAAACACGGAGAACAATAAAAAGAACACCAAAAAGAACACCAAAAAGAACACCAAACAGAAGAAAGTAGCTAGCGACTTTCTTAAATGGATACTAGCGTAGAACTGAATGATGATTCCGCCATCGTGGAATTTCCAGGTCTATATTAACAAAATATAAACTGTCTCCAACCCCCTTATCCATGCGTTTTTTAAATCTTCCTCTTTGCTTCTTACCACGGGTTGTTCCAGAGCAAGGACTGCCTTGTAATTTGATTGATTTGAAGACCTTATACAAAACATTGGATTTTCTTTTGTGCATAAGAAACACAGCTCAACCCCATATGGGTTTTAATGAGGGTATTTATCATTTTTTCTATATAGTACCTTACATTTGTTGTTTTTCCAGACTGCAAATTCTCTGGCGTTTGGTGTGGCGTTTTCTAAGATCTGTTGGAGTATATCTTCTCTCTTGTTGAGTATAGCTCCAGTCACCCTGTTGAGTTCTGAGATGTTTGCACTTTGATTTATTGTATGTTACCTTCTTATTTACTGCCCTTGAGATTTACTCACGTCATTCTATTGTGTATGCTCTGCTTTGTAATATTTGATAATTTATCTTACTTTTGTAATGAACCTTTGTGGTGGATAATTTGTTTTTGAATTTCTTTTTTCATATTTAAGCTTTCACATTTGCGCTTGTACTTATATGTTATTTTGCATTTTGGTAATATAGAATTTTATTATGTTGTGTAGTTATCTGGGAAGGTCAACTTTTAGTACTGTTTCCAGTGATGATAATGATGAGTTTTGTGCTTTTAAATATTATTTAAGTGGTTTTCTTTGCTGTAATATTTCCTGCCGGCCTGCCTAATAATAATGTTTTCCTTATGCTTATCGTATCGAGCGTCATCGTCTATTATTCACATCTTTGTAAGGCTAGTCTTTATTTTGTTTTACCAACAGTTCCACGTTGGTGTTTTTATCATATAACTTCTGCATCTTGTTGATTCATTACGTACTTTCGTGTGTTTCTCTTTCAATCTTTTCTTCTTTTTTCTTTCCTATTTTGTTCGTTAAATTTTTTTTCTTCCCTCTTCTTTTTTCCCTCTCTTTTATTATACATTTCGTCCACCATAACCACTACCTTTATCGCCATCACCACTGCTACTAATGATCAAATCCCTAATTTATAACCACCACCACAAACTCTGCTACTAATTTACACAAATCCCTATTTTAAAACCGCCACAAACTCTGTTAATAATTTACCAAATCCCTATTTTAAAGCCACCACAACATCTGTTACTAATTTACCACAATCATTACTTTATAACCACCATCACCTGTGCTCCTAATCTAGCACAATCATTACTTTATAACAACCACCATCACCTCTGCTACTAATTTACCACAGTCATTACTTTAAAACCACCATCATCTCTGCTCCTTATTTACCACAATCATTACTTTATAACATCAATGGTACCTATACCTTTTAGCGGTATGGCAGCTTGTGTACCCTGACAATCCCCAGAGCTATGCCAGTGGGAGTTTTACTTCTGGTAGGTTCAACCAAGCTGGACTGGTCTGCGTGGGTAGGGGTCAGACAAAAGCTGGTACCCTGGTCCTCCAGGTTGGGGGTTTTAGCACAGGGCCGACACCCTTGTCTATGTAAAAAATCGCACATGTTACGGAAACGGCAATAAATGAAAAAACTTTGATGCGGGACGGACATCCGGAGTCTCAGGCTCGTATGACTGACAGTGGTGAAAGCCGAAAGGAAGCCACTGGCATGAAAACGGATGCCCAGACCGCAAAACACGAAACCAGAATTGGTTTTTGGAATGTGAGAACTATGAATGAGGCAGGAAAGCTGAGACAGATCACAGCAGAGACGAGGAATTACAAACTACATATCCTGCGAATAAGCGAGAGCAGATGGACAGGGATGGGGAGAATAAAAACAGCTACAGGGGAAACAGTACTTTATTCTGGTAGAGAGGATGGTCAGCACAACGAAGGTATAGCCATTATCCTGAAGAAAGGAATGGAAAGGTCTTTACTGGAATGGAAACCCATTAACAACATACTAATAAGAGCAAGACTGAGAGGGAGATTCACCAACATCACAATTATACAATGCTATGCACCAACAAACGACAGCGATGAAGAGATCAAGGACGAGTTCTATCAACAGGTACAAAAGGAAATGGAAACTGTACCCAGGTACGATCTTATTATAGTAATAATAATAATAATAGCCCCTTCAGTCATAACTGACTATGGGAATGCGCCCCTGAGCTGACAGCCCTCAGCTGCTTATTTTCCTGGTGCTCCTTTCGACGTTTTCTCCCCTCCTCTGCTTGTCGTGTGAGCCTCTTTTCGCCGAATCTGAGTTGGCGCCGTAAATAGCATCGCCACTTAGTGCGATCGGCAGCTTCATCCTCCCATGTTGCTGGATCCATGTCCAGTGCCCTCATATCTCTCTTGCACACATCTTTGAACCTCAGCTGTGGTCGCCCAACTGTTCTCCTGCCATCTGCTAGTTGTCCGTAGAAGATATCTTTTGGGATGCGACCATCTTCCATGCGGCGAACATGACCAAGCCAGCAAAGTCTGCGCTGTCTAAGCAGTGTATACATACTTTGAAGGCCAGCACGTGACAACACCTCGACATTAGTCACTTTATCTTTCCACGAGATGCCGAGAATGCGGCGTAGACACCGTAAATGGAAGGTATTGAGCCCTCTTTCCTGCTTAGCATAGGTCGTCCAGGTCTCGCTGCCATATAGGAGTGTGCTGGTGACGCAGGCATTATATACAGCAGCTTTGGTCTTCATTGTGAGTTTGGAGTTTCCCCAAACACGCGATGTGAGGATTATTATAATAATGGGAGACCTAAATGCGAAAGTTGGAACACACAATAATTATAACGAAAGAGTAAACCGGAAATGCGGCATTGGAACAGTAAATGAGAATGGGGACAAATTAATAAGCTTCTGCAGTATTAACAACCTGGTCATTGGAGGAACACTTTTTCAACACAAAGAAGTGCACAAGTTAACATGGGAATCACCAAACGGACGAGACAAAAACCAGATAGATCACATAATGATCAATGGCAGATGGAGACATGCACTACAAGACGTGAAAGTAACTTCTTCTTCTTCTTCTTCCGTCCTTAGCCAAAGACCGACCAAGCAGTCAGAGGCCATCACGCCTTGTGGCGTCTTAAGGGCAACAGCAGATTGATTTTCTCTGTTGTAGTTTCCCATCACGCCTAGCGGCGTCTTTAGGGCAACAACAAATAGATCCATCTGCCGTTGTTTCCGTAATCGGTGTGACAAGCCAACGGGTGATCAGCCCATTGGGCACGTGAAAGTAAGAAGAGGCAAAAATGTGGGAAGTGATCATCACCTAGTAGTAGCAAGACTGAAGGTAAAACTCAGAGCTGCTGGACCAGTTGCAGTCAAACAGAAAAGATATAACATCACGAAACTTAAGGATCCCCTCAACAGAAAAGCTTTCGTGGTCGACGTAAAGAGAAGATATGAGATTACCAAAAGCCAGGAAAGAACAGAGACCGATGATGTTGACCAGAGATTCAACACCATCTCAACAATATATAAGGAAAGCAGCAAGTCATGCTTGGGATTCCAGGAAAGAAAGAGCCAAGACTGGATAACACCAGATACGCTAAACACCAAAGCGAAGAGAAAGGAAATGAAAAGAAAGAAAACGGAAGCTAAGTCTCCCAGGTTAAAGGCAATATATAGTGAACAGTACAGTCAGCTGGACAAGGAAGTAAAACGTCAAACCCATGCTAACAAAAGGACATTTCTGGATGACCTTGCAAGACAGGCAGAAGAGGCAGCACTGAGAAATGAACAAAGCACAGTTTATAAAATAACTAAAGCTATCAGTGGAAAACGAGGTGCAAACAACATAACGTTAGTAAGAGAAAGGAAAGAAATCTCGTCCAAATTCTGAGGGCTTATGGAATTCCCAGCCGCATTGTTTCCATCATAAAAAGCCTCTATTCTAACTTTACGTGCAGTGTTGGATCGAGTAATGTAACTTTCAAAGTGAAAACAGGAGTACGACAGGGATGCCCCTTATCAACAACATTATTTGTGACAGTCATAGATTGGGTGATGCGCTAGACAACAGAGGGCAGTCCAAGAGGAATTAGATGGACATCGTTTTCTACACTGGAATACCTGGAATATGCAGATGGCATTGCACTACTCGCGCATTCACATCAACACATTCAAGACAAAACCGATAGACTGAATAAGTATGGCCAGCAGGTTGGTCTGAACATCAATTTGAAGAAGACAGAGGTCATGACACTAAATGTGGGCAATCCTGAGCCAATAACAGTAAGGAACCAGAAGTTAGAACAGACAGACACATTTACTTACCTAGGATGCATAATAACACCTGACGGCGGAACAAGCAAGGACATTAACAACAGAATGAATAAAGCTAGAACAGCCTTTGCTGTTCTCAACAACATTTGGAAGTCTTCCAAGTACAGCACAAACACCAAATTAAGACTGTATGAGAGCTGTGTACTTTCTATGCTTCTCTATGGTGCGGAATGTTGGAGAGTAACAGAGAAGGAAATGTCGAAACTGTCCTCCTTCCACACAATCTGCCTAAGGAAAATTCTCCGAATCTTTTGGCCAAACACCATCAGCAACCAAGAACTACTTATTCGGAGTAACCAGGAGGACATGCACACCATCATAGCTGGCAGACGCTGGAGTTGGGTTGGCCACGTCCTCAGAAGGGACCCTGATACCATCACAAGAACAGCTATGCTATGGACCCCCGAGGGAAAGCGAAAGAGAGACCGACCAAAAACAACTTGGCGGAGAACTGTGGAAGCTGAGATGCAAAGAATGAACCAGAGTTGGGGCACTGTACGAAGGATGGCCGCCGACCGAGCAAAGTGGAATCAATTTGTTGCTGCCCTACAAGACGCCACCAGGCGTGATGGCCGCTGACTGCTTTGACGGTTGGTGGTTATGGATCAAAGAAGAAGAAGATTACCTTATAACAACCACCATCACCTCTGTTACTAATTTACCACAATGATTACTTTATAACAGTCTGTTACCAACATATTACTGGTGGCAATGTATGTAGTTATCATAATATTTATTTGTCTGAGGGAAAGTATTTGTTTTGAAAATCAGGATGCTTTCCTGGCCAAGGATATATCACCCATGATTGATTGATACTTTTGTTATATGGGTTATCTCCCCTGAATATCGAACTTGGCGTATGAATCCAGATTTTGTTGGTCTGTTCCTTGTTTGGCCAGAAACAGATTGTTCTTGCTTAGGTTTATGCAGGAATGTTTATGGTCCGAGTCTATGTTTACTTCTTGTCTATTTAAGACGATTCGGTCTTATATCGTGATATCTTTGTATGTCTAAGTGGGACTATTTTTCCTTGTACTGAACTTTGGGGTCAGGGAGTTTCTGCGCATGCAAAGAGAAATAAAGGGGTCTTCCGTGATGATGGAGCCTGGTGAATGCCATGTCGGAGACCAGTCCGAAGTTTGTTGATATCTGTGATCTATTATGGGAAAGAAGATAGTTTCTGATATGATTATTAAGTCTTATAGTTCCCCAGTGTTTATTCTGTAACGCCAGGAGAGGGCGTATGTGTTCTGCTAGTGTATTTCCCATGCCCAGGTAAAAGAACTTTTTGCTGAACTTTTTCCTTGCTAGGCTTAGATGGGCAGACGTCTACATGATGATTATCTATATCAATATGTCGGGATGACATGTTACCTAGCAGCACTGAATATGATTGTATGCAGCAGTTATGATGAAAGAATATGCTGATTCTTGTAGAAACATTTGTGTTCATGAACAAAGCCTTTATTGAAGCTTTACTATGCATCTGTATAGTGAGCAATGCTCACTGGAACCAGAAGCCATTTTTTGATCCTATATTTTTTGTCGATCATCGATCAGAGAACAGGGATGCCCCTTATTATCAGGTGATGATTAAGAGATCACAGTTATAAAGAAAACCCAATACTGGCGGGTTAACATTGTCTCCAGAAATATTTGCTGAACTTTACCTAAAGGAATCTTCGCTCGACAAGAGGTTCTGTCTAGGAGTCATGCTTGAACATTATTTATTAACTGACATGATCAGTCAGTAAGGCCTGATGATTATATTTATAAGCAGTGTAAATCTAAGTGCTTGTCTACGGACGTTCCATTGTAATGTTCTTCAACATGAATGACAACTTAAGATTGTAGACCATTGATCAACAGTATGATGATATATGTCGACCCTTCTAGTCAACTCTTCAGAACAATCCATGCATTCATAGTCAACATTACATCCTTGTCGGGGCCTCATTACGTTTTTGGACAAGGTGGTCTGTATGCCCAACACTGTGCCGGTTTAGAGTTGACCATTTACACCAATACCAGCTTTATTAACGTGGTGACCAAAAAAAGAACTTATCACAACCACTATCACCTCTGCTGCTAATTTACCACAATCATTATATTATAACAACCACCATTACCTCTGCTACTTATTTACCACAATCATTACGTTATAACAACCACCATCACCTCTGCTACTAATTTACCATAATCCCTACTTTGTAACCCCTACAGCGTCTGCTACTATTGCTAATCTTACTTCTCATATTTTAAAAATACTTTTACAACTGTAGATTAAACTGATTAATTGCTAGTCTTTACGATACACCGATGTTTATGTACAATGCGCGTCCTTTCCTCTTTGATTCTGTTATCATATCTCATATTCCAGTACAATAATGTTTATAATGTACTAAATTGAATTATAGCAGGACATAATATAAATCAGGCAAACGCGCCAATTTTTTCAGCCTAATTTAATCAACATTTCGTTCCTATTATTACGGTTCGGCTTGTGGGATGCTAATGAAGTTACAGAGCATTCTAAGCGATCAACAAGTCTAGCTTTTGGATAATAAATTTATTACTGATTCTGTTTTTGATGTCTATCTGCCTGTCTGTCTATTATATGAAGATCTGTTTATCTATATGTCACTCATCTGTTTATCTATATGTCACTCATCTGTTTATCTATATGTCACTCATCTGTTTATCTATATGTCACTCATCTGTTTATCTATATGTCACTCATCTGTTTATCTATATGTCACTCATCTGTTTATCTATATGTCACTCATCTGTTTATCTATATGTCACTCATCTGTTTATCTATATGTCACTCATCTGTTTATCTATATGTCACTCATCTGTTTATCTATATGTCACTCATCTGTTTATCTATATGTCACTCATCTGTTTATCTATATGTCACTCATCTGTTTACCTATATGTCACTCATCTGTTTATCTATATGTCACTCATCTGTTTATCTATATGTCACTCATCTGTTTATCTATATGTCACTCATCTGTTTATCTATATGTCACTCATCTGTTTATCTATATGTCACTCATCTGTTTATCTATATGTCACTCATCTGTTTATCTATATGTCACTCATCTGTTTATCTATATGTCACTCATCTGTTTATCTATATGTCACTCATCTGTTTATCAATATGTCACTCATCTGTTTATCTATATGTCACTCATCTGTTTATCTATATGTCACTCATCTGTTTATCTATATGTCACTCATCTGTTTATCTATATGTCACTCATCTGTTTATCTATAGGTCACCCATCTGTTTATCTATATGTCACTCATCTGTTTATCTATATGTCACTCATCTGTTTATCTATATGTCACTCATCTGTTTATCTATATGTTCGTTTTTATGTCCTTGTTTTTTCAATGCATACTCATCGTTTTGCTTATCACACCTTACGGAGCAGGGAGCAACCATTGAGTTTTGTCCCTTACAGGAAGCCGGCACCAAACAGTGACATGCTCCTGCATCGATGATTTCTGTTAACCTCATGCCAACCATCATATTAGTCGCCTTATACGACATGCCATGCATGAGGGTTCAGTTGTCATATTCTGGCTTTGTCTCTTCAGAGACCTCCCGGGGACTACATGGGGCAGTATATAATATATATTGACCGAATTTAATTACGCACCGTTGACAAGATCCGCCCATGGAGGTGTGTGAAAGAAACATCCTGAATAAATTTCATATGACTGGAAGCCGTTTTCTGTTGTTTGAATGATTCCTGTAAATCTTGTGCCAGAGAAAGCAGTGTCGAAACTAAAGCCTTATTAATGAACGTAGTTGGTTAAATTGAAACGTCACAGATGCCTTATATGTATATATATATATATATATAATATATATATATATATATATATATATATATATATATATATATATATATATATATATATATATACTGTTCAAAAAAAGAAACGCATAGCTACCCGAGGGCGCGTTTTTATGAGTTTGTAAGTAAAATTTGGTGCTAGGGTATATAAAAACCAGCCTCAAATGTTCTTTACAGTGTCAAATGTACGTGTTGACCTGAATTGCGTTCGTTTTTGTAATCGTTACAACACAGTGGTCAATAGTGTTTATGGCGCAATTTTTGACCACAGCTCATGTTGCGCGCACGTGAAAGCAACAAAATTTGGGGTGAACACTATTCACTGACTACGCAACTGAAACCCTATAAAAGGATAACGCAAAAAAAATAATTCAGTTCATTTTCAAGCAGACAATTATGGCGTCTCTATCGATAAATTTAAGGAACATTGCTTTTGGCCGACTGCATGCAGGCGAAAGTCAAAGTCAGGTTGCCAGGCATCTAAATGTGCATCAGAGTACCATCAGTCGACTTTGGCACCGGTTCCAAGCCACTGGCTCAGTTGAAGACCGGCATCGCAGTGGACGACCCAGAGTGACAACAGCAGCGGAGGATCGCTTTATTCGGCTTCGTCACCCCAGAGACAGGTTTACAACAGCTTCCTCAACTGCCCAGTCATTACCTGCAGGACGTCATGTGTCTGATCAAACTGTCCGGAATAGACTGCATGACGCTGGACTTTGGGCACAACGACCTCACCGAGGACCTGTCCTTACGCGCCGCCATCGCCAAAATCGACTTCTTTGGGCCAACCAGCATCGTCCCTGGGCAGCTGACAATCAATGGAGACGTGTCTGGTTTAGTGACTAATCTTTCTTTTTGTTGCAGCGTCATGATAGACGGCGTAGGGTCTACCGTAGGCGAAATGAACGTTTTGCCCAAAATTGCGTTGATGAAGCTCCGCCGCACGGTGGTGGAGGTGCAATGGTGTGGGGAATGATCAGTTACAAAGGAAGGAGTCAATTGGTGCACATTGAAGGAGGCTTGAATGCGCAACGATACGTCAATGACATTCTTCGACCCCATGTCCTTCCACTTTTGGCTGCCCAAAGGTCTGTGTTTCAACAGGACAACGCCAGACCCCATTGTGCACGGTTGACCACGCAGTTCCTGACTGCCAACAACATTCTCACCATTCCCTGGCCATCCTTGTCTCCAGACATGAGTTCGATTGAGCACCTGTGGGATGAGCTGCATAGACGTGTTTGTCGCCGAGACGTTGCTCCAGCCAATCGTCGTGATCTGTTCCAGGCACTCCAGGAAGAGTGGGCAGCCATCCAACAGGCCCACATCAGACGTCTGATCGCATCCATGCCCAGGAGATGCCAGTCGCTGATCGATGCAAGAGGAGGCCACACACCATACTAACGGGAAAGCCCGCACGACAAAAAACTCTCGTGACCCAGATGCAAAACAACTGTCAATTGATTGGTTGAACTCTAAGGTATTCTTGTGTGCAATTTGAACAATTAACTCATTAAATTAAAAAAGTTATTGAATGTCAAAATTATTGCTATGTGTGTGCCTTCAGTAGCTATGCATTTCTTTTTTTGAACAGTATATATATATATATATATATATATATATATATATATATATATATATATATATATATATATATTCTATATATATATATATATATATATATATATATATATATATATATGTATATATGTATATATGTATATATGTATATATGTATATATGTATATGTATTATATATATATATATATATATATATATATATATATATATATTTTATATATATATATATATATATATATATATATATATATATATTATATATATATATATATATATATATATGGTAAAGGTAAAGGTAAAAGGAACCCGTTACACGCCCATGAGGCATATTGGGAATATGGTGTTAGGCCCATATTATCTTGACCGTCGGCACATACATTTCTTTGTTGCACAGGAAGACAAAGTTAATATATATGCTGATGAATACAATCAGCTTAGGTCGGGCTTACGGATGGCCGACCGGTGTGTGAGTGAGTGACTGTCAACATACCCGAATGCAAAGGGTTCTGGCATACCAACACAGACTGGAACCACACACCACAGTAAACGTACGAGTCAGGAAATGTTGAAACGACTGGTAACGTTACACACGATTTATTACCAACACAGTGACGTAGACATCATGGTATAAATAGTTCACAGCATAAACATACAGCATCGGGTGAATAAATCCAAATATCCGTTAACCGTTATCACGGTTCATAATAACATAACTTGGGCTGACCTGCTCAAAGGTTTTGAATAATCAGTACTATACATAAACAACCCAGCATAGTAAATCCAAGGCTTTGAACACAAATGCAGTACAACAATACGCCATCATAATCCAATGCTTGAGTAATAAATGCAGTACATCAATAATCCATCATAATCCAAGCTTTGAACAACAAAATGCAGTATAACAATAAGCCCGTGCAATCCAAGGCTTTGTATGACAAATACACCGGGAGAAAAACATTCCCGTAAATCTCTCTATCTTCACTTCGATAATATATATATATACTCTGCACTTTATCAAATATTCTCCTTTACAAAAAGAACCCACTGGAACACACTAGCGAGATGAGATAGTCACCATCCCGAAGCCCTGCCAGAAACGTACTGTCACGAGATTACTGCATCTCAGAACAGCTCAGTAAAAATTACTCATGCGCGGACTAACCGCGTGAGACTATCGCTCAGCTCAACCGTCTCTGCCCAAACTAACACTAAGAATATTCGACAACTTGCTTTATCATATTAAAAAAAAAAAACAACTAGCAACCACACAGTTGAGCTGTGTTCAAATATTATCGAGCAATAAACCCCCAACTCAAAAAATCATCTCATCACTAAAGCGTGCTAACTAACGTGTGTACAAAAATCCGACCCATACATATAAATCTTTAACACCTAACTCCCATTAATAAAACATGACTTAACAGACTACACCGACCCCCGGGGAAAAAATGATATCATCATTTTTTTTTTGACAATTACATCGAACAAAAATGTGTGGTCGATGACATTCTAATATCTACAACAAATAATTATATTATGTTAAGTCATACAATTAACCTAACAATAAAGGGATGGAAGTGTGAGTAGAGTATGAAGAAGAAGTATGTAACTAGAATCAAATGCAAACGTAGATGAAGTATGGAAGCATAAACAAAATAAGAACCAACAAGTGAATAGTAAAAGAAGAGATGGAATGAAATGAAGAATGACCAGCAAAGAAAGAAAACAATGAATGAGAGTAGGAAAAGAGAACAATGATACAACATGGTAACCATAAAATTAAACAATGCATTGTATAAATAACCACTATTATGACAAAACAACATATACTAGAAAAAACAATGCATATCTAAACCAAAGAACAAATAGCTAGCTACCATTTTAAAATAGCATAATATGCAAGAATAGCCAAGTTACTAAACTTATGCAGTACAAATGATGAACTTATTATAGACATCAAAATTAACAATACTGCTACAAATAGTTACCCCTAGCTCACAATCAAGCGTTATGTAATGAAAATATCTCACAATGTCAGAAAAACACCTTTCCAAAGTACAATACCGAAATGTATCGTAATGATAATCTAAATTTAAATCGCATTATCACTATAATTGTAACACGTTCAATGTTTATACCAAACGCAGTCATACAAGAACAATATGGCAATGGCATGGTGCATAAAAAGTAAATAATACAATGTCTTAAATTAAACATATACTATAAATATCCGTAGCTCCAGTGATCTTGAAAACTCTTGTGAGCATGAGGATACATAATCATCTAGTGTGGCGGCAAAATTCTGTCTGTCTTCACTGGAACAGGAAAACTTGCCCATGCGACATATACAACGGGTTGAAAAGTAATAGCCTAATCACGTAACATAGCAACTCTGATTCTCATGGGACAGCCGTCGCTGTGAAAAAACACAAATGAAAATCACTATTTTAATAACGGTAGGATGTTATGAAAGGCAACAATTAACTTTAAATTTAACCTACCGCGTGTGGTTTTGTAAACTTCCAACCCCTGTACGATGTTAATCAAACCTTCCTCCGTTACACGTGAAAAGGTAACAGAGAAAGTAGCTCAGACTAAACCAAAATCCTGAATTAAACAGGGTCATAAAATTATCTATCACAACTATTATCTCTATTGGGAGCATTGTTATTTGCTCTATTGAAACTATTGTTCTGATTTGAACCCCAGTTAGCATAGTTCCGATTACTATTTCCCCTCTGATCAAAATACTTATTAGATGGATTTTGTTGTCTCCGCGAAAAATTATTGTAAGGCTGATAATCTCTAGTGTAGTTAAACCCTACAATAATTTACAGAATTGTTGGAAACAAAATGTTGAGGTCCGTTAAATTGTCTCCAATTTCTCGGAGAAGGAAAATTACTACGTGATGGACCCCCTTGGTACTGTCTAAAATAACGATAATCTTTCCTACCAAAATTGCTTGCATTGTTGCATATGGGAATGTGCTTAACAGGTGCATCATACTGACGGTGCTGAGTATGATGAGTACTAATAGTTTTGTCCCCTGTTATGAATTTATCAGAACTTTGAAAAGTCGATGCACGGTTTGTATGTGGGGCCTTGACATAACATTTTATCAACGTTTTTACCGTGATCTAAGGGACTGACTGTTACAATAGGATTACTTTTGTTGGCTTGATGCCACGAATCGCTCCTATTAGAGATAATATCGTTATTACGTGGGAAATTGTATTTGCCACGAAAAGATTTGTGTACACCATGTTTGATGTTATGGTTAGCATTGAGTGCATGTGGCTGATTCTTTGCATTTATGAAATGTTGATCATCAACTTTATGTCTAACACTGTCAACCTTGACAGAAGACAACACTTTGTTGTTTAAGAGAATATCTAATAGGCCATCAACTCTGTTACGAAGTTCTGTAATTTCTACTTCTGTAATAGCTTTTTCTTTAGCCAGAGCTTTATGTATTTTCTCGTTGGTTTTAACTTGAAGCCTGTTGTAATCTAACCTTAAGTCGTGTAACTGAGAAGTAAGAGTCTTCTCTTTAGCAATTCTATCCCTAAGATCTACTTTCAATTTTTCCTTCTGAGATGTAGTCTCCAATTTAAGGCTCTTAATTTCTTGTTGGAGAGTTTGAATAGTTTCTAAAGCCTTAGCCTTCTCCTGTACAAGCTCAAGTTTGAGTGCTTCAATAGCACTATGATGGCTAGTCGTAAGCTCATCAACCTCCTCGGGAAATACAGTATTCTTTTCTTTAAGTTGGCGACTGAGATCTGTATTATCGTGCAATCGAGCAAGAAGATCTTCTGTATTCGACTCCTCACGTTTCTTGGCCTCAACTTTTAATTTCTCTTCACGCTTCATATCCACCAAATGCAATTCTGCTGGACTCTCCTTAGATAATTCCTCTTTCCTCTTCCCTTCATACCACTCTGGAGTAAGTCTTCTCCTCGTTTCCGATGCACTGGCTGCATACGCTACTAAAGCCTCACCCTTCAAACCATTCTCCCTTCCTAAATCCATAAAATACTCTAATATAGACATCTTGTCTAATTTCTGTTTTTCAGCCTCCATTTTTTGTTTTTCAATTTCCATTTAAGTTTCCTCTCTTCGAATTTCTGAGCCTTGTCATATTCGACAAGTGCGAATTCTCTTACTTCTTCAGTAGTCATACCAAGGGATTTCCCTTGTTTAATGAAGTAGTCTAAAGTAGACATTATGTCTAATTTTATGTGATAGGTAACTTATGTAAATATACCTGGAGAAGCTCACTTTATCCCAACTCAGTGGGTGGCAAGTCCTTGCTTAAGACTTTGTATAATTACTTTTAAACCTATTAACAATGTCATTAATTACTTACAAAATATGCATCATAATATTATCTGACCATGAGAGAAATAGACAACGTAAACAAGAGTGACGAAGACAAGATATAAAGAACAAATGACCACGTTCGCAGAATCAACTAATCAATACAGCAAACTAAAGAAAAAATATTGCAAAGAATGCAATGACACTGCGAAAAGCGTGACAAGACAAGCAACAGCACAGTGTATAAACAAAAAATTTGTATATAAATAAACGATAGGCAGATTGAGACGGACGTTTACAAACAAAATGAATCACCAAAATAAGATACGTATAAGAAAGTAAGACGATAATAACAGTGAAAGAACCTGACGATGCAGCTAAACAATCAGTTGTCACAGACAACCAAACACAGTGGACTCAAAATCCTACAGCTACCATGAGCTGGAATTCCACTGAGGGAAGTCTGCAAAATTGTCCCTACAGAACGCTTACGAAGGTCCTGGGTGAACTGGGATGTTACCTTCGTAAGTCACCACTCCAACCTCCCACATAAACATGAACATATAACATAGAACACTCAAGATAACAAATAATGGACAATATAGGAAGGCTCGATAACATAGAACAGTGGTATAGTTTACATACAACAAAACCACTTATCTTGGAACCACACACCACAGTAAACGAAAGAGTCAGGAAATGTTGAAACGACTGGTAACGTTACACACGGTTTATTACCGACACAGTGACGTAGACATCATGGTATAAATAGTTCACAGCATAAACATACAGCATCGGGTGAATAAATCCAAATATCCGTTAACCGGGACCGCATGCATCACGGTTCATAATAACATAACTTGGGCTGACCTGCTCCAAGGTTTTGAATAATCAGTACTATACATAAACAAGCCAGCATAGTAAATCCAAGGCTTTGAACACAAATGCAGTACAACAATAAGCCATCATAATCCAATGCTTGAGTAATAAATGCAGTACATCAATAATCCATCATAATCCAAACTTTGAACAACAAAATGCAGTATAACAATAAGCCCGTGCAATCCAAGGCTTTGTATGACAAATACTTCTTCTTCTTCGTTCGTCCTGAAAAGGACGGTGGTTGCGTTGTGTCTGTTTACGCCTAAGCTGTGATATCAGCACCTTTCGGTCGACACATCCGACTTCTGCACGGCATTTTTTATGACCGGGTTTGCCTTCCCATTTCGATCCACACTCGCTCAGCCAGACTGCACAGCTGCAGACTGTTTCCAGGACCACCACGTGGAGGTGGAGTGCGGTCTTGACCAGCTCTGGTTCGCTGGTCCTGACGCAGGCAGTCAAGCTTTGAGTCGCTGACTGCGGTCTCTATTGCTGCGTCTTGATGACAAATACACCGGGAGAAAAACATTCCCGTAAATCTTTCTATCTTCACTTCGATAATTTATATATACTCTGCACTTTATCAAATATTCTCCTTTACAAAAAGAACCCACTGGAACACACTAGCGAGATGGGATAGTCACCATCCCGAAGCCCTGCCAGAAACGTACTGTCACGAGATTACTGCATCTCAGAACAGCTCAGTAAAAATTACTCATGCGCGGACTAACCGCGTGAGACTATCGCTCAGCTCAACCGTCTCTGCCCAAACTAACACTAAGAATATTCGACAACTTGCTTTATCATATTTAAAAAAAAAAAACAACTAGCAACCACACAGTTGAGCTGTGTTCAAAAATTATCGAGCAATAAACCCCCAACTCAAAAAATCATCTCATCACTAAAGCGTGCTAACTAACGTGTATACAAAAATCCGACCCATACATATAAATCTTTAACACCTAACTCCCATTAATAAAACATGACTTAACATATATATATATATATATATATATATATATATATATATATATATATATATATATATATATATATATATATATATATAATATTCTGGCTCATACGTTTGCTTTCATACATATGTGACCGTGTGACCAGAAAGGTGTAATTTTAGACTGAGTAATTAGTTGTCGATCTTGTCTACGGTGTATATTTGCGCTCATGTGGAATTCTCACACGGGAATAGGCGATCTAAACGAAACACACCTTTGCCATCCGTGAAGAAGACAGACGTGTGAGATATGGGAGACAGCGCTCGGTTGTTAAACATCTCGGCGCTGTCTGACACCAGAAGAAAACACCTTTTTGAGCACGAAACCGTAAGAAGTGTGAGTAGGGCAACGAATATCGTGGGATGTAACAGCCCATTAGTGGGCGGACCTTGAGTTGTGTCGATTAGGAAAATAATCTTGACTAAGATGTGATCTCATGTCATCCCAACTGAGCATAGGACTCTTGATTTGCTCCCTAGAGGGATAGAAGGAGCTTTGCCTGACATTTTTGACGTGGCTTTCATAAGGTACCCGGGAGTATAGGTAAGATTTAACTCTTTAACCCCCAAGAGCCAGTATACTGTACTTCCCGCTAGACCCATTTGGCCCAATCAACAGTATACTGGCTTTCGTATCTCTTGATCCTTTCTAGGGCTGTTTTCTAACTTTGACAACTCAAAAACGCTATTTTCTTAAAGTATAGCCATCCATTATGGACTTTTGTTATTTATTAATATGAACATTTAAAAAAATTATTTCCAAACAAAAACAATAAAAACATACTGGTATGGCCATTTTTGTTTGGGCCAAACCCACTTTTTTTGCTTGGGACTGAAAGAGTTAAACTAAAAGAGTTGAAGTCTTCAGTCAGAGAGGAGAAGTAGCCAGATTGTTTTCTTGTGCAAAACGCGCCCTCGTACGATAATCAAGTGAGGTTTGGGCTTTTGCATAGTTGCGTCTGTGCTAAGAGAACTAACGACATAGAGGTATGCTTGCATATGAGTAAAATTTTATAATACTTTAGATTTAGTAATATTAGACGTTTCAGGTTTAGAAGTTAATGCTTTGTAGCGTTTGTCTATCTATAGTTTGATAAGAAGCTGACTGGCGATTTATGTGTTTTTAAGTATAATTTCACGTATATCTCATCGCTATTTCAACCGTGAGACTGCGTGTTAAATGTGTAAAATACTAAGTGAATTTATAAGAGGACTTCTAGTGTAGCATTGCGCTGTATACAAGTGTGTACTTATTACCATTATTATTATCATTTGTGTAGTGTTAAGTAATGGTTATATTGCATTCTTGAGAGCCGTAAGTGTGGTTAATTTTACATTAGTGATTTTTGTGAGAGGAAGATTAGCGTACTCCGTGAGTAGCGTATTCCTATTACATTTAGTATAGAGCTGTAAGAATAGAGTATATATATATATATATATATATATATATATATATATATATATATATATATATATATATATATATATATATATCTGCTTGTTCTTTAGAGCAGCTAGGCCTCTAAGATACTGATCAAATGTGGTCATTTAGACCAGTGAGTTGTGGATAATATTTCATCATAGATAGAAGTGCTTCATTTAAGTTTTCTCTTGCGTGATGATGTGGTTAGTGTTTAGTATGAGTATGAAGGCATTATTGTTGACTGAGATATGTTTATTGTATGATTACACATATACACAGACCTGCATGACACACACAGACCTGCATGACACACACACACACACACATTTAAGCGCATCTACTTGCATATTTTCACACATATGTATGTATTATTACGTAGATGATGTTTATCCTTTAGTACGATGCAAGTGTATTTTGTTTCATTTTATTTCAGAGAGTCCAGCAGTCTGTGCTGGGTTATTATATGGTGTTACGTAGAGAATACCAAAATTTCTAGGTTATACAGTGTTTCTTAGGAATTGCCTTCAAAGTAAACTTGTGGACAACATTGTTTTCTGTATGATTCATATGCTACCTGATAGGGTTTCATTAATAAAAGTGGGACCCCTGTCATCAAGAGAGTTTTTCTGTGACTGCGGAACGTGTGTGAAAGTAGGCCAGAGAGAGTGACGACAACATTACACACGAATTCTTATTCTTCTTCACACATCGTCTTCGCACTGTCACACTGTCACACTGTCACACTGTCACACTGTCACACTGTCACACTGTCACACTGTCACACTGTCACACTGTCACACTGTCACACTGTCACACTGTCACACATATAAAACTGAAGCGACTATGATTGTTTAGTTTTAAAAAACAACATGTAACAGTTTTAATAACGAATTGACGACTTGACTTGATTTTGATCCACTGTCACTGAGCGCCAGCTCTTGGTGACCTTGATGCCATTATATGGTACTGCGCAGTTCGTATAAGCTGTTCTGAGCTGCCATACAGTATATTGTCTATGGATGGGTTGTGTGGTAGCAGTTGTTGTCTCAGTCCCTGAAGTGCAGGGCACTGTAGTAGGTGGTGTTCTACTGTCTCCAACGGGTTTGGGCAGTGTCTACATTTTGCTATATTTTGTGAACACATTCTGTTTCTGTGGCCATTTTGTGTGGAGTGACCTGTTCTCAATCTGAAAATGTTGGTTTGGTATCTTCGTTCGATATGGTTCATAGCATCTTCCTTATTTGGGGCTGTTTCGTGTATGAAGAGTCTTCTTCCTGTTTTAGCCTGTGCCCACGTGTTCAGCCAAACCTCTTTACAGTTGTTTTTGACTATTTGTTTAATTGTTAACATATTCAATGGTTGGTCAATCTGTGGCATTTTTGCCCCCTTCTTTGCCAGTCTATCAGCTACTTCATTCAATGTGATGTCTATGTAGCCAGGTATCCATTGCATGTATATTTCTGTTCCGTACAAGTTCATAATTTTGTGGCATGTTTCTTGAACCTTCTGGATAGGATTGATTGAGTTGGTTTTCCAGTTTCCTAATGCCAAGAGGGCAGCCTGTGAGTCTGAGAATACTACAACATCATTTGGTTCCATTTTTCGTCTGATTCAAAGAGTTCAAAAATTATAGTTAGAGTTTTCTGGATGGCGACTACTTCGGCTTCGTAGTTTGTGCACCAGGTACCACAGGGGCCTGCAATTTTGATGGGTTCTTCTGTACTGGGTGGGATGATTATGGCCCCATATCCAGCATTTATGACTGCTTTGAAAGCTGATCCGTCTGTGTTAGCATGGATAATGTCTTCATCATACTGACAGATGGTTTCCATGGCAAGTGTTTTCAGCAGTGTAGGTATGAGGCTTTTATTTGCGTGTTGCAGAAGGTTTGTACGTATTATTGGTCTTTTTAGTTCTACGTGAGGTGGTAGGTCAGGTACAGCTTGAGTAGGCAGTCTAGTCTCTGGTATGTAGTGCTTCCCTGAAAGCTCTTGGTACCTTCTAGTGAAAGAGGTCTTTTTAATTCGGTACTTGGAGTTGTGGTCACTGATAACATTTTTGCTGGGGTCATCCTTGTCAGCTCGCAAGAACCTTTCTGCCGCGATGATAACTGATTTCTCTCTCCATAGTTCTAGGGGTTCCACATTGGCGGAAATCTCGATGGCGCTGGTCAGGGTAGTTCGCAAGCCTCCACAGATGAATCTGAGTGCCTGGTTTTGTATGCGATCTAGTTTCAGTCTGAGTGTTGGGCTAGCAGTGTCTTGCAGGGATAGAGAGTAATCGTTAACTGAGCGCACGTATCCCAAGTACAGTTGTCGTAGGGTGCTCTGATTGGCTCCCCAATTAGTGCTTGCCAAACGCTTTATGAGGTTAAGCCTTCTAAAGGCCTTTGCAGTTAGGGACTCATTATGTGTTTTGTATGTGAGTCTGGTATCTAGCTGTATCCCTAGATAAGTCGGATTGTTCTCTTTAGCTAGCTTTGTATCATCAAGTTTTAAATCCAGTTCTTTTCTTACTGTTTTGTTGCTGAGTGTGAATATAATGTAGACTGTCTTACTCGTGTTGATCACCATTTCCAGAAGGTGCAGTAGGTTGTTAGAGCAGCCAGTGCACGGTTTAGTTTCTTCTGCAGTTGCAAATGGGACTTCCCTTCTGCCCAAAAGACTAGGTCATCAGCAAACAGGACGCTGGGTAATTCAAGGTAGTCTGCCAGATCGTTTATGTATATGAGGAAGAGGGTGCAGCTTAAGGCCGAGCCTTGTGGGAGGCCTTCTTGGATGGTTCTTTTCCCTGATGTTGTTCCGTTAAAAGTGGTGAAGATGGTTCTATTTGTGAGAAAATTTGTTATCCAACGAAACATTCTTCCTTCTGTGCCCATCTTCGGTATCTTGAAATATAGACCATCTCTCCATACTCGGTCGTATGATTTTTATCCTGGAAAGCAACGGCAATCTGTTGCACCAATCGGATTACCTGGTCAACAGTCTGTCTTCCTCTTTTAATTCCTGCTTGCTTGGTTAGGATGGAGGGCTTTCCCCTTCTCTAACCACCAGTAGAGGCGTGCATTTATCATACGTTCTGCCATTTTCCCAATGCACGAAGTCAGGGAGATGGGCTGGTAGCTACTGACTTCGCTTGGTGGTTTATCGTTTTTGATAATTGGGATAATATTAGCCGTTTTCCATCCTGTAGGTACAGTGCTACTTCTACACGTCCTGTTTATGAATTCCAGGATCGCCAGCAAGCCTTTTCTCCCAAGTTTGACTATCATGTCGTTGGTAACCTGGTCTAGCCCTGGTGCTTTTTTAGTTTAGTCTTTAGGAGACTGGATTGTAGTTCAGCTAGCGTTAATTCCTGATCAAAGATACTGTCCACAGCCTTGTGTGCTTTTAGCATGCGTTTTGTAAGTGTCTTGATGGCTTTATCTAGATTGGCTCTTTTATATGTTTTATTGACTTCAGCAAAGAATCGATTTATGGCTCGTGCTTTTTCTCTGTTGGAGGTAGCTGTGTTACTGTTTGGAAGTTTTATAGGGATTGGGTTTCTCTTCTGGGATGTCCCTGCCATGTTGTCGATATATCTCCAAAGATAAAATGTAGGGATAAAAATAATGCGTAAGTTACTCGAGTACATGATCGCCCAGGCCGCGGGTCACTACCCGCCATGGAAACTAATTTGCTAGACGTGAAAGCAAAACGTTACCCTTGGAACGGGATGAGAACGGAGATCAAAAGGAAAAATATGACTGAACACGTGCTTGAAACTAGCAAGGCTAAAAAAGACGCATTGTAGGGGGGGGGAGCAAGCAAGATTGGGGGAGGCGGGGGGGAGGGGGGGGGAGGGGGGGAGAGGAAAAATTCACATCCCCAAGTTGACACAAGGTAAGGAAATCGACAAAAGGGACCTTAGCTATTATACGCAACAGTCATTTCTTGGACGCTTTTGCGATACTTCGTCCTTTATTTGAATTCAGCGGCAAACGCCTTACAGAAGATGCTAGAACATATTTCCAAAAAAACAACTAACCTTGAAAAGTAACTTTTTCTTAATAATAATGTTAGGAATATAAAACCTAGCTGGCCGGATGGCCCATCTTGAGCAGAGAAATAATATGCTTTCATTTATACAGACGGATATATAATAATGAAGATATTGACAAAAGACTGTGTTGTTCATATCAGCGAGTGACTGCATTGAAACAAAAACATGTTACTATTTTCAAAAAAACTGCAGCCTTGAGACTCAAGTGCTAAAATCTAGTTAGAATGAACGAGAGGGGGGGTTAGGGAAAGTTGTGGCTAAAAATAACTTTAAAGGCAAAATTGTGTAGGGGAAGGCAGAGTTGGTTCAAAAAACAAGTGTGTTTTTTTTGTGAAACGCAAGTAGAGACAGACGGACCAACAGACAATAATACATACTTGACTGAGGTATGACTGAATTGACTTTTAGTAGGGGTTTTGAATTTGAAAAAGAAAAGGCGGTGATTGGCCACAGAAAAACATAATATCGGCGCTCAGACGCGCATCTTTGCCATTCATCATAAGTTGTCCAGTGGTAGACACAGTAATTATTTAGTGGTGTAATTCCCAGAAGCTAATTGAAATATTTAGAGGGACGCCATACTAAAGCCAGCAGCTCAGCTGAGTTTTGCTAGCATATACTGTGTTCTATATTCATAATTCTGGTAAGACTGAAAGTATTTCTTTGAATATTTTAATATTGTGTAATGTTTCGAGTGATTTGATACTGCCATATCATAATCTAGCCCTTACAACAAGTAAGGATTCGCTCTAGACCCCCAGCCCCAGTTCAGGGTCTAGAGACAAACAAAATACATAAACGCCAGCAAGGATTATGAAGGGCGGATCAAGTGTTGAGATCAGTGGAACATATCACCTATCCTATTCAATGGCAGGAAGCTAATGAACATATTTCAGAATATGTAGTCTTGGGGAACTTATACTATGTGAAACCAACTTGGTAAGGTGTGCTGTATGGTCAGAGAGATCTGACCCTGTCTATGTGGTGTTGTTGTATAATGTTGAGTGTAGAAGTGGCTCAGGAGGTAGAGTTCTGACACATGACCCAATACTTTTATTTCAGAACTGTGATTTTTTTTATTTGGCACCAAAGTGGTGTCAAATGCTCTGTTGAGAAATACAAGAGTGGACCCGTGCAGTCGAGAATTTTGGCAGAGCAGCCTATATAGCCCCCAAGCACGGAGAGGTGGGGCCACCAGTTTCCAGCACCAGAACTACTCAGTCAAAGATACGTGAGCGTCTGGCTTGCTGGACATTCACCAACTTATTAAATAACAAACACCAACTATATTCCCATTATCTAGAACATACCATGGTGGGAAATAGACTTTGTATTCCTCCAGTCAGTAATGGACAATGTGGGATAGTTATAGACAGGGAGTGATGAAGCCACTCCATCAGCACATCCATTAATCGTTCTCCCAGATAAATTACAAATATAAACAGTATTAATATTAACTGGTCTTGTAAAATTCATATGTACACACCTTTCATTTATTATGCCATATATTCATGCATTTCGTTCATAAATTCAAAACCTTTCATATGTTCTGACCAAAATAAAACCTTGGTTCAGAACAAATAAATTTAAAGAAAATTTAATATCAAAATTTTACACAGCTTGAGTTAGTTCAGTGTGTTATAAAGTTTATTAATATTTTATTAGACTTATTAAATATCTGTGTGTGTGTTTGTATATATTAATACAACACCTTACATTCAGTACCCTAGATTTTTAACGTAGCCACCTTCATTAGTAAAAAAGATATGTGTGAGGTCGTAAGTGGTAGCAAGAAGGGCCTTCTGTAAATTCACAGCTACATTTATCTCAGGAGCCTTCACAGCTGACCTCATGCATCACACTAGGTAATATCACAATCATACAGTACCCTCAAAAACCACTACATTCATGTCTATTTCAGTGAGGAGCTGGTCTGATATAAGTTTGTAGTTTTCTCAGTTTGCTCGAGCATAGTTCCATTTTGGCTGTCTTTTGGTTTTCGTTTCAGTTTTATCTTGTGAGATGGTGGTGAGGATGGGTAGGTGGTCACTTCCTATGTCCTTCAATACCCTCCATTTATACTGGTTGGTGAGGTCTGCAGACACTAGTGTTAAGCCTGAATTAGTCTTTAACAGTTAAAGTACAATGGAAAGATTTGTGAAATTTTAATGGATACAAATTTATCGTTATCGAAACGTAGATGGGAGTTTAAGGAAAATTTGATGGTGCCTGTTTTCCACAAAAAAGTTAACTCTAGGTGAGTCCTGCAGCTGTGGTTCATCAATTCTGTGATGACAAAAGCCTTCTCCACACTCTCTTCCACTGTAGGCGGTTATGGTGGATACTTTTCTCTCACACTAGCGGCGTAAGTACCACAAATCGTTTGATGGCTTGTAACGACGAAGTTTAGAAAAATAGAAAAGCAAATGCCTTCTGCTAAGTAAATTTGTTTGGAGCACTCTAACAAGCTCACGTTCCCGTTGTCCGCCCACCAATGTTAAACTCTCAGAAGAATTTAATTCTCGAGCACGCACAACGTAACTCCGAGAAGATGGTTAATATTCACCAATATTACTCTGAGGATTAACGGGTAACATGTTTCTGGACAGTGAGAATATGATATGTGTCTGAATTAACATTAACAAGTTACATAAATCTCACAAAATGATATGCTACACGTGAGGCACATATGATGTAGTCATCACATCACTGCTCCAGTTGGAGTCTGGGGTCACCTCTGCTGTCGGGTTTTCCGCACGACTAGTCAGAAACAATCACCAGCTCTTGCAGTAGTGGTTCATGCATATACTGTTTTTATACGTTGAGGTTGACAGCCTCATATATAACCACATAGCAAGAAACCTGTAAAATTTACATTAGTAAATAAATTGTTTACACTTACCCCAAAATTTTGGGAATACACAATCATCTTGCACAGATTTAGACTGGACACAGCTCTGTATTAGATGCTTCAAAATCACTTAGGTCTGGAAATTAGAGTTAATTCCTCTGATGCCGGGTGTTCTGCGAAATCACTGGCCTGGGAAAACTGTTGTTTAATTCCTCTATGACTTGTGATCAAATTTCTAAGTTTCCAGTCTTGTATTTAAAATGCGGGTTTACTTGTAAATTTCTAAGTTGCCCAATACTCGATCTGTTACTTATAGTTGTGGAATTTCTAAGTCTAATGTCTCCTTTTTCTTTCTGGCTTTCAGGAGTCGCGATTCTTACGTTTGCGCTGCAGTGTGTGTACTGACTTTGATTTCACTACATTATATCTCACAATCCTCAGTTCAAATTCCAGATGTGTTTCTGCCTACTTTTCCACTGAGATACATTGTATATTCCGGCCTCTCAAATCAACCAATCCAATTGAATCTCGTTCAGCACTACGTGGGTAGGGGTGCTTCAAATTCAAAAAATACCCTGACGTGTTTCAAAATACTAAATTTAATATTCACGCTTGACCTCTTCATATCGTTGCGTCAGACTTCCGCTGGTATCTTGTGCTATCTCCACAAACAAATGTTGTGCACTGATACTGTCCCGATGCTATTGTCTGCAAATCTTGAGTTCCCAGACAGATTTATCTGTAATCTCGAATCGTAACGTACATCGGAAGCGATTTCCTCATTTTCTCCCGTTTTGTACAAACATAGGGATAGTCGCTGGCCACCTGGGGTCCAGTGACGGACCGTCACGCTCAAAGGGATCAATAGAGATGACCGTCTCTATCAAATGTGGCCAGACGAATGAAGCGAAAACTTATCAGTCGCTGATTGTTCAAATTACATGGCGTTATTACAGTTCTGTCTGGGATCGGCTCAAAGCAAATATGTGAAAATTAAAGATAGTCCCGTGGCCGATACTTCCGTAGAGGTGTGGAGTGTTAGAGACTTCACCCTACTAGATGCAGTATAGAGAGTAAATAATGGTGCATAAAATATGCCACATAATAATGACAGGGGAGAGAAAAATAACAAAATATCACTTGCCGGAGTGGACTTGAGATCGCACAACCGTATCGTCACAATACTAGTAAAGTACATGTATATTATTATTATTATTATTATTGCCATTTAAGCTACAAGGATCAGATTTTATACATAATTAGTATCTCTTACAAACCCCGCGGAGATCTTCTCGGTGTCAGAAATAACTTCTAACAAGCCAGACATGTTCCTGGTATCAGATCTGACTATTGACTACTGAGACATGACAGGAAGTGAAGACTGCAGGCAATAAAAGTATAGTAATTCGGAAGAAAGTTAAGAACCTAATGAATAGCTAAAATAATGACAAATTCCAGAGAAGTGCTAAGGACAAGGAAGTAAATTAACAAAAATAATGAGAGGACAGAACAATCGTCAATGTGATCAGAAGAGAAATACTCAAACACATCGTGGCCACGGGGTAAATTCAGGGAAAAATAAATAGAGCAGAACAAAGAGAGAAAAGATAATTGGTAACATGACAGTGTGGCTGGGGATTAGAATAACAACAGAACTGACGGAGACCTTACAACAAACTGAGGTCTATGGAGGTACATTATTGCTTAGGCCTCGAGGCGTGACACCGACTTGATTGGAACTATGTGACTGTGATGTTAACAAGCGAGTCTGTTAGTAATTTTGATGTGGATATTTCGATTACACTGTTCATTGATTGATTCATCCATTCATTGATTCATCCATTCATTGATTCATCCATTCATTGATTCATAAAAAGTCAGCTCGCAATGGAGCATTGACCTTCAATATATTCACCTCAAGCCTTCCCGTGTCATCCCTTAAAAACTTTCCATGTCTTCTTTATCTCTTCCACATGTCTCCTATTTCCTTCTTCTTGTCCTTTTTTAGGCCTCTCTCTCTTTCAAGTGAGCGTCAGATTGACAGATAGATTATGTCGCTGGTCTCTCGCGGCAAAAGGTTAGTTTCACGGTATCAACATGCTCTAGTCTACCCATCTCTAAACGGGTACCTAAACTCTGGTCTTCAATTAGGAAAAGAATAGGCAGCGAAGAAGGGAACGGTTCACCTGACCACTCGATGCTGGACCTGGTATAGTGAAGTCTCTAACACTTCACTCTCCCACGGCAGTATCCGCTATGGGATTACCGTTACCTTCATCTTCTCTTTAAGTTACCATGGAGATTCTAGAACAAGCACTGCCTTGTAATACAACAGTTCTTACTTACTTATTTAGTCGTTCCTGTTCTACTCTGGGGTGTAGAGGTTTGCCAGAGAGAGCACCATACCATCTTATCAGCTGTCTTCCTCCTGGAGATTAGAGATTGTCTAATGTTGTTCTCCCAGCGAACTTTGGGTCGTCCCGGAGACCTGGATCCGTGGCTCTTGGTTTCCCATATTTGTCGTAGTAGCTGATCTTCTGATCTTCTCCCAATCTGTTGACATAGCGTACAAAGGTTCTACGTGGTTTTAAATTGGATAAATGACTTCTCATATTTACGTTACGAATGTTGATAGTCATTTATATTCTGAGAAGTCTGTTGTGTTGAGGTGCATCTTGGTGTTGACGTGCATCTTGGTGTTGACGTTCATCTTGGTGTTGACGCTCATCTTGGTGTTGACGTTCATCTTGGTGTTGACGTGCATCTTGGTGTTGACGTTCATCTTGGTGTTGACGTTCATCTTGGTGTTCACGTTCATCTTGGTGTTGACGTTCATCTTGGTGTTGACGTTCATCTTGGTGTTGACGTTCATCTTGGTGTTGACGCTCATCTTGGTGTTGACGTTCATCTTGGTGTTGACGTTCATCTTGGTGTTGACGTTCATCTTGGTGTTGACGTTCATCTTGGTGGTGACGCTCATCTTGATGTTGACGTTCATCTTGGTGTTGACGTTCATCTTGGTGTTGACGTTCATCTTGGTGTTTACGTTCATCTTGGTGTTGACGTTTATCTTGGTGTTGACGTTCATCTTGGTGTTGACGTGCATCTTGGTGTTGACGTTCATCTTGGTGTTGACGTTTATCTTGGTGTTGCTTGGAGCAGCAAAATAAACGTAGTCCCATAGCTCATACTGTCGCAGGGTTAGAGACTATACCTATACTAGGTCTCCGTTGTATTAACTGAGGTGATCATACTGTCGCTGGGTTAAAGACTATACCTATACTAGGTCTCCGTTGTATTAACTGAGGTGATCATACTATCGCAGGGTTAGAGACTATACCTATACTAGGTCTTAGTTGTATTAACTGAGGTGACCGGTTCGCTTCTATGCTGCCTTTTCCTTTTAATTCGAGATCAGAGTTAGGTACACGTTTACAGCTGTTGGAGCAGTACTGTTATTATCTTCATAGAACGTTTTTACAGGTGTTGTGTCAGTTATCATTTTGAAAATAAGAGGGAAACAGTTTCATTCATTCATTCATTCATTCATTCATTCATTCATTCATAAGCTTGAGATGGAGCATAGGCCTAAAACAAATACACGCCACGCCTGTCCTGAGATTTTCGCTCTAGGTCTTTCCATATATATGTTAATCCTTTGTTATATCTATAGTTAATTCCCGTGTCCATGTTTTTTTTGGGTTGTTGTTGGCCGCCCTATATTTCTTGTACGTTGGTTTCATCGGCCAAAGCTAACCTTTTGTTCAATCAATATTTGTCTGGGTGTAAGAGGAGACACCACAATGTCAGGAATAATGAACTTGTCACTTACAAAAATTGGAGTTGTTTAGTTATAACTAAAGTTAATTAAATCTGGAAGATAGATAGATAAATGCGTAGATAGATAAATGAAAAAAAATAAAAAGACAGACAGATAGATAGATAGATAGATAGATAGATAGATAGATAGATAGATAGATAGATAGATAGATAGATAGATAGATAAATAGATAGATAGATAGATAGATAGATAGATAGATAGATAGATAGATAGATAGATAGATAGATAGATAGATAGATAGATAGATAGATAGATAGATAGATAGATAGACAGAGAGAACGAAAGAACGAACTTTATTTTCAAAAGGTTTAGAATTGGGCACGCAGGCCCATTTAACATTCTGCCCTTCCTTTCTCTCGTCTTCCATACTTAATCCATTTATTCTCACATGTATCTTAAATTCTACTTAAATTAAAAAATAACAGTAAAATACAATAAAATAAAATCCCAACATTTTAACAGTACAATAACAGTTACACAGATTTACAGTACCTTATCATAATTAATACTAAACAGGACAAAATTATCGTTAAAACCTGCATATGATGTTATGTAATTATTTAAGAACATAACTAAATTAGGAAGGCATATAATCTGCACTCATGATGTATTTGAAAAGTCTGTGATTGAATGAATATGGACTAAGCGTGTTTTTTAAGTCGTGTGGAAGATTATCCCACAGATGAGAAGCAGAAAAAGCTAAACTTTTCTTAAATAAGTCGAGCCTAGGCTTGGACATGTGTAATTTATTTAAGCGTTGACTGCGTCTTCCGCTGTATTTGAAAATAGGCCACACATACGTTGGAGCATTCTGTGGTAAGATTTTGTGAATAAATTTGGCTTTGTTGAAGAGAAAGCGCTTTCTTAGTGGTAATATTTTAAGATATGTATATGGGTCTACACACTGTGTGAGGTTTTTGTCTGAAATTAGGCGCACTGCACGTTTTTGTAATGAATAGAGTCTTTTAGTGTTGAACATGGTGCAGCCATCCAAAATTGTGGAACAATAGTCTAGATGTGTTTGTATTTGGGATGTATAGAACATTTTTCGTGTCTCCTCATCTAGGAAATGTTTGATTTTAGCTAACTGGTAAACTTTTTGTGCCGTTTGTTTGGTCAGTGCTTGTACATGCGAATTCCAACTTAAATGTTGGTCAATTATGAGTCCTAGGGCTTGATGGTATCAGCAATAAGATTCTACGTTACGCTGCGCCCATCATTTGCGACTCCTTAACCTATGTATACAACCAATGTATTGCACACAACTACTTCCCCACAGCATTTAAATCTGCCAAAGTGTACCCCCTCTATAAATCTGGCTCACATAGCGATCCCAACAGCTACAGACCAATATCCCTTCTATCATCTCTTTCAAAACCACTAGAGAAACACATTTACAACACCACATTTCAACACTTAACAACAAACAAACTGCTCATTGATAGCCAGTCAGGTTTCAGACCCAAACATTCCTGTCACACAGCGCTCACCAAAATGGCAGACAACTGGCTGTCGAACATAAATGATGGAAAATTATGTGGTGCTGTTTTTGTCGACTTCAAGAAAGCATTTGACATGATTGATCACACTATCTTGGTTCAAAAGTTGGAAACCCTCAGAATAGGCTCTAATCCACTAAACATCATCAAATCATTCCTGGCAGATCGACAACAATTAGTGCTTCACAACAACTCGGCATTAGATTTCTCGAAGGTAGTTACAGGAGTACCGCAGGGCTCTATTCTTGGGCCCCTACTCTTCGCAATGTTCATCAACGACCTGCCACTACATCTAAAATATTCAACTTGTGACCTCTTTGCAGATGATTGTACTATCTACACTAGTAACAATGACTGCGTGGCACTTGAAATGACTCTTCAAAGCGATGTAGACAATCTAACAAAATGGAGTAATATGAATCGTATGCCAGTAAACACAACAAAAACGAAATCTGTGTTGATTACCACCAGACAGAAACTCCTAAGCTGCACCAAAAGATCGCTACAGCTACACGCGGAATCAATACAAATTGAACATGTAACAGAACACAAAGTTCTGGGGATCACGATTGACCAGCACTTAACGTGGAACTCCCATGTACGGAATTTAACCAAACACATAGCACAAAAGACGTACCAGCTAGCCAAAATAAAACACTTCTTAGACGCAGACACTAGACTATTGTTCTACACCTCACATATACAGACACATCTAGATTACTGCTCTACACTATGGGATTGTTGCCCTGCTTCCACCTCGAAGAGACTGCACTCCCTGCAAAAGAGAGCAGTGCGTCTGATCACCGATAATCGCACGACACCACACACAAGGACAGGAAAAGAACCCAAAATACTGTCGCTAAAAAAACGTCTTCTCTACAACAAAGCCAAGCTGACTCACACAATTTTATCTAACAATGCCCCGTCGTACCTAAGATCATTGTTTCAAACTAGTAGAAGGGAGGGACAACGATTACATCAGTTACGTCTGCCCAAACCAAGGATCGACCTGTTCAAAAAGAGTCTAGCCTACTCTGGTGCCTACTTAAGGAACAGCCTTCCACACCACCTAAAAAGCCTACCTACACAATATTCTTTTAACAAAGCACTTTTCAAACACTTCCTCAACACTGATTATCTACCCCCATAGAAACAGTATTTGCCTGTCAACATCTCATCCATAGGTCAACATTTCTTTTCCTCTTCCGCTCATTTTTGTGTGTGAATAATTTGTTTTATATCCATGTAATATCATTATTATATTCACTTTAAAATATTATTATATAATGTAATGTATGTGTGAATGTACCCACATAATACTGTACTTTAGAAATGTGAGTCGTGAGAATGTACCCGCATACCAAAAATACAGATTAATTGTAGACGGATTGACCGCATGAGTGAGTGTCGGTATACAGAATTTATTTATTTTTATTTATTGTTTTATTTATTTTATTTTATTATTACTTTTTTCCCCCATTTACTAGCTTGTTTGTTTCAAAAAAAAAACCCTACTCATTTTTTTAATTATGCTTGCATACTGTAAATGAATGCTGTTATGGTAACTTTATAATGTTGCATGCCTTTAAATTAATGCTTAAAGCATCATGTGGGAATGAAAGGATATAGTATGCAAGATTAATGAGAGTGGAAGGGCAGAATGTTAGACGGGCCTGCGCGCCCAATTCTTTACCCTTCGAAAAATAAAGTTCGTTCGTTCGTTCGTTCTTCTTCTTCTTCCATCCTTAGCCACCAACCGGCAAAGCAGTATGTGGCCAGTACGCCTAGTGGCGTCTTAGGGCAACAACAAATTGATCAATCTATCGCTGTTTCCACCACGCCTAGTGGCGTCTTTGTGGAACAAAAACAGACCGAACAATATATCATTGTTTCTGTAATCAGATTATTTGACAAGCAGGTGATCAGCCCACTGTGCGAAGTTTTTGCGGGATGGGGTAAACAGCCCCATGCCCATACCCTCCTTAGTCGCTTTTTACGACATGCGTGGTAGGGTGCAGTGTTACTATTCTTTGCTCCCCTTTCGGGCCCCGGTAACACACGGGTGTATCCTATTGTATGGACAACAGATTATTGCTGGAATTGCAGAGGCGTTGTAACTATTAGGGGAGAGGAATACTGGTATACCTGGTCACATCAAAAGAAACCGGTGAAAGGGATTGTCGTAAAGAGCTGATCTTACATGTTTGTTTGTAATGTGCCTGTACTGGTTGTTGAGTATTATTGTAAGCTGTTGATTACGAAGGAGGCATATCCTTCTGATTTCAGAGGGTTGTGGTTGCTATAAATAACTGGTGCCAGACTACAGTGGGCCGATATATTCATGCCACAGTCTTGCCTTTTTCGGAGACAACTGTAAACCACCATCATTCTTGAAGAAGTGGGAGCTGAAGGTTGTCGTTCAGCGAAGTGCAGGAAGATTCCTACATCATATTACAAAGATAGGTGCATGTTTCGGCACCTGATCGCTCAACTAACATTATATTAAAATAAGAGACTGGGAATAGTGATATAAACATTCCATCAGTGTCCATAAAAACTTACAAACAACATGCAGAGATGATGATAATAAACAATCAACCAGTGTATACTAGAAGTCACCTCAGTTAGACAATACAACTACACCCTTATATAATAATATGTGTATTATGGTCAGAAGACCCATTGTGTAAATTGATTGATGTAATTAATTTCTATGATTTCACTTTGATTGCAATGTCAGTTCTGATTCCAAATAAATCAGATTCAGGACAATAAATTGAAAAACATTAATTTTATCAAACTTTCAACCACTGACTTACTAAAGATAGTCTTTTAAAGTGTAGTTCGTATGTGATTGTCGTGGTACTGTTGTGTTGTATTAGATAATAAAATAATTTGTGTAATTGTTATATGTTTAGTGGGTTAATGCAACCTTACACTAACATTTCATAACCCTAGACACCAAACGTAGTCATCTTACATTCTATCTAGAATAAGTCTGAATGAGATCATAGTGGTGGTAGTAGAAAGGTGACCTGGAAATTTACTCTAATATTTATTATATTCAGGGACCTTCACAGCTGACTTCATTCAGTACACTAAGATTTCTTAACAACAAACTGTATTAACATCAAACCCACCACATATATTGGGGTCCTGTCCGGGATTTGAAACCTCTCCTACCACATATATTGGGGTCTCGCTCCTGGGGATTGAACTTTTCATAACACCAGCTATATTGGGTAGTTTGCTTCTGGGATTTTAAATTCTTAAAATATTATCAATTATATTAGGAATCTCAGATAGTATAAAACTAAAAGCATTCCTTTTTGGAGAAATTAAATAGTGGTTGAGCTATCAGTGCCTGTGGTTGTTCTTAGTTATAATTAGAAATTGTTAGTTATAATTGGAAATTTGTCTAGTTAGAAATTTTAAAGGTTTGCCTAGTACAAAATGGCTGACCTGGCAAAGTTTCGATCTGCTGCTGTGCAGGCTGCTAAAGAACTGGGAATGGAGGGGCAAATTATGATTGCTTATGTCACAACTGAATGTGACAAATTTATTGAGCGTGAAGAAAGAAAATTTGAAGCAGAAAGAAAGTTAGAGGCTGAAAAAGAAATTAAGAGGCTGCAGATTGAGGCTGAAGCAAAAAAGTTAGAGGCAGATAAAGAACTTAAGAGGCTGCAGATTGAGGCTGACAAGGAGGCTAGGGCATTGGAGGCAGAAGAAAAGAGACTAGCTGCAGAAAGAGAAGAAAAGAGATTAGCTACAGAAAGAGAAGAAAAGAGACTAGCTGCAGAAAGAGAAGCAGAAGAAAGGAGACAGGCTGCAGAAAGAGAAGCAGAAAAGTAGGAGAAGAGATTACAAAGGGAACATGAGTTACGACTAAGGGAGTTAGAATTTCAAGGCCATGCTCCTGAAAATGGTGCCAGTCCCTTTGCCTCAGATGCTACTGCTAGTCAGGGAGCCTCAACCTCAGCTATGAGTTTTCATTTAGACCATTTTGTTGAGAAAGACGATGACATAGAAAGTTACCTAAATAGATATGAACTTTTGGCTACCACGTATGGTTTAGAGAGAGAAAGGTGGAGCCTAAAGTTATCACAAGGGCTTCGTGGTACAGCTTATGAAGTTTTTGCCAAGATGAGCAGGGATGATCAGGACAATTACGACATGCTAAAGCAGGCTCTTTTGTTAAGATATGAAAAGAATGGGGAATTTTATAGAAAAAAATTTAGGAATGCCAAACTACTGTCGGGTGAGACTTATCACCAGTTCTCAGCACGGTTAGAGACTTACTTGGAGAAATGGACTGCTCTGGGTACAACCCAAGATCTTAAGGAAATGATCCTTATTGAGCAGCTAAGAGAGTCCATGGCTCCAGACCTGAGAAAGTTTCTCATGGAACAAGGTGCAGAGAGGCTGGATGAGTTACTCGATGTCGCTGAGAGGTATCAGGCAGCCCAAACAGAGGTAGTTGGAAATAAAAAGAAAAAGGTAGACAATTTTAAGGCACCTCAAAACTTTAATAAGTTTGACCATAGAGACCAGAACAAAGGTAAGCACCAGTTTGATAGGCCAGGCAATGACTATAATAATAAAACCTCACAATTCAATGAAAGGAAATATAATAACAGAAAACACTTTAACCAAGGAAAGAAATATTGTAGTTGGTGTCGGGTGGACAACCATAACACAGAAGTGTGTAAAAAGAGACCTGTGTACATGGCCACGCTTCAGACCAGATCACAGTCTAAAAAGGAGGAGGATAATCTGATAAATACCAATCCAGATGAGATGAGGAAGGCTCAGGCTGGGGATAAGACCCTCAAGCCTTGTTTTAAGAAATTGCCCAAATGTCATACACCTCCAGGCAAGGGAGATTTCTATATAAAAAACAAATTGATTTACAGGAAGGCCGGAACTGGATTCACTGGTCACGGACAGTTGGTTCTTCCAAAGGCATATAGGGCAGGTGTGATAAGGAGCCTACATGTTGGAAAAGATGGGGACCATGAGAAAATAGGTACCATCATCCAAAAGGTGGCTCAAAATTATTATTGGCCAGATGAAATGTTTGACATTGAGAATTTTGTAGAAAGATGTAGCATACTACATGAGGGAACACCCACAAGTGGGAAAATTGATCAGGACCTAGACACTCCACGGGGCAAACTTAGGCCTGACAATGGAAAGAAAAATAAAATTAATAAAGTGGACAAAGTAGAATGGGAGCCCCCTTTTCACAGACAGTCTTCACTTGGATGTTTTACAATGGCCACTATGCAACAAGTACAAAGAGATGTCTTACCCCAGAATAAGCCGAAAAACCCTCGGTCGGACTTATGTAAACTGGAGGAAGATAAAAGAGAGAGAAGATCTCTCACAAGGAATTTAAAGTGGGACGAAAACCCCAAGAAAAAAATTGGTAGTGGTCGAATTGTGAATGATGATTCTAGGAAGAAAAGTCCTCACTATAAGGCTTCCAATGGAAGAGACCATACCGGTGCATGGAAAAAAAGGTCAACAAATTTAAAAGTCCGTATGTAGCCTTGTTAAGGACATGGACCGATGAAAAGGCAGAAGAGAATATTACCTCATCATATCAATATGTGAACGAGCTGACCACTCGTCTTAAAACTGGCTGGAAACTTGCCAATGAAAATTTGAGACAAGCCAGGAAAAAGCATGCTGCCTATTACAATAAAAAAGCGAAGGATCGATAATTATCTGTGGGAGAGAAGGTGCTCCTTCTACTGCCCGGCAGCCAGAATAAATTGCAAATTGGATGGCAAGGTCCATATACAGTTCTAGAGAAGGTGTCTAGAACAAATTATAAGATAGATAAGAAAGGGAAAGAGAAAATCTATCATGTGAATCTCCTGAAGAAATATCTGGACAGAGAAAACCAGGAAGAGACACACCTACTGACTTTGTCTGTTGCAATGGAGATGAAAAAGGAACCACTCACTTCTCATGAATATCCTTTACATCCCTGTGAAACCGCCGCACAGGTAAAAATCAGCACACATTTAACGGAAATTCAGAGGGAGAGGGTTCAACAGGTTCTGAATAATCATACAGATGTGTTAACGGACCGTCCGGGGCATACAAATTTATTGGAGTATGATATGAAACTCATAGACCCAACACCAATCTGTATGAAAGCCTATTCGATTCCGTTCGCTAAGGAAAAAGCTTTAAGGGAGGAGATAGATTATCTGTTGAGAGAAGGGATTATCTCGCACAGTGAATCTTCCTACAGTTCCAGTGTGGTTCTGTTAAGAAAACCCTCTGGAGAACACAGGCTGTGTATAGATTACAGGAAACTGAATGCTGTCACAGAAGGTCAGGTGGATCCATTACCTGATACAAATCAGCTGTTTGCCAGGCTGAATAGAGCTAAATATTTCTCTAAAGTGGATCTGAGCAAAGGCTACTATCAGATTCCAGTAAAGCCGGAGGTAAAACCTTATTTAGCCTTTAGCACCTCGGAAGGACATTATGAATTTAATATGTTGCCATTCGGGCTGAAAAATGCACCGAGTGTGTTTTCGAGGATGATGAGAAAGTTACTGGATCCCCTGAAGAATCCATGCATCACCAACTTCATGGATGATATTCTCATAGCAACAGAAACATTTGAGGAACACATTAACTCTCTGGATATGTTGTTTATTCGACTTAGAGAGACAAATTTGACAGCTAGACCGACGAAATGCTGTGTTGGATGCAAAGAGCTGGAATTCTTGGGCCACACAATACATCAGGGAAACATGACCCCTGACCCCAAGAATCTGGAGAAGTTAAAAAAAGCACCAAGACCACAAACAAAAAAAGATGTGCGATCTTTTGTCTCATTATGTGGTTTTTACCAAAAGTATATAAAAAACTTTAACTCCATATGTGCTCCATTGACTGATTTAACGCGCAAAGGAAATCCTGATAGAATTATTTGGACAGCGCAATGTGAATTAGCATACCAAGAATTGAAAGAAAAGCTCACAAGCAGGCCTATTTTGAAATTACCTGACTTAAGTCAAGAATTCATTCTGAGAACGGATGCGAGTAATATCGGTTTGGGTGCAGCTCTATTACAACGTTCAAATTCACTTGATGGGGAATTAACCCCAGTAGCTTATGCTAGCCGTAAGTTGAATACAGCAGAACAAATATATTCAACAAGTGAAAAGGAATGTCTCGCTGTCATCTGGGGTATAAAAAAGTTCCAGATTTATCTCTATGGACAATCATTTAGGATCCAGACAGATCATAAACCACTCGTGTGTCTGTCACAAGCAAGGCATGAAAATGCTAGATTATTACGCTAGTCTTTGCTCTTACAGCCATTCCAGTTTACCATAGAGTACATTCCCGGAAAAACCAATGTGGGAGCTGATTTTTTAAGCAGACATCCGTACGACGAACATCAGAGCAGTCATCAGGCATAGATAGTAAATTCATCTATGTGTATTTAGAAATAGGAACTGACATATGATCGTCTGTTCTAAAGGGGGGACATGTGTAGTGAATTTCTAAATACAATATCTAAATTAATATATAACAATAACATAAAGGCAAAATAAGAAAGTATAAAAGAATTTTCTGCTAGAACGGTTGGTATCGCCTACGCCTTCAGATTATTATTTGCTAATGAATAGCCGAACAAAACGGTACCCAAATTTTTCAACTTCGTCCTTGACACAATCACTTTTCCTAGTTCTAAGAAAATTGTGCCTAAAAATGCATTGTGGAACGAGGAGGGGAAAGGATAGATGAAATGCTAATTCGTTTCGCATTGATTTTAAACTAAAAGCCAATACTAGCACAGGGACAAGCCTTGCCTTAGGGGTTTCCCCAAAATACGAGGAAAAAGTTAGAACATGCAGACAACTCGTGTCACAAAAACAACCTTAGCTCTTATTTCAAAGGACGTAATTATCACGTAAATAGAGAAGACAGCACATGGAAAAGAATTGAACGTGTAGTAGACTAAAAATAAAAACACTAACATAGAAAAAAAAACTGTGTACTTCTGAACCAAGCCAACTAGTCCCATATAAATTGTATATTCGTGTACCTTAGGACTTGTTGACAAAGAATATGGTAATAGTTACGCAAATAGTCCATTAATTAACTAATTATAGCCATAATACTATAGTGGACCCGACCAGACTGTCAAGTAAAGATCATGCCTGCTTATAAATTTTTATGGCATGTTTTGAAAAAACGACTTTGGGTAAATGAGGTTAAAAGGTACGGGATAATTGATTGGGTGGATTTTAAAGGAAGGCGAAGTATGATTGGTTGACCTAAAACTAAAAATATATTTGCCTTGGAAACAAATTGGGAGTTGTTATTTGAAACGATAGATTCAAAATTAAATGTAAACATGGTCCCATTGGACAAAGCAGTAGATACTGGTACGAAACGGGTACTGTTCACTGCCATTTCAAGTAAATTTTGTGCAAAGCAAGATCGATGAGAGCAGGCGGAGAAATTTTCTAACATAGGAAAAGCCTGGACATAGGGCAGATCGAAAATGTGCCATATTCTATTGCCTAGTCATCGTTTACTTGTGTTATTTCCTTGCATCTGTGGTAAGATTGATTTTCTTAACATTTTATTTAAAATAAAATTTGAATGTGAAATACTAACATACGACTGTAAGTAAGTGAGTCTATGGCAGACTCAAAACAGAGTCTAGAGATTGATTCAGCATATGAAAGACTATCAGAGAGGTGTAGACCAACTAAATTATATATGATTATCATCAGGAGCATAATACCTATCCTATTGTATGGACAACAGATTATTGCTGGAATTTCAGAGGCGTTGTAACTATTAGGGGAGAGGAATACTGGTATACCTGGTCACATCAAAAGAAACCGGTGATAGGGATTGTCGTAAAGAGCTGATCTTACATGTTTGTTTATAATGTGCCTGTACTGGTTGTTGAGTATTATTGTAGGCTGTTGATTACGAAGGAGGCATATCCTTCTGATTTCAGAGGGTTGTGGTTGCTGTCAATAACTGGTGCCAGACTACAGTGGGCCGATATATTCATGCCACGGTCTTGCCTTTTTCGGAGACAACTGTAAACCACCATCATTCTTGAAGAAGTGGGAGCTGAAGGTTGTCGTTCAGCGAAGTGCAGGAAGATTCCTATATCATATTACAAAGATAGGTGCATGTTTCGGCACCTGATCGCTCAACTAACATTATATTAAAATAAGAGACTGGGAATAGTGATATAAACATTCCATCAGTGTCCATAAAGACTTACAAACAACATGCAGAGATGATGAAAATAAACAATCAACCAGTGTATACTAGAAGTCACCTCAGTTAGACAATACAACTACACCCTTATATAATAAAATGTGTATTATGGTCAGAAGACCCATTGTGTAAATTGATTGATGTAATTAATTTCTATGATTTCACTTTGATTGCAATGTCAGTTCTGATTCCAAATAAATCAGATTCAGGACAATAAATTGAAAAACATTAATTTTATCAAACTTTCAACCACTGACTTACTAAAGATAGTCTTTTAAAGTGTAGTTCGTATGTGATTGTCGTGGTACTGTTGTGTTGTATTAGATAATAAAATAATTTGTGTAATTGTTATATGTTTAGTGGGTTAATGCAACCTTACACTAACATTTCATAACCCTAGACACCAAACGTAGTCATCTTACATTCTATCTAGAATAAGTCTGAATGAGATCATAGTGGTGGTAGTAGAAAGGTGCCCTGGAAATTTACTCTAATATTTATTATATTCAGGGACCTTCACAGCTGACCTCATTCAGTACACTAAGATTTCTTAACAACAAACTGTATTAACATCAAACCCACCACATACGTTCCCAAGTTCATTTGTGAACAGGACTGGCCAAAGATATACCAGAAACATTTAACGTGTAAATGTAACTGGACTTATCAATAACCAGATATTTTTTTTCTCCAATTTATCAGCCCACGGGGGTTGTGCAGAAATAATACGACTATCTTACTTTTGACAGTCGTATCAGCGGATTTATCCAGAAAATTACGCTGCTTCAAAATCAGCACTCACCACAGAGCCAGCCGATAGGATTTACCATCATTTATCAATTGTAACAATTTAGCAACCAGATGTTTCCCAATACTGGAAGTATTTTTTTCCTCTGCTTACTGTGAACTCAAGATCTAGGTTTATACACTAACCATTTGAAGTGACATTTGTCCATCAAGGAATAAACCACCAAAGTTGGCGTCCACCTTATTAATTCTATTTGTCGAGGATGGACTGGAGCCAATTTGGGCACTGAACACTGACATTATCTATCTATCTATATATATTCAGGATAATTGTATTTCCAAGGGACATCACCACACCAAGAGTAGGTAAGGAGTGAGTGAGTGGCCACGTATGACAGAGAGAGAGAGTGAATATTTTTCGTTGTTACGGTAACTTGTAGCAACCTGGTAATTTTTTTGCTAAAATTGTTTACTTTACTGAGTAGCATTTAGTAGGAACTTTGGTTTACCTTACTGTCTATTCTATAACATAGTGCTAACCTTTGACCTTTGGGTTATATACTCTCTGGGTTCTTTTTTTCGCCAGAGGGGGAGGGCACATTTGTTCCGTTATTTTCATATGTCTGTAAATCTGATTTTATTTGATCTTTCTTTAGATATTTGGTGTTGTTAAGTTTAATGATAATAAACAACAAAAGAAACTTAACTTTGTGTGTTTGTCAGACCTATACCCAATTAACCATAGTTTTTCACTTGTGTGTGTCTTGTAGTCACATATCTGTGTGTGTGTGTAGTTAAACTTATATTTACATGTAAAGGGAGGGAAAGATTGTCTTGTACTAAATTATAGTCGTATAGATAGGCTGGACTAGAGAAACTACTCATTCCAGAGACAGATATTCTCCTTAAACTATTCACCCGTGAAATCTATTTCTCACACCTTTATTCCTCACGTACTATCACCATCCACTCTACTCAGGCATGACCATAAATAACTTCCAAATCTATCTAATTACGACAATAACATACAGATCAAGGATTGCTAGCTGAGCTGAACAGCTGGTCTTATGAGAATAGTTTCTACCCAATCATAATTTTCGGAATGCTGTGAAGAGACGTCTATGATCTCACAGGTAGTCTGTGTTTTTGGACAAAACAAACGAGAATATTTTGTTAAACATGGCGGCGAATATAGCCAGGTGTGTCTGAGATTTGATAACAGAGAAAAACTGCTTAATGTCAGTTCCACAAGAGACATAAGGTGACAGAAGGACTTGGCATACGTTTCTTAAAAGTCTATGCTTTTTGTGCAGCTAATGGGTAATTAATGAGTTAAGAGACATAACACAAGTTTTTAGGCAATTAGATTAGTTCCCACTTTCTACTTCTTCTTTCCTTCTTCTTTCTTCTTTTTCTTCTTTTTCTTCTTCTTCTTCTACTTCTTATTCTTCTTTTTCTTCTTCTTCTTCTTCTTCTTCTTCTTCTACTTCTTCTTCTTCTTCTCTTTCTTCTTCTTCTTTTCTTCTTCTTCTTCTTCTTCTTCTTCTTCTTCTTCTTCTTCTTCTTCTTCTTCTTCTTTCTTCTTCTTCCTTCTTCTTTCTTCCTTCTTCTTTCTCCTTCTTTTTCCTTCTTCTTCTTCTTCTTCTTCTTCTTCTTTCTTTCTTTTCTTCTTCTTCTTCTTCTTCTTCTCCTTCTTCTTTTTCTTCTTCACCATCTTCTTTTTCTTCTTCTTCTTCTTTTCTTCTTCTTCTTCTTCTTCTACTTCGCTTTCTTCTTCTTCTTTTCTTCTTCTTCTGCTTCACTTTCTTCTTCTTCTTCTTCTTCTTCTTCTTCTTCTTCTTCTTCTTCTTCTTCTTCTTCTTTTACTTCTTCTTCTTCTTCTTCTTCTTCTTCTTCTTCTTCTTCTTCTTCTTCTTCTTCTTCTTCTTCTTCTACTTCTTCTTCTACTTCTTCTTCTTCTTCTTCTTCTTCTTCTTCTTCTTCTTCTTCTTCTTCTTCTTCTTCTTCTTCTTCTTCTTCTTCTTCTTCTTCTTCTTCTTCTTCTTCTTCTTCTTCTTCTTCTTCTTCTTCTTCTTCTTCTTCTTCTTCTTCTTCTTCTTCTTCTTCTTCTTCTTCTTCTTCCACTTCTTCTTCTTCTTCTTCTTCTTCTTCTTCTTCTTCTTCTTCTTCTTCTTCTTCTTCTTCTTCTTCTTCTTCTTCTTCTTCTTCTTCTTCTTCTTCTTCTTCTTCTTCTTCTTCTTCTTCTTCTTTTCCTTCTTTTTCTTCTTCTTCCCCTTCTACCCCTTCCCTTCTTTCTTCTCCCCCCCTTCTTCTTTTCTTCCTTTTTTCTTCTTCTTCTTCTTCTTTCTTTTTCCTCTTCTTCTTCTCTTCTTCCCCTTCTTCTTCTTCTTTTTCTCTTTTCCTTTCCTTCTCTCTTCTTCTTATTCTTCTTCTTTTCTTCTCCTTCTTCAGATTCTTCTTTTTCTCCCTCTTTTCTTCCCTTTCCCTTTTCTTCTTCTTTTCTTCTCCCTTCTTCTTCTTCCCAATCCCTTCTCCTTCTTCTTTTCTTCTTCTTCTTCTTCTCCCCTTCTTCTTCTTCTTCCTTCTTCCCCCCTTTTCCTTTCTTTCTTCTTCTTCCCTTTTCCTTCTTCTTTCGAACCTTTTCCCCCCTTCTTCCTTCTTCTTTTTCATTTTTCCTTTCTTCTTCCATTCTTCCTTCTCTTCTTCTATTTCTTCCCCCCTTCCAACCCCTTCCCTCCCTTCTTTCTTCTTTCTTTCATTCTTCTAAAATCCCTTCTTCTTTTTTTCTCTTTCCACTTCCCTCCCCTTCTTCTTCTCCACTTTCTCTTCTTCTTTCCCTTCCTTCTTCCCCCCCTTCCCCCCCCCTTTTCCCCAATTTCTTCTTCTCCTCTCCTTCCCCCCAACTCCCCCCTTCCCTATTCCCCCCCCCCCTTCCCATCCCTTTCCCCTCTCCCCCTTCTTCTTCCTCTTTTTTCCCCCCCCTCTTCCCCCTTCGATTCCCCTCCTTCTCTTCTTCCCCCCTCCCTTCTTTCCCCCCTTCTTCCCCTCTCCTTCTTCCTCTTTCCCTTCTTCCCCTTTTCCCCTTCTTTTTTCTTCTTTTTCCCTTCTCCTTCTCCCCTTCTTCTCCACCCCCTTTTCCCCCCCCCCTTTCTCCTTCTTCCCTCCTCCCTTTCTTTCTCCCCCTTTTTCTTCTTCCCCCCCCTTCTTCCCCCCCCTTCTTCTTTTCCTCCATTCTTTTTCCTTTTCCCCCCTTTATCCCCCATTCCTCCCCATTCATTTTCCCTTTTTTCTTCCTCCCCTCTTCTTTCTCTTCTTCTTCTTCTCCTTTCCTTCTTTTCTCCCCCCCCCCTTTTTCTTCTTTTCCCCTTCTTCTTTCTTCCCCCTTCTTCCCTTCCCCACCTCCCCCTTTTCCTTCTTTTCCCCCTTCCCCTTCTTCATCTTTCCTCTTCTTTCATTTTTCTCCCTCCCCCCCCCCCCTTCCCCCCCTTCTTCCCCCTTTCCCCCCCCTTCCCATCCCCTTCCCCCCTCCCCCTCCTTTCCCCTCCCCCCCCCTTCCCCCCCCCTTCCCCCTCTTCCCTTTCCCCCTTCCCCTCTTTCCTTCTCCCATCTTCTTCTTCTTCCCCCCCCTCCCCCCCTCCTCTTCTTCTCCCCTCCATTCCTTCCCCTCCCTCTCCCTTCCTTACCAACTTCCCTTTTCTTTTCTTAAACCCCCCCTTCCCCCTCCCCCCTTCCCTCTTCTTCTTTCAATCCTTCTTCTCTTCCCCCCCCCTCTCTCTTCTTTCCTTCTCCTTCCCCCCTTCTTATTTCTTCTTCCTCCTTCCTTCTCTTCTTCCCTCCCCTTTTCTCACTTCTTCCCTCTTCTCCCCCCTTCCCCCTTCCCTTCCCCTTCCCTTCCTTCTCCTTCTTCCCCTCTCTTCTTCTTCCATCCTTCCCCTCCTTCCCCCCTTCCTTCCTTCCTACCTCCCCTCTTCTTCTTCTTTCCCTTCTTCCAACCCCCTCTCTCTTTCTCTTCTTTTCCCTTCTTCCCCTTCTTCCCCTCTCCTTCTTCTTCCCCTATTTCTTCCACCCCCTTCTTTTCTCTACCTTCTCTCTTCTTCCTTCTTCTCTCACCCCTCCCCAACTCCTCTCTTCCCCCTCCCCCTTCATTTCCTTCTTCCCCTTTTCCTCTTCTTCCCCTTCCCCCCCCCCCTTTTATCTCTTCTTCCCCCTTCTTCTCTCTTCTTCTTCTTCCCTTCCTTTTTCCTCTCCCCCCCCCTTTTCTCCTTTTCTACTCCCTTTTTTTTTCACTTCTTCTTCCCCCCCTCTTCCCCTCTTCCCCTTCTTCCCCTCCTCCCCCCTCCTCCCCTCCCTTCTTTCTCCTCCCTCTTCCCCTCTTCTTCCTCTTCTCTCTTTCTTTTCTTACCCTTTCTCTTCTCTTCTTCTTCTTCTTCTTCCCCTTCCCCCCTTCTCCTTTTCCCCTTCTTCTTCTTTTCTTCCTTCTTCTTCCCTCCTTCTCTTTTCCCCTTTCTTCTCCTCCCCCCTCCTCCCCTTCTTTTCCCTTCTTCCCCCAAACCCCTTCTCATCTTCTCCTTTTTTTCTTCCCTTCTTCTCTTCTTTCCCCCCCCTCCATCTTCTTCCCCCCCCCCCTCTTCTTTTTTTTTTCTTCTTTCTCTTCTTCTCCTTTTTTCCCCTCCTTCCTTCCTTCTTCTTCTCTCCCCATTCTTCTTCTTCTTTTCTTCCCCCTCTTCTTTTCTTTCTTCTTCTCTTCTTCTCCTTCCTTCCCCCCTTCTTCCTTCCTTTTCCCTTCCCCCCTTCCCCTTCTCCCCTTCCTTTTCCCACCCCCTTCTCCTTTTCTTCTTCTCCTCCCCTCTTCTTCTTCCTTCTCTTTCTTCTCTCCCCCCCCCATTTCTTTCTTCCCCCTTCCTTCCCCCCTCCTTTTCTTTCCCTTTCTTCTTCTTCTTCTTCTCCTCCCCCTCTTCTTTTCCTTTTCAGTTTCTTCCCGAACACTTTTTTTTCCTTTCCCTCTTAATTTTCTCTTCCCCTTCTTCTTTTCCCCCCCTCTCCCCTTTTTCCTTCCCCCTTCTCCTCCTGGACCTTCCTCCTTTCCCCCCCTCTCCCCCTTCTTTCCTCCCCCTTATTCTCTTCTTCTCCCCCTTCTTCTTTCTTTCTCCCCCCCTTACCCCCCCTTCTCTTCTTCTCTCCCTTATTCTCCCTTCTTCTTCTCCCCCCCCTTCTCTTTCTTCTCCCTCTTCTTCCTCCCTTTTTCTTCTTCATCTTCTTCTTTTCCTCTTCTTCTTCCCCCCCCCCCCCCCTTCTCCCCTTTCCTTCTTTCTTCCCTCCCCCCCCCCTTCTCTTCCTTCCCTTCTTTCTTCTCTTCTTTTCCTTCTTTCACCTTCTTCTTCCCCCCTTCCTTCTCCTTCTTTCTTCTTTTCCCCCTTCTTCCCCCTTCTTTCCTTCCCCCCCCCCTCCCCCCTTTTCCCCTTCCTTACTTCTTCTTCCTCTTTTCCCCTTTCTTCATCTTCCCCCCTCCTTCTTCTTTTTTTCCTTCTTTTTTTCTTCTTCTTTTTCCCCCTTCTTCTTTCTTCCCCCCTTCTTCTTCCCCTCCCCCCCTTCTTCTTTTTCCCTCTTTCTTCTCCTATCCTTCCCAAACCTTCTTCTTCTTCTTCCTTCCCCAAATCCTCTTCTTCCCCTTCCCCTTCTTCCCCCCTTCCCTCTTCTTCCTTTCTTTTCCCCCCCTTTCTTCTTCCCTTCTTTTCTTCTCTCCCCTTCTTTCCTTCCTTCCCCCCCCCCCCTCCCTCTTCCCCCCTTCTTCCCCCTTCTTCCTTCTTCTCCCCCTCTCTTCCCCTCCCTTCCTCCCTCTTCCCCTTCTCCTTCTTTTTCTTCCCCCCCTTCCTTTCCCTCTTCTTCTTCTTCCCTTCTTCCCCTTCTTTCCCCCCCCCTTCCCTTCTTTGCTCTCTTCCCCGCCTTAACTTCCTTCTTTTCTTCCCCTCTCTTCTTCTTCCCTTCTTTTCTTCCCCCTTCTTCTTTTTCCCTTTTTCTACCTTCTTTTTCCCCCTCCCTTCTTCTTCCCCTCTTCCCTTCATTCACCCCTTCCACCCCTCCTTCTTCTTCTTTTCTTCTCTCCCCTTCCTTTTCTTCTTCTTCCCCCCCCCCCCTTCTCCCTTCTTCCTCCCCCCTTCTTCTCTCCTTTTTCCTCCTTTCTTTCCCCCTTCTTTCCTTCCTCTCTCTTCTTCTTCTTCTCTCCCCCCTCTCCCCTTCTTCCCCCCGTAAACCGATCTTCCTCCCTCCCTCTTTCTTCTTCTCCCCTCCCCCCCCTCTCCCCTCTTCCCCCCCTCCTTTCTTCCTCTCCTTCTTCCTTCCCCCCCCCCCCCCCCCTTTTTCCTTCTTCTCCCTTCTTCTCCTTCCCTCCTTCCCCTTCTTCACTCCCCTTCTCCTCTCCCCCTTCCTCTTCTTCCCCCCCCTTCTCTCTTCTCTCCCCCTCCTTCCCTCCCTTCCCCCCCCCCTTCCCCTTCCTTTCCCCTCTTCCCCCCCCCCCCCCCCTTCCCCCTCCCCCCCCCCCTTCTTCCCTCTTCCTCTTTTCTTCCCCTCCCCCCCCTTCTTCCTCTCTCCACCTCCCCCCCCTCTTCTTCTCCCTCCTTTCCCCCCCCTCCTTCTCCTCCTCCCCCCCCCTCCCCCTTCTTCTCCTTTCCCCCTCTCTTCCTCCCTTTCTCTCCCCTCTTCTTCTTCTTCACTTCTCTTCTCTCTTCCCCCCTTCCTCTCTCCTTCTTCTTCTTCTTCTTTTTCTCTTTTCCTCTTCTTCCCCTTCTTCTCTTCTTTCTTCTTCTTCCTTCTTCCTCTCCTCTTCCCTCTTTTCTTTCACCTCCCCCCCCCCCCCACCCCCTCTCCCTCTCTTTCTCTCTCTCTCCTCCCCTTTTTCCCTTCTTCTCCCTTTCCCCTTCTTCCTTAAACTTCTTCTTTCCCCTTTCCTTTCTCCCCTTCCTCTTTCTCCCCCCCCCTTCTCCTTCCCCCTTTCTCCTTCCTCCTTCCCCTTCCCTCCTTTTTCTTCCCTTCTTCCCCCCTTCCTTCTTCCCCCCTTCTATTCCTTCTTCCCCTTCCCTTTCCCTTCTTCTTCTTCCTCTTCTTCTTTCCCTTCCCCCTTCTTCTCTTCCACTCTTCTCTTCTTACTCCTTCCCCCCTCTTCTTTCCCCTCCCCTTCCTCCTTTTCTCTCCCTCTCTTTCTTCTTCCCCCCTTCCCCCTCCCCTTCTCTCTTTCTCTTCTCTTCTCTCTCCCTTTCTTTTCCTCCCCCTCCCCTCAAACTTTTCTTTACTTCTCTTCTTTCCTCTCCCCCCTTCCCTTTCCCTTCTTCTTCTCTTTCTCCCCTCCTTCTTCCCTCCCTTTTTCCCCTCCCCCTTCTCTTCCCTTTTCTTCTCTTCTTCTTCCCTCTCCCCCTCCCCCTTCTTTTTTTTCCCCTTTCCCCCTCTCTTTTCCCTTCCTTCACTCTCTCCATTCCTTCTCTTCCCTTTCTCTCCTTTCTTCTCTTCCCCTTCTCCCCCCCCCCCCCCCCCTTTTCCTCCTTCCCCTCCCTTCCTTTTTCCTTCTCCCCCTTCTCTTTTCCCTTTGACTTCATCTTCCTTCATCCCTTCCTCTCCTTCCCCCTCTCCCTCCCCTCCTCCCCTTCCCCCACTTTCTTCTTCTTCTTCCCCTTTTCCTTCCCCTTTTTCTCTTCTCCTCTTCCCACCTTCTTCTTTTTTCTTTCCACCCCCCCTTTTCCTTCCCTTCCCCCCCCTTTTCTTCTTCTTCTCCTAATCTTTTTCTTCCTAAACTCTTTTCTTCCCCTTCCTTTTTTCTTCCTCCTCTCTTCCCCCCCCCTCTTCTCTTCCCTTCCTCTCCCTCTTCTTCCTTCCCCCTTCTTTTCTTCCCCCTTCCCACTTCCCCCCTCTCCTCCCCCCCCCTCCACCCCTCTCTTCTCCTTCTACCCTTCTTCCTCCCTTCTCTTCTTCCTTTTCCCCTCTCTTCTTCTTCCCCCCCCTCCTTCCCCCCCCCTTCCCTTCCCCCCCCCCCCCCTCCCCTTACTTTCCCTCCTCCCCTCTTCTTCCCTTTCTTTTCTTCTTTCTCTTTTTCTTCCCCCTCCCCTCCCCTTTCTTCTTCACTCTTCTTCTCCTCTCTCCCCCACTTTCTTCTCCCCCCCTTCTTTTTTCCTTCCTTTTTTCTTTTCCCCCCCTTTTTTTTTCTTCCCCCCCCCTTTCTTCCTTCTTTTCCTCTTTTCTTTTCTTTTTCTTCTTCTTTCCCTTCCCCTTCCCCTTCTCCTCCCTTCCTTCCCCTTCCCTTCTTCTTTCTTTACCTTCCCCTCTTTCCTTCTCCCCTCCCTTCCGTTTCCCCAAATCTCTTCCCGCCTTCTATGGGGTCCCTTCTTCTTTCTCCTTTCCCCCCTTTTTCCCTCTCTCCCCCCCCCTTCATTCTTCCCCCTCTTTCTCCCCCCTTCTCCCCCCCTCTTCCCCCCCCCTTCTCCCCTTCCCCCCCCTTCTTTTTTCTTTCTTCTTCTTTCTTCCCCTCCTCCCCTCCCAACCCTTCCCTTCTTCTCTCCCCCCCTTTTTCCCTTTTTCTCCCCCTACCCCCTTCTTCCTTATTTCTCCCCCTTCTTCTCTTTTCTTCTCCCTCCCTCTCCCTCCCTCCCTCCCCCATTTTCCCTCCCTCCTCTTCTTTCTCCTTCTTCCTCCTTCAATCCTCTCCCCTCCTCCTCCCTTCTCCCCCCTCCTTTTTCTCCCTCTCCTTTTTTCCTCTTCTTTTTCTTCTTTCTTCTTCTTTTTCTCTCCTTCCCCCCTTCCTTCCCCTCCCCCCCCACCCCCCCTTTCCTTTTCTCCCCCTTCTTCCTTCCTCCTTCTTTCTTCTCTCTTCCTTCTCCTTCCTTTTCCCTTTCTTTTCTTCTCCCCCCCTCCCCTTCTTCTTTCTTCTCTTCTCTTTTCTTTTTTCCCCTTCCCCCCCTTCCCCTTCTCCCCTTCTTCTTCTTCTTCTTCCTTCAACCTTTTCTTTCCTTCTCCCCCCCCCCTTTTTTTTCTCCTACTTCTTCCTTTCCCCTTCCCCTTCCCCCCCCCTTCCCCCCCCCCTTCCTTCTCCCCTTCCCTTTCTTCCCCCTTCCTTCTCCTTTTTTCCCTTCCCCTTCCCTTCTTCCCCTTCTTTTTTCCCCCCTCCCCCTTTCTTCTCTCTTCTCCCCCTCTTCCTCCCTCTCCTCTTCCTTCTTCTTCTCCCCTTTCTTTCTTCCTCTTCTCCCCCTTCCTTTTTTCCCCCCTTCTTTCCTTCCTTCTTCCCTTTTCTTCTTCCCCTCTCCCCTTCTTCCTCCTTCTTTCTCCTCCCTTCCTTCCCCTTCCTTCTTCTTTTTTTCCCTCTTCTTCCCTCTCTCCCCCCCTTCCCCCCTTCCCTTCCCTTCTTCTTCTTTTCTTCTTCTTCCTCTTCTTCTTTTCCCCCCCCTTTTCTTCCCTCTCTCTTTCCCCTTCTCTCCTCTTCTTCTTCCCCCTTTTCCTTTCTTCTTTTTTTTCCCTTTTCCCCTCTCCTTCCTTTTCCCTCTTTCCCCCCTTCTTTTCTTTCCCCTCCCCCTTCTTCTTCCCCCCATTCTCTCTCTTCCCCCTTCTTCTCTTCTTTCTTTCCCCTTCTTCTTTCTCCTCTCCCTTCTCTCTTTTTCTTCCCCCCCTCTTCTTTTTCTCCTTTCTCCCTTTTCTTCTTTCCTTTACTTCTTCTTTTCTTCTTCTCTCTTCCTTCTTCTTTTCTCCTTCCCCCCCCCCCTTCTCCCCTCCTTCCTTTCTTCCTTTTTCCTTTTCTCCTTCTTCTTTTCTCCTCTTCTTTTCCTCTTTCCCAAACCCCCCCTTCTTCCCTCTTCTTCCCCTTCTCCCCTTCTTCTTTTTCTTCATCTTCTTCTCTCCCTCTTCCCCTCCCTCTCCCTCTTCTTCTTACTCTCTTTCTCTCCCTCCTCTTTCCCCCCCCCCTTCTTCCTTCCCCTTCTTCCTTTCTTCTCCCACCCTTTCCCTCTTCCTTTTTATCCTTCTTCCCCCCCCTCCCCTCTTCCCTTTTTTCCTCCCCCCCCTTTCTTCTTCTTCTCTTCTTCCTTTCCCTTTTTTTCCCCTTCCAAATCTCTTTTTTCCCCTTCCTCTCCTCCTTCTTCTTCTTTCTTCCCGAAATCTTCTTCTCTTCCTTCTCGTCCCTTCCTTCTTCTCTCTCTTTTCTTCTTTCTCCCCCCTTCCCTTTCCTTTCTCTTCCCCCCTCTTTCTCTCCCCCCCCCCTCTACATCCCTTTTCCCCAATTCCCCTCTCCCTCATCCTCTTTTTTCTTCTTCCTTTCTTTTCCAATTTTTTCTTCTTCTTTTTTTCTCTCTTCTTTCTACCTCTTCTCCCTCCTTCTTCTTTCCCCAAAACTTCTTCTTTTCCTTCCCCCAAACTTCCCTTTCCCTCTTCTTTCCTTCTTCTCTTTTCTCTTCTTCCACTTTTCACCTTCACCCCACCCTTATGACTACTTCTTTTCCCTTCTCCCCTCTCCCCTTCCCCCTTTTTTTCACCCCCTCTCCCCCTCTTCCCCTTTCTTCTCTCCCTTTCTTCTTCCCTCTTCCTTCCTTCTTCCAACCTTTTTCTTCTTCTTCCACCTTCTTCTTCTTCCTTTTCTCCTCTCCTCCCTCTTCCATTCTTCTCCCTTTCTCTCCTCTTCCTTCCTTCCCTTTTCTTTCTTCTTCCCTAAAATTCTTTTCTCCCTTCCCCCCCCTTCTTCTCCCCTTTTCTTTCCTTCTCCCCCTTCTTCTCTTTTTTCTCTCTTCTTCAACTTTTTCCTCTTTTCCTTTCTCCTCCTCCCCCCCCCCTTTCTTTTTCCCTTCTTCTTCATTTCCTCTTCTTCCCCCTTTCTTTTCCTCCCTTCCCCCTTTCTTCCCCTTTTTCACCTTCCCCTCTTCCTTTCCCCTTCAATCTTCTTCTCACAAAACTTCTCTCTATTCTCCCAAACTTCTTCCCTCTACTCCTCTTCTTTCTAACCCTTTTCTTTCTTCTTTCTTCTTCTTTCTTCTCTCTCTTTCCCCCACTTTTATCTTTTTTTCCTCTTCTTCCCTTTCTCTCTCCTACCTTTTTACTTCCCTTTTCTTAACTCCTCCCTTCCTCCTCCCCCCCCCCTCTTTCTTCTAAACCTCTCCCCTCCCTTCATCTTCTTCTTCTTCCCCCCTCAACTCTTTTCTCTTTTTCCCCTTCTTCTCACTCCCCTTCTTTCTCCCTTTTTCCCCCTCTTCTCCCTTTCTCCTTCTTCTTTCTTTTTTTCTTTCTTCCTATACTTCTTCTTCTTCCTTTCTTCTTCCTTTCCTCTTTCTTACCTTCCCCCCTTCTCTTCTTTTCTCCTTTCTTCTTCTTCTTCTCTTTCTTCTAAATCTTCTTCCCTTCTCATCTTCTCCTTTTCTTCTTCTTTTCTTTCCTTCTTTCTTCCCTTCTCTTCTCTCTTCTTCTCCCCCTTATTTCTTTCTTTTCTCTCCTTCTTCCTTCTTTTCTTTTTCTCTCCCTTCTCCTCCCCTTCTCCCTTTCCTTCCTCTTCTCCTTTTTTCTTTCTTTCTTCTTCCCAATCTTCTTCTTTCTTCTTCTTCATCTCTCCTTTTTCTTCTTCCTCTCTCTCCCCCTTCTTCTTCTTCCTTCTTTTCTTCTTTTTTTTTTTCTCCTTCTTCTTCTTCAAACTTCTTCCCTCCCTTATTCCCTTTCTTCATCCTCTTCCTCTTCCCCCCCTTCTCCTCTCTTTTCTTCTTCCTCTTTTTTTTCTCCTCTCCTTCTTCTTCTTTTTTCTTCTCTCTTCTTTCCTCCTCTTTTCCCCCTTCTTTCTTCTCTTCCCCCTTTTCTTCCTCTTCTCCCTTCTTTTCCCCTCCCTCCTTTTTCTTCTCTTCCCTCCCTTCCCCTTTCTTCCCTCTCTCCTCCCCCTTCTTCTCTTAAAAACTCTCCTCTTTTTTCCTTTCTTCTTCTTTTCTCCTTCTTCTTCCTCACTCTTCACTCTCTCTCTTTTCTTTTTTTTATTCTCCCATTCCTCCTTTCCTTTTCTTCTTCTTCTTCTCTTTTCCCCTTTCTCTCCCTCTCTCTTTTTCTTTTAAACTTCTTCTTCTTCTTTCTTTTCCCTCTTTCTTTCTTCTCTCTTCATCATCCTTCTTTTTTTCCTCTTCTTCTTCCTTTCTCCTTTTCTTTTTTCTTTTTCTTCTTTCTTCTTTTCTTCTCTTTCTTTCCTTCTTTCCTTCTTTCTTCTTTTCTTTTTTTCTTCCTTCCTTCTTCTTCTCTTCTTCTTTCTACTTCTTTTCTCTTCTTCTTTTCTTCTTTTTTTTTCTTTTTTTTCTTCCCTCTTTTCTCTTTTTTTTTTCTTTCTTTTTTTTCTTCCCTTTCTTCTCTTCTTCTTCTTCTTCTCTCTTTTTCTACCTTTTTTTCTTTAACTTCTCTTTTTCTCTTTCTGCTTCTTCTCCTTTTCCTCTTCTTCTTCTTTCTTCTTCCCCTTTTCTTCCTTCTCTTTCTTCTTCTTTCCCTTCCCTTTCTTCCTTCTTCTCTTCTCTTTTCCTCTTTCTTCTTCTTTCTTCTCTTCTTCTTCTCTCGAATCTTTTTTTTCTCCTTTCTTTTCTCTTTTTCTTTTCTTTTTCTTTCTTCTTCTTTCTCTTTCTTCTTCTTCTTCATTTTTTCTCTTCTTTTCTTCTTTCTTCCTCCCTTTTTCTTCTTTTCCCTTTTTAAAATTTCTTCTCCCTCTCTTTTCTTCTCTAAATTCTTCTTTCACTCTTTTCTCTTTTTCTTTTTCTCTTTTCTTTCTCTTTCCTTCTTCTTCTTCTTTTTCTTTCCCTTTCCATTTTTCTTTTTCTTCTTCTTCTTCTTCTCTTTCTCAATCTTTTTTTTCTTTTTCCCTTTTTTCTCTCCATTTTCTTTCTTCTTCTTTTTTTTCTAAAATCTCTTTTTTCTTCTTCCACTTTTTTTTTCTTCTTTTCTTCTTTTTTTTTTTTTCTTTCCTCTTCTCCTATTCTTTCTTTTCTCTTTTTTCTTTTTTCTTTTCTTTTCTCCTTCTTCTTCCTTCTTTCTTTCTTTTCTTTTCTTCTTCTTCAATTTCTTTTCTTTTCTTTTTTTTCTTTCTTTTCTTTTTCTTTTTCTTCTTTTCTTCTTTTCTTCCCCCCTTCTTCATTCCCTTTTTCTTTTCTTTTTCCACTCTCTTCTTCTTTCTTTCTTCTCTTCTCCCCTTTTCTTCCCCTTTTTCTTCCTTTTTCCTTTTCTCCTATCTTTCTTTTTTTTTTTTTTTCTTCTTCTCTTTCCTTCTTCTTCTTTTCTTCTTTTCTTCTTATTCTTCTTTCTTCTTCTTTCTTCTTTCCCCTTTTCTTTCTTTTTTATCTTTGTCGCCCACTATCTCTTTTTTTACTTCAATCTTTTGTCACAATATAGTCGAACTTTCTTCTTCTCATCTTCAAGCCGGCAGATATCTAAGTAATATAGAAGTTAAATATAAAAAAACGACATAAATGGCAAGTAGTGAGTTTTACAAATGGACGTTACACTAGAAATATTAGATGTTTCGGGGTTCACACGTCATCAGCCACAATTACAAACGGGCGACAAAGATAAAAAATATAGACAGGTCAAAATAAAAAGACAATGGACACTGCAAATACGTTAAACAAATATGAAACAGATATGATAAGCGATAGAGATAGATGACAAATAAACAACACAGGTGACGTGAGAAAAAACAGTACAGCAAAAAAAAAAAGCAAGTGTAAATATAAAACAAGGAAGAGAGATTAAAAAGCTAGTTCTTTTCTCTAGTTTTTATTGCTTGGTCCCCGTCGTAACATAGGTAGCTTCTTTGATCTTTGTTTTAGTAAGAAGTACGCTAGGTAGCTTCTTTGATCTTTGTTTTAGTAAGAAGTACGCTAGGTAGCTTCTTTGACTTTTATTCTAGTAAAACGTACGCATAGTAGTTTTTGTGACCTTTGTTCTAGTTAGACAAGTAAGACGGACGCTAGCTAGTTTCTTTGAATTAATATGAAACAAATATAAAGGTATGTTATAAGGCACTCGTAGGAAATAAAGAAGTAGAACACTAGACAACAGAAAAACAACAGACATGAGTGGCTTACCCAGGATTTGAACCCTGGACCTTCCGTGCGACAACACCGCCTAGCTATGCAAGCGAATCACACTGTTCTCCCTGCCATCTACGCATCCCCCAAAAAAGGATGTTTCAATGACAGGTCATTAGTGCGAACCTCTATACATAACACCGGAAGTTTATCTTTGACCTTTGTTCTAGTTAGACAAGTAAGACGTACGCAAGCTAGTTTCTTTGACCCGTGTTCTAGTTAGACGTTCTTCTTCTTCTTTGATCCATAACCGCGAACCGTCAAAGCAGCCGGTTAGAGGAAATCTAGCCATATTCCCCCCCCCCCCCCCAAACCCTCTCTAGTTAGACTAGTAAAACGTACGCTAAGTAGTTTTATTGACTTTTGATCTAGTTAGAGAAGTAAGACGTACGCTAATAGTTTCTTTGACCTTTGTTCTAGTTAGACGTAATCTAGCCATATTCTCCCCCTCTCTCTCCTAACCCTCTCTCACCATTGGAGACACACTGACAGAGAAGAAATACATTACAATGTGTTTTAGGAACAAAACAATGCACATGTTATATAGAATAACAATGAAAAGCTTCAGCCGGTTTACAACCTTCACAAGGTTGTAGCAGCAGATCTGCAACTAAGGCAGCATACCTGGCAAAAATAAATTTTAAACATATAGTTATATATCAGCTTTCCCAACCGCTCCTGACTGGAAGAGACAAGTAAAATACTGTAACTAACTTAGTCCTGACCTTTAGTCCGTCTGTGACATTCTTGCTGGATATCACTGACAAATATTCCACATCTTCCCCCACCGAAATGACTAACAATTAAATAAATGTCAAACCGGAAGTTTCTACTGGTTCCTGTCGCTTCCATTTTCGCTATTTCCCCCCTTGGGTTTAAATCAAGGATTTTTTAGAGATGAAGAATTGAAGGAGTGGTAGCCTTCCGGGACATTTTAGACGTGTTTGAAATTAACACGGCATTAGCATGATGTCTTTCTTTAGCTGTCATACTGAGAATGAAGTTTAATATTTCAGCGTCAATACTTTATTATTTTATCACGAAGTCGGGTAATAAATGATATACGAGTGAGTGAGAGAGAGAGAGAGAGAGAGAGAGAGAGAGAGAGAGAGAGAGAGAGAGAGAGAAATAAAAGAGATAAAGATATATAGGTAAACAGACAGACACATAAACAAAAAAAGTTAGATACATACTTACGAACAGGCAGACAGCGAGATGGGTACAGATAGACAGACAGAACGATAGATAAATAGATAGAAAGATAGATAGATAGATAGATAGATAGATAGATAGATAGATAGATAGATAGATAGATAGATAGATAGATAGATAGATAGATAGATAGATAGATAGATAGATAGATAGATAGATAGATAGATAGATATCACAGATTACTATCACTTTTCAAGACTGAGAGAATGTATCGAATACAGAGAAATAAAGAAAGAAAGAAAGAAAGAAAGATAGAGAGAGAGAGAGAGAGAGAGAGAGAGAGAGAGAGAGAGAGAGAGAGAGAGAGAGAGAGAGAGAGAGAGAGAGAGAGAGAGAGAGAGAGAGAGAGAGAGAGAGAGAGAGAGAGAGAGAGATGGTTTCTCATGTCCCTATTAGAGTAATTGTCATCGATTAACAGGATTTTCAATGAAAGATTGCCGTGTAATAAAACAGTGATGACATTTTTTTAAAAAGCAAATAAAACATTACATAATCGTTTGATGTAACGTGCGTCACACCTTTGCTCCCAACAATACCTGGACTCTTTCAACCCTACCGTTGTGGCAAATCTAGGACCAGGTACTGCAACACGAACTAGAGGTGTGGTATGATTTCTGAAGGTCCAATGTTCCCAACAGGTGTATCCTGAAGGACATAAACGATGGGTTTCCAGGCGATCTCTTCGACATACCAAGATGGTTTGGGACAGGAAGTTGGACATTATCTGTGGTCAGGGACATACTGAGCGATCTAGCAATCAGTAAGTTCCCAAAGGCCCGCAGCAGTGGGGGACCCACTATTACCTAGTGCCTATCTATGTCGGATGGGTGGTTAGGGACAGCTCCTGCCTGTAATTACTATTATCATTGTGCCAAAGAAATGCTTTAAATAGAGAACGTTCCACAAATTGACATTCATTCAATGATTCATTACAGCTTTCAGTGGAGCACGTCTCTTCAATAAATACAGTACACTGAAACAGACCGCAACATCTTTTCTATTTGGACATGCACCCTAATATAACCAACGGAACCCTTGTCTAGGTTGAACTTGGCGCGCCTCGCAAATAAGAGACAACATTTTAATTTTTCAACAAATACACACCAAGTCTTCCTATCCTGTGCCATTCTTTCAGCTTTTCCCATGATTTCTTGATCCCCTTCGCGTGAATATCTAATTCTCTTCTCCATGTTGTCCCTCAGTATGTCTCTTACACTGGGGATTCAAGAACTGTCGCTGCAATATCATATCTTCTTCTTCATTCACTATCAGACGTCAACTTGAATATGTTCAAGGTCAGCTGTGGTCAGCTTGAGGTCGTTGGTATCTTCGTAGAGTTTTTCCCAGGAATGGCACTGGTAATGTTCATATGCTCTTTCTCTGTTCCTCATTCCTCATATGTTGGGCACCTTTGAAGTAGAAGTTCAGCAGTCATTGTATCGGTGTTATCATATGGCTTTCTGAATATTTGTCATATCCAATGCCAAAGTCTCCCCCCCCCATCTTATTCCACAGATATTTGTCTGGTTCTTGTCATCAGTTCCACACTGGTGATCTTGAACCTTCTATTTTTATGAAAACACCCATTTATGAAATCACACACTTATGAAATCACACATTTATGAAATCACACATTGATGAAATCACACATTGATGAAATCACACATTTATGAAATCACACACTTATGAAATCACACATTTATGAAATCACACATTTGTATGTTGTGAAACATATTTTAACAGTTGCCCGCGGACATTTCACAGCTTCTGTAAAGTGCAATAAGAACTCTTGGAGAAGGAATTTCTGTAAAGTGCACATAATACGCGAGGAGTGAGGTCGACGAGACCTTGAATTGTGAATTCATTGAACTGTTAGGGAATCCTGTCATGTGTTGTTTGGTAATTGAAAGTTCTTGTATTTGTTGCCAGAGGGCATTCCAGTAGTCGTAAGAAATAAAGAAGTAGAACACTAGACAACAGACAAACAACAGACGTGAGTGCCATCTAAGCTTTATTTCTTACGAGTGGCTGAAAACATACCTTTATGTTTGTCTAATATTTATTTACTGTTTACAGGCCTCGAGTTTCCCTTCCTTATGTGTTATAAGCATTCCAGTACTGTAATGTCTTGTGTAAATAATGGACTCATTTTTACTATCTCCCAACAATGTAAAGTCGTATTTCTGTCATCATCATCACCACCACCACCATGATCATGATCATCACCACCACCACCATGATATCATCATCACCACCACCACCATGATCATCATCATCGTCATTATCATCGTCGTCGTCATCATCACCATCATAATCATCATCATCATCATCATCATAATCATTATCGTCGTAATCATCATCATCATCATAATCATTTACCTTTTCGCTTCTTATGAAGTATTGAGCCACCACTGAAGCTGGTCCCGTTGAAGGAAGAGTTTAAGTTAGCGCCAGCAGTACCGTAGTGGTTTAAATAGAAATATGTTTTACGTGTTGAGTGTGGTTCGGTGTATGTCCCGGGGGTCTCTGAGAAGATAGGGAAAGAATACGACCACTGCTCTCTCGTGCATGTCATACAAGACGACTGATGTGAGGTTGTGTATGTGGCTGGCAACCTTATTATCTAAAACAACTTACTACAGAAGCCACAACTGCAAGATCACGTGTGTTGTGTCGCAAGCTGCTCCGCTACTTCAGTAGTAGTTCCGTGCTCTTTAAAGAACGAGAAATGAGTAGTTCATGATATAGTTAAAAGCAGTATACACAATCTCGTATCAGCCTGTTACGACATGCCATAGGTTAATAGTCCTACCTTTACTTCGCCTTCTGAGAGATCCTCTTCCCCCCCTACCCCGGAACTAGCACGGCTAGTTTAAGATTTACATTGGATACATTTATTCTGAGTTCTAAAATGTGAATGAGATATTATTAATGTTACATGTGATCGTCCGATTGACAAAGTGGTTAAAGCGCTGGTTTCTCGAGTCAAACGTCCCCAGTACGATTCACGGTATCGACACGCTCCAGCCTACCCAACTTTAAATGGGTACCTGAGTTAACGAAGGAAAAGGCAGCAATGAACGAAACTGGTCACTCCGCTTCTCGATGCAGGACTAGTATAGAGACGTCTCTAACACTTCACTCCCCTGCGATATTATCAGCTATGGGACTACTTTTTAATGTTAGATGTACCGTGGCAGCATTATAGACACTTTAAGAGGGAAAGACAAGGATATCAAAACAAGAATACAAAAGGTTAGAGCGGTTTTTATTTCATTCGGGAAATGTGTGGAGATCAAAATAAATCAAGTCCAACCAAAAATCTGAATCTTCAATTCAAATGTCAAGTCAGTCCTAAAGTATGGCTCTGTCAAGTCAATCCTAAAGTATGGCTCTGTCAAGTCAGTCCTAAAGTATGGCTCTGTCAAGTCAGTCCTAAAGTATGGCTCTGTCAAGTCAGTCCCAAAGTATGGCTCTGCCAAGTCAGTCCCAAAGTATGGCTCTGCCAAGTCAGTCCCAAAGTATGGCTCTGTCAAGTCAGTCCTAAAGTATGGCTCTGTCAAGTCAGTCCTAAAGTATGGCTCTGTCAAGTCAGTCCCAAAGTATGGCTCTGCCAAGTCAGTCCCAAAGTATGGCTCTGCCAAGTCAGTCCCAAAGTATGGCTCTGTCAAGTCAGTCCTAAAGTATGGCTCTGCCAAGTCAGTCCCAAAGTATGGCTCTGTCAAGTCAGTCCCAAAGTATGGCTCTGTCAAGTCAGTCCTAAAGTATGGCTCTGAAACATGGAGAACAACACAAACAACAACCAAAAAGCCACAGACTTGATAAAAATGGGGGTTTGCCTCTAATAGAAAGATTGAAGTGGTATGACAAGATGACCAATGTAGAACTGATAACACGAACTAAACGAGTGCCAGTTGAGCAAGAGATGAGAAGATGACGCTGGAGACAGGTAGGACACACAGTTAAGAAACCTAGTTGATAGCACGACCAGGCAGTCCTTGTTCTGGGGTCACCATGGTAACAGAGCTAAAGGGGAGACCAAGGAACACACGAGAGGAGAACTGGAGACAGACCTGAAGGGCATGAAGAAGACATGGAAAAACCTTGAGCGGATGGCACGTGACAAGAATACGTGACACAGGACAAGAACACGTGACACAGGACAAGAACACGTGACACAGGACAAGAACACTTGGCCCAGGACAAGAACACTTGGCCCAGGACAAGAACACGTGACACGGGACAAGAACACGTGACACAGGACAAGAACACTTGGCACAGGACAAGAACACGTGACACAGGACAAGAACACGTGACACAGGACACAAACACGTGACACAGGACAAGAACACGTGACACGGGACAAGAACACTTGTCACAGGACAAGAACACGTGACACAGGACAAGAACACTTGGCAAAGGACAAAAACACGTGACACAGGACAAGAACACATGACACATGACAAGAACACGTGACACAGGACAAGAACACGTGACACATGACAAGAACACGTGACGCATGACAAGAACACGTGACACAGGACAAAAACACTTAGCACAGGACAAGAACACGTGACACAGGACAAGAACACGTGACACAGGACAAGAACACGTGACACAGGACAAGAACACTTGGCACAGGACAAGAACACGTGACACAGGACAAGAACACGTGACACAGGACAAGAACACGTAACACAGGACAAGAACACTTGACACAGGACAAGAACACGTGACACAGGACAAGAACACGTGACACAGGACAAGAACACTTGGCATATGGCAAGAACACGTGACACAGGACAAGAACACTTGGCACAGGACAAGAACACGTGACACAGGACAAGAACACGTGACACAGGACAAGAACACTTGGCACAGGACAAGAACACTTGGCACAGGACAGGAACACTTGGCACAGGAACAGAACACTTGGCACAGGACAAGAACACTTGGCACAGGACAAGAACACTTGGCACAGGACAAGAACACTTGGCACAGGACTTGGCACAGGACAAAAACACTTGGCACAAGTTTTTTGAAAGCCTTTGTTCCTTGAGAAGCTGACGTGTGATGATGATGTTGTTAGATGTAATGACATAAGTTGTGTTTGATCATGTATTCGTCCGTTGAGTTCCCCGGACGTCTCTTGTGAGACAAAGAACACTGATCCCTCAGGCGACTAATATGAATTTGCACATAGGGCTGGCAACCTCATAATGTAAAACCAATAGCTACAGACACTTCTGCTGGCCGAGTAGTTAAAGTATGTACTTTATGCAACCTCCCCGGCAAGGGGACCCAGCTGTAGGGGTAGCTCCATAATCCATTGGGAGCGAATAGGAAAAGGATGATGATTTAATCGATATTCTGCTACTTACTAAATACGATACAGAAGCACATCCAAGTACATGTGTGTCAAGTCAAGCGGGTTCAACAAAGTGTGTCACCATTCCTGAAAAAGTTTGCTAACGTCTGGTTTAATAAGACATATTAAATTTGCATGTAAAGCCTTTTTACACTAACTGACAGAATCGGCTGCAGACCAGACATTGTATTCGATATAAGTATCGGAATCGTATAATTGATTGAGTATTGTTATGCGAAGAGGAAGCTGTGTTTGCAGGATGTAGCTGCCGATCGCATCAAATGGCGATGCTCCTTATGGAGCCTCCTCAGATTGGGTGAAAATAAGCTTTCACAACAAGCAGAAGTGAAAAGTAAAGCAGAAAGAAACACCAGACTGAAAACAAGCTGAGGGCTATAACCTCAGAGGCGCATTCCAATAGTCAGTTATGACTGAAAGGGGCAACTGTGATTATGTAATCGATCGACTGCATTTTGTCCTGTAAATGTATACTTACAGAGCTACCTCAATGTCCACTATTGTTACGGAATTTTTTTTCACGCTAGCACAGTGGTTAGTGCACTGGCTTCCTAGCTCGGTGGTCCATAGTTCGATCCCCAGTTGAAGTGGGATATTTTAGACCGCAAGCGGCTCCGGTGTCGACCCAGCCTCATGAATTGGGTACCAGAGTAACTTTGGGAAGGTTAAGGCGGCCGGCGGGATGCTGATCACATCACCCCTGGTGTGCCGATGGTCAAGAAAATATGGGCCTAACACCATATTCTTATTATGCCTCAACGGGCGTGTAACGGGATCCTTTACCTTTACCTTTTAAATAGTTTATTAAATTATTCCTTCACACAATCTTAATTATTCATTCATACAATCTTAATTATTCATTCATACAATCTTAATTATTCATTCACACATTGTGACAGTACACTAGATCAGTTCCCCGCAACTGTTGTCACATCGTATCACACTGAAAGTGTATTTAATAATTCTGCGACACACTACAATATTTAAATAGGTGCGGATGGCATATATTTTAAAATGCGATGCAACCATTAGACAACGCTACCTAATTTTTGTGTGATTGATTAGTGGATGATGATAACTGAACTTATTATTTGTAAAATTGAACGTGTAAGACTCTTTCGTTATATTTGATCATACTATTTAATTGTTTATACCGTTATATGGTGTATTCTGCCTGGTGTCACGGCACACTAGGCAGACATCGGCGGCACACCAGTGTGTCACTTCACACCGGGCAGACATCGGCGGCACACCGGGCAGATATCGGCGGCACACCAGTGTGTCACGGCACATCAGGCAGACATCGGTGGCAGACCAGTGTGTCACGGCACACCAGGCAGACATCCAGGAGCACTACATTAGATTACTATATCTTCATATACAGCGATGGTTCATTAAGTTATCATTTCATACACTTTTGAGTAATAATTACAAATGTCTTGACGGAAGTGAGTTAAGCAAATATCACCTGCACTTTCCTGGTACCCAGAAGGATAAGCTGCGACATATCGCTGACAACATCTGGTCTTCCTTTTGTATTCTCCGCCACAGTGTCTGGATGCTTTTGTAGCGAATAATGCGCCTAGACGGACTTTTCCATGGTTACCGTAGGAAGTCAATCTGGTTTAACAACTTAAATGATTATAATTAATCCTAAAGGATGGCCAATTAGCCTTTAAATAAAACTATCGTAGTATGAACAGAGGTTAGCAAATCTAAGGCGCGGCGATGGGGTAGGTTTATGTGCGTAAAATGAAGAAATAAATAGATAAAGTCGGAGGGAAAGAAGGAAAAATAAAAGGACACAATCAAATTCCGTCATGTACAATGAAGTCTCTAACACTTCACCTCCTTACGGCAGTAACTGATACGGACTACGTTTTTACCTCTAGTGATGGCACATGGACTTATTCCTTCTTACACTGCTTTATTCCTTCATACACTCTGTGCTATTCCTTCATACACTGTGTGTTATTTTGTCAGACACTGTGTGTTATTTCATATATACTATGTAGGGTTACCATAAATGATTCCTCCACATGCTGTACACGAATCTTCACACACTCTGTGCTGTACACGAATCTTCACACACTCTGTGCTGTACACGAATCTTCACACACTCTAATAAAACTCAGTATTTTTATTCCTCCAAGAACTCGTGCTATTCTATCCTGCATTCGAACTTATTTCCTCCTGACAACCAATTCACCCCAACTTCCTCAATCTTGCAGATAAGGAAGGCCCTCCCACTCTATCTTCCCGTAACCCTCCATCTACCTCCTCCCCTCAGATGCATATCTCTCAAAGATCAAAGTGTTCCTGTCCTGACAGCTCGTTAAAATTCATTTCAATAGGCCTGACCATTCAGGTAATTCCGATATTCATGTCACTGCCCTCCTTTCATATGTCGGTGTCGTTCCAGAATCGTCTTATTTCAAATTGGCTGTTTATCTTCAAAAGGCCTTAATGTCCAACATCATTTTGCATAAATTCTGGTAGCTTTTCTCTCTTTTTCATTCTTCCTTATTCGTTGTTTTTTCGATCTATCTTCTTATATTTTTGGTTTTGGTTCGTTTCGTATCCGTTTGTATCTTTTTAAATTGTCGCTATCTTATACGTCACTTCCTTAGACAATTTCTTGGACAAGGTACCTCAGTGTTTAAATATTAGACAAACATAAAGGTATGTTTTCAGGCACCCGTAGGAAATGAAGAAGTAGAAAACTAGACAACAGAAGAACAACAGACGTGAGTGGCTTACTCAGGACTCGAACCCAGGACCTTCCGTGCGACAACCCCGCCTAGCTATGCAAGCGATTCACACTATCCTCCCTGCCATCTGTAGGGATTTCTAAATACAATATCTTAATTAATATATAACAATATAGGGCATAAAGGCAAAGATAAGAAAGTACAAAATAATTTTCTGCTAGAACAGTTGTTGTCGCCTAAGCCTTCAGATTATTATTTGCTAACGAATAGCCGAACAAAACGGTACCCAATTTTTCAAATTCGTCCTTGACATAAACACCCACTTTTCCTAGTTCTAAGAAAATATTTGCCTAACATGCATTGTGGAACGAGGAGGGGCAAGGATAGATGAAATGCTAATTCGTTTCGCATTGATTTTAAACTAAAAGCCAACACTAGCACAGGGGCAAGCCTTGCCTTAGGGGTTTCCCCAAATACAATGAAAAAGTTAGAATTGTGGACACTACGTCATGGAAACACGTTTAGCTCTTATTATGAATGACCTAAGCTCTCGTAATTATCTCGTAAGTACATGAGAAAAGAAGTGAACAGGAGGTAGTTTAAAAAATAAACAACCAACATAGAAAAAAAGATAGAATTTTGAACCAAACCACATAGCCCCTTAAAAATTGTATATTCGTGTACCTGAAGACTTGCTGACCAAGAATATGTTATTAGTTATATAAATAGTCCCTTAACTAATCAACTATTAATAAAACCATACATAGAGATCAGAGATACTGTCAGGTCAAGTCATTTCTGCTTAGATTGGATCGCATATTTTTTGGGAAAAAAGTAAGTGACAGATAGGCTAGGATAGTACAGTGAATCTGATTGGGTGGCATTTGAAGTGAGACGAAATATTATTGGCTGACCTTTGAATAAACATAAATAACCTAGTAACGTAGAAAAAGTTTGAATGATATTTTTTGAAAAGACTGTTTACACTGTAAAATTAATAGAGATTGGCTAACTGAATCGATATTGTCAGAATAAGCGTTGGGGAGGACGCCATTTCTAAGAAAATTTTCAACAGTGATAGATGAGAGCAGGCTGTGCTTTAAAAAACAAGTTCTAAGCAGCCTGGGCAATAAAACAGATCGAAACTGCGTCAGTCATCGTCTCTGTGTATATTTCATTGAAAATTGTGGTAAGATTGACATTTATTAACCTTTATTTTATGAAAAAATTGAATGTGAAATAATAATATATGTCTGGGCATGAGTGGGTCTATAGCGAACATGAGGCAAAGCCTAAAGATTGATCCACCATGTGATAGACTGTCAGAGAGGTGTAAAATACAAGAATATGTATGATTGTCATAAAGGAGCATAACACCTATCCTATTATATGGAAGAGATTACAGCTGGAATTGCAGTGGCGTTGTAACTATTGGGGGAGAGGAATATTGGTGTACATTGTCACATCAAAAGAAAATGGTGGCATAGATTTGTATAAGGATATGATCCTTTTGTTTGTTTGTAATGTACATGTCCTTAACTGTGGACTATTAGTGTTTGCTAGATATTACGAAGGATGCATACCTTCACATTTCAGAGGTCCTGGGTACTGACGTTAATGTGGTACCAAACGCTTGAAAACTGATTGATTCAGGACTCTGCCGGTTTACTGAGAGCCCATGCTAGTGGCCATTGCCTATCAAACAGGGAACAGATTGTCAAGCGAGCAGAGAAAAGGTTCAACCTGTCTTCTACTGCAAAGATAAGTTCTCGTTCGGCTCCTGAGAGCTCAACTACAGAACTTTAAAAGAACTATATAGGAAAGTGAATAAAATTGGGACAAATATTAATAGTTCCACAAGTGACAAAATAGAAACAAACATTATTAAAAGGACATGATTTAAAACAACAACCTAGTAATACCACCAGTATTACCTTAAAGTAGGAGAACACTACAGACGTATATTAGAAAAATATTATATATATGGACAAAGGATCTATTGTGCTATTTGACTGATGTAAATAATTATTTTGATTTCATTTTTAAATTGTCAGTCCTGATTACAAATAAATTTGAATCAGGATAATAAAACTGTAAAAATCTTATTTACACAAAATTCACCCACAGTCTTAAATAAGATAGCCTTTTAGAGTGTCGTTTGTATGTTATTGTGGTAGTACTGTGTGCTGTTGTGAATAATAAACTATTTGTTTGTATGTTTGTGAATTATTGTACATTACACTCTACATTCATAACCCTAGACACAACACGAAGTCATTTAATATACTAATATAAATACATTTTGAATGAGATAAAAAGGTGGTAGTGGAAAGGTACCCTGAAAAGTTCACAATATTATTGGGTATATTCAGGGACCTTCATAGCTAATCTCATTTAATACAAATATAATAATACCTACAACAATTCATAACATCAAATCCACCACATTAATTGGGGTCTCGCTCCTGGGGATTGAATTTATTATAACACCAGCTATATTGGGTAGTTTGCTTCTGGGATTTTAAATTCTTAAAATATTATCAAGTATATTAGGAATCTCAGATAGTATAAAACTAAAAGCATTCCTTTTGGAGAAATTGAATAATAGTTGAGCTGTCAGTGCCTGTGGTTGTTCTTGGTTATCATTAGAAATTATTAGCCATAATTAGAGATTTGTATAGTTAGAAATCTTAAAGGTTGCATAGTATAAATGGCTGATCTGGCAAAGTTTCGATCTGCTGCTGTGCAGACTGCGAAGGAAATGAACATGGAGGGTCAAGCTTTGATCCAATATGTAACTTCAGAATGTGACAAGTATATTGAAAGGAAGGATAGGAAGATAGCTGAAGAGAAGAGGTTACAAATTGAGGCTGACAAAGAAATTAAGAGGTTGCAGATTGAGGCTGACAAGGAGGCTAGGGCATTGGAGGCAGATAGGGAGGCAGAAATAAAAAGGCTCCAATTGAAGAAAAAAAAAGGCTGAAAGAGAGGCAGAAGAAAAGAGACAGGCTGCCGAAAGAGAAAGAGAAGAAAAAAAGGCAGAGAGGGAAGCAGAAGATAGAAGATTGCAGAAGGAGCACGAGTTACGACTAAGGGAGTTGGAAATTCAAGGCCATGCTCCTGAAAATGGTGCCAGCCCCTTTGCCTCAGATGCCACTGCCAGTCAGGGAGCCTCAACCTCAGCTATGGGTTTTCATGTAGATCATTTTGTTGAGAAAGAAGATGACATCGAAGGGTACTTAAGTAGATTTGAACTTTTAGCTACTACATATGGGTTAGAGAGAGAGAGAGAGAGAGAGAGAGAGGTGGAGCCTCAAGTTATCACAAGGGCTTAGAGGAACGGCTTATGAAGTTTTTGCCAAGATGAGCAGAGATGACCAAGACAATTATGACATGCTAAAGCAGGCTCTTTTATTAAGATACGAAAAGAACGGAGAATTTTATAGAAAAAAATTTAGGAATGCCAAACTACTGTCGGGTGAGACTTATCACCAGTTCTCTGCACGGTTAGAGACCTACTTGGAGAAATGGACTGCTCTGGGGAAAACCAAAGATCTTTCTGTAGTTGATAACTCTATATTCTTTGCTCATCATCAGTTGATAAATGTAAGCTCACTAGAACATCACCAGAGCTACATGCTGTGTTGTTGTGTTGCTTGTGGTTTGAGTATGGAATGTCAACTCGACCTAAGCAGTGGTGTGTAGACATAGATTGTTAGTATAATATGCGAATGATAAGAAGAGTTCGTGGTGTTGACAAATGGTCTTTTTCTCACACTCATGTATGGCTGGAAGTCATCGACACCAACGACTGTGTACCTTTGCTACAGTTTAATTGGACGTACACACTCGACAGCACGAATAGTGACAAATCACAGGTTGGCATAATACATCATGGTACAGTGGATAAATGGTCTTGCAATGATACATGGGCACTCATGTAGAATAATAGCATAATGGACTGTCAGTAGACAAGCACTCAGTATTGCCCATATATATATATCATCTGAGTTTACTGACAAAGCACGTCAGATTATAAACAACATTCAAGATGGCTTCTAGACCTAACCTCGTCTAGCGAAGATTCCTTGAAATAATATTCAGCACATATTTTTCATATAATCATATTGAACCGCTAGTACTGGGTTCTCATGTGTAGCAGTGATCTCTGGACTCATCAAGCGATAATACGGGGTATCCCTTTCTCTTCTTGAAAGTCACAAAATATTTGGATACAAGATGGCTTCTCTCGTGAGCTGTCACTCACGTTTGGATACAGATAATGAATCTGTATTAAAGTTAGTCATTCATTAAATGTTCTCATAGCTCTGTAGATTCTATCATGATACAATTGACTTCATCATACAAGATATAGTGCTGCTAGGAATGAATGTCATCTTCATCTAGTTAAATATATTCTCTCAGACGTACAAATCGTGCCTATCGAGAAACGGTGGCTTAGCCAGAGTTCATACGAAGTATCTTTTGTTACCTTGGTATCAGAAATATGATTCTGCCATTCCTTGGCAATAAGAATAAACACTGGGGTAAAGCATACAGGATAGGTCTAGACGACTATCACTTTCCCCAAAATCTGAGATCACTTTTCCCGGCGACAAGCCGATATAGAAAAACACAGCCCCCATCAGGGCGAAGCCAAATCACACCTCTCTAGCGACACATCCGCCGAACAGCCCTTTGACCTTTCTAGAGACAAAAGACCATATAGTTCGACTTAGACATGCAAAGATATTCAGATATAAGACAGACTCGTCCTACCCAGACAAACAATACACATAAATTCAGGCCATAGATACACTGAAGCAAGAACAACCTATTTCTACCCAAACAAAGAATAAATCGCAGTAAAACTGGATTCATCCGCGGAGTTCGATTGAAAGTGACGACACTCCTTTCAAGGGAAGTAACTCAATAATGACTTTTCCTTAAGCACTAAAAAGTATCTATTTTGTTTACAAAATATTTGCGAACATAACAAGCATACAAATGTATTATATTGTAAGATATCAAAGACTGCACGTAACAGTCATACCACACCTCCCGGGAAAAAAATAAAAAAATGGAACATTTTTTTTTTTTGAAATACATCTAGGAGCAACGTACAATAGGCTCACAACGCATGAATAATGCGCAGATGAAAATATCAGGAATAAATATAACGCCTAATATGAGGCTAAGTCGACTTATGGAGCGACTGGTGAGAATGTATCTCATAAACTGAGAGAAATTATTTCTCTACAAGTAAATTTTTCCAGGAAGGTGTCATCAAAGTATAATACAATTCTGGCAATTACACAATGCATACAAAAATTCATACCATAATTTCGTATTAGATATCTTAAATTTATGATTTATAAGACAAATCATTAAAGAACAGCGGTGAATAAACATCAATGAACCGCTAAGTAGTGATACAATCATTATATTATTAAATTACAAATGTGTATCTATCTTGATATAGAAAAGGAACTACTATAGAACTAGACATATCAAGAAGTCTAAGACCTAATAGTTATGTGGAATCATGTGGGCATCTTGACAGAATGTCTGCCATCACATTATCTGATCCACGAATAGCTCGCACAGAGAAATGAAAAGGTTGAAGAGCAATTGCATATCGAGTAGACCTCGAGCTCTTCAAATTCTTACTCTGTATAGCAGTAAGAGCTTTTTGGTCGGTTTCTACTATGAAATGTGCGCCTAGAAGGAATCTCTGTAGTTTGAGGATCGACCAAACCATAGCTAATAGCTCACGGTCTAAAACCGAATAATTCCTTTCTGCCGCATTAAGTTTTCTGGAAATATACATTACAGGATGCAGAGTTCCAGAGTACTCTTGCATTAGTGCCGCTCCAATCCCAGTGGATGAAGCGTCACTACGAAGAACGAATGTCTTATCTTTAGTAGGTAACACTAAAATAGGTGGTGTTGAAAACAATGTTTTAATCTTATCCAAAGAGCATTGGCATTCCTGAGACCAGTGGACCATATTAGGCGAACCTTTCTTTAGAAGTGTAGAAAGAGGTGCCATGATAGAGGATAGATTCTGAATGAATCTGCCATAAAATTGAATAAGACCTAACAGACTTCTCACCTGTTTTTTAGTCTTAGGGATAGAGATGTTAAGTATCTTACTAGTATTATGGTCCTCTGTCTTTAGGAAACCATGACCAACTCGGTGGCCTAGGAAAGAAATTTCGCTAAAACCAATATAGGCTTTAGAGGGTTTCGCTGTCAGGTTGTGCTCGCGCAAAGTAGACAGCAATTCATCTAACCCTGAATAGTGATCTTCCCAAGTATCGCTGAAAAGACAGATGTCGTCTAGATATGCAATGACATCTGACCGATAAGATAGGATTCGGCGCATCATGCGTACGAATGTAGCTGGTGCGTTCATAAGACCGAAAGGCATAAAATTCCATTGGAACAAACCTCTAGGTGTTGAAAAAGCCGTGAGAGGTTTGGCGCGTTCAGATAAAGGAACTTGCCAATATCCTTTAGACAAATCAAGTTTAGTGAAAAAATGAGATTTGGAGAGTCGAGTAAGTAGCTCTTCCAGTAAAGGCATAGGTTCGGCATCGAACTTCGTTACTTGATTCAATTTGCGATAGTCAACGCAAAGACGTATGTTATTGTCTTTTTTCCGAACAATAACCATCGGCGAAGAATATGCAGAGGTGGATGGTTCGATTATTTTCAAATCTATCATCTCATCCAACTCTTTCTCGACCTGTGCTTGAAAATGTATAGGTATAGGATAAGGTCTAACCCTAATAGGAGTATGGTCAGTTAGAACAATGTCATGTTCAATGACATGAGTTTGTCCAGGGATGTCAGTGAGTACATCCTGAAATGTTTGCAACATAGTTGAAACTTGTCGCTGTTCTCCTAGAGACAAATCAGGAGAGACAGTAACGTTCTTCCATGATTCACTAGAATGAAGTGGGATCATTGGAAGAGGAAGATTTACATCTGAAAAACTCGTTTCCTCATCCTGTATCACGGACAGTGATGAGTAATGACCATGTTGTACTGGAGAATTGTCCGTTGCTTGGAAAATGGGTTGCAAATAATCCGGACGTTCATGGAATTCCGTAAGCATATTGATGTGGAAGGTTTTATGCTTCCCATCAATATCGACAATATAGTCGACATCGGAAATTTTCGATATTATATCGTACGGACCTTTCCAAGAAATAAGTAGTCTGTTTTCCCTACAAGGTAGTAATACAAATGCTTTGTCACCAGGACAAAGTTGTCGTAAGCATCTCTTCTTATTGGCAAATTGCCTTGCCTTCTGTTTTGCAAATTCGGAAGAAGAAGTTGCTAATTTGCATGCTTCGATAATCTTTTGTCTCAACGCGATGACATATTCGTAGGATGACTTTGTGTCATCGTCAATATTGTCAGATGTTATGAGATCATGAAGCAACGACATAGGGCCGCGCGGACGCGCGCCAAAGACAAGTTCAAAGGGAGAAAATCCTGTATGTTCATTGGGGACCTCTCTGTAAGCGAAGAGGGCCGCAGGTAAGACTCTGTCCCAGTCTTGAGGATGATCTTCAGTTATCTTCCCTAGTAAGTTTTTAAGTGTTCTATTAAGGCGTTCGACCATCCCATTAGACATTGGATGGTAGATACTACTTAAAGATCTATCTATCTGCAGAGTAGACATTACTTGAGACATGGTATCTGATATTAGTTGGGTGCCATGGTCTGATAATATCTCTCCGGGGAAACCCAGACGAGAGAATATAAGCCAAAGAGCATCTGCAATGTCAGCAGTAGTAATGCTCTTCAGAGGAATAGCCTCTGGCCAACGTGTGCACATATCAACACACGTCAAGATAAACTGATGTCCTCTGGCAGACTTGATCTTAAATGGACCAATAATGTCTATGGCCATTTTTTGAAACGGCCGAATAGGAATGTCTGCAGCCTGAATGGGTGCAGCATGGCGTGGACCTTTGGATTTAACTTCCTGACATACTTTACAAGATCGACAATAAATTCGTATGTCCTTGTTTACCAATGGCCAAAAGAAAGCCGCAAGAACTCTTGACTTAGTACGGGAAAAACCCATGTGTCCAGCACACTGAGAGTCGTGAGCGTGCTGCAAAATTTTAACTCTCAAATTCTTGGGAACCAGGATTTGAGAATGACTTGACGTAATGGAGTCTTGAACCATACGTACAAGTACGCCATTCTTCTTTGTAATCCAAGATTTACGACTTGTGTCTTTATTCGGATCACCTTTAGTAGCAAGAATGAAGAATTTCTTCAGAGTGGGATCATCTTCTTGCTGTTTTATAAACGAGTCACGAGAAATTACCAAGGGATCATCTTGGTTATGCACTTCATTATCTTCAGTAGATGAAGTTTGAGGCATATTAAGAGCCTGAGCTCTAGTGACTACAGCGTTAGCAATCTGCATGTTTTGCTTTTCCCACGCGGAAATTTGTTGCGGAGTGCATTCTTTGACTCCATGAATGCGACCGATGATAAGGTCAGCGATCGGATTCGGAAGGAGACATGCGTGTACATCTCCTGTAAAGAAAGGAGTAGCAATCCTAATGATAGCAGTAGAGTATTTCTCTAATGTGCCGCCAAATGTTACACATTTGACTACTTGTCCAGTGGCACGGGAAGGATCTACGAGTGACTGCCTAACACCAATTGTGGTGCATCCAGAATCAAATAGAACGGAGACTGGATTGTTATGTACTAAACCCTTATGTAGGACAAGAGAACCTCTTCCATCATGCGCGACTGATGCAGGAAGAGCAGGAAGAGGATGGCCACAGCTTAAAGTAGACACTGTGGTTGGCTCAAATAATGTTTTGCATTGGGGGCACTGAGATGCTCTCCCAAAATCAAAAGCGGAACATGCCATATTACTAGCATCATTATTATCTTTACTCTGTTTATAGGCTTCATGAGACTCTTGCTGTGCAGAGTTTGCCTGAAAATGTGGTTTATGTCTTCTGTTTTGAGATCTACCTCGGTTATTATTACCTCTGTAGTTATTGTTACCTCTATTGTAACCCCTATTTGGGTTTGAGTCATAGTTCTCTTGGTTACCATTATCATATTCATTATAATGAGTATCTCTGTAATTATGATCTTGTTGACTCCAAGACGGATAACTCGGATAGTTTCTATAATTACTTCCTCTACGGAAATTCCTATAATTATGACCACCCCTGTGTCGAGAGCTATCAGCTCGTCTCCAGTTCTTCGACGAAGAACCCTGAAATGATTGGTTACCTTGGTTTTGATAACTATTATGGTTACCTTTTTTTATCAAATCTGTTTTGGGGTCCCTGAAATCTGTGTGAATAATTGGGATTGTATGGTGTTGCTGAAGCAACTGGCATACTCTCCTTAATCTTAGTGTTGCCAAAAGTCACGTCGGGGTGTGCAGTGACATATTGGGAACAATATTCTTCCATTTCCTTTAGTGATTTGGGTTTACGCTCATGTATAAATTCAAGGAATGGTTTGTTAACACATGACATAATCTTATCTCTGAGCAACAAATCTATAAGTCCTTCATAAGTTTTTTCTGTCTTGGAAAGCTCAATCCAACGATCAAATGTGAGACGTGCCTTTGCAGTGAATTCTGAGAATTCTACACCTGTCTCAGGCACCATCGTCTTAAACAAAAGGCGATAGCCTTCCTCACTTAGCTGGTATTTTTTTTATCAAAGCCGCCCTAATGACATCATAATTATCCTTATCTGCTTCTCCTACAAGGCATAATCTAGTCAGAGATTCACCTTTCAAGTTTTCTGCTAATTGATTAGCGTATTGTGATTTATCCACATTATGTGTACGACAAGAACGTTCAAATCTATCCAGCCAGAATGTAATATCGTCACTGGACTGATTGAACGGTGGAACCTTAACCTTGTAAGTAGAAGGTTTACCATTACCACTAGATGCCTGATTAACATTACTCATACTTGTCAATCTTAATTTCTCTAACTCAAATTCATGTTCTCTTATTGCTTTTCTCTCTTCAGCAGCAGCTTTCTCTCTTCTGCAGCAGCTTTTTTCATCTTTTTCTCTTCAGCAGCAGCATCATCTTTTCTTTTTTCTTTTTCCATTTCCATCTGGAATCTTTTTTCTTCAGTCTGTATCTGCAATTTCTTTTGTTCAGCTTCTCTTTCTAATCTTTTCTCTTCAGCTGCTAATTTTTTTCTCTTCAGCTGCTAATCTTTTCTCTTCAGCTGCTAATGTCTTGTCATATTGAGCAACTGCCCATTCTTCTAATTGTTGACCAGTCTTATCAAGGGATTTCCCTTGTGCAATGAAGTATTCTAATGTAGACATGATGTCTAACAATAATACTAATTACCTGAAACAATAATAATACCACAAGTTCTTAATGACTTGATTAATCAGTACACTATCTCAATCTCAGTGGGTCACAAGCCTTAATAAGGTCTTGTATAATTTTTTTTGTATACCAGCAATAATAATGAAGTACTGGTTTATACCCTAATCCAAGTGCAGTGCACAAGCAATAGTGTCTTATGAAATATACCTATATAAAACATATGTCAACCAACAGCATACATAAAGCACAAATAAGACTGACAATACGAAAACGTTTGCAGAAATCAAATAAATCAAATAGGGAAATCAATGAAAATAATCACTGAATCTGCAAGGAATAACAACACAAATGACGTCACAGTATATGAATATAAATTGTGAATAGAACTGAAAGATAGAAAAGGGTAGACCAACAAATTACAAACAAATCAAAACAAAACTAAGGAACAAAGAAATATATTACAAAAATAACAATAATTACAGTCTTCACAGCTAACACTAATAGCAACAGTTGTCGCAGCAAATTCTCCAATTAAGGAAATTGCACCTATAGAAAACGCCCACAACGGACCCTCTATGACGTGGGATATTCTGTTGTGAGGACACCGCCCAACCTAAACATAACCCGCTGACATATAAACTAACATACTATACAAACAAATAACATGTAAACATAAATATATAAATTATGTGTATGATAGTATGTGTTGCAAAATAGGCTCAGTTTTACAGTAATGGCAAAGTTATTCTTATGAAAATAAATAAACTGCCACTTTATTGAATTACAAATTCTGGCCTTAAATATTAAAGTTCAACACAATAGCAGAACATAAGAAGATCCATCGATGAAAGTAGGGCTTTTATGTTCAACCACATTTCAAAAACAGGACAGTTTATGGCCTTTAAAGTATCATCTCTGTACTGTGAAACTCTGTAATGTCTATGCGTAAAAATGTCAACAACGCTGACCTACATACTGCATTCACTTGACAGGTCACGTGACGAAGTGTTGACAAAGAGCAAACTAATACTGCAAGTGTGTCGTATCAGCCACAGGAAACGGTCTGGTATCGGTAGTCTGTTGACTTCTTAACTTCTGCGAGGTCAAACCCAGAAAGCTGGTCCACCAGTTGATAAACCTCTCTGTAGTTGATAACTCTATATTCTTTGCTCATCATCAGTTGATAAATACAAGCTCACTAGAACATCACCAGAGCTACATGCTGTGTTGTTGTGTTGCTTGTGGTTTGAGTATGGAATGTCAACTCGACCTACGCAGTGGTGTGTAGACATAGATTGTGAGTATAATATGCGAATGATAAGAAGAGTTCGTGGTGTTGACAAATGGTCTTTTTCTCACACTCATGTATGGCTGGAAGTCATCGACACCAACGACTGTGTACCTTTGCTACAGTTTAATTGGACGTACACACTCGACAGCACGAATAGTGACAAATCACAGGTTGGCATAATACATCATGGTACAGTGGATAAATGGTCTTGCAATGATACATGGGCACTCATGTAGAATAATAGCATAATGGACTGTCAGTAGACAAGCACTCAGTATTGCCCATATATATATATCATCTGAGTTTACTGACAAAGCACGTCAGATTATAAACAACATTCAAGATGGCTTCTAGACCTAACCTCGTCTAGCGAAGATTCCTTGAAATAATATTCAGCACATATTTTTTCATATAATCATATTGAACCGCTAGTACTGGGTTCTCATGTGTAGCAGTGATCTCTGGACTCATCAAGCGATAATACGGGGTATCCCTTTCTCTTCTTGAAAGTCACAAAATATTTGGATACAAGATGGCTTCTCTCGTGAGCTGTCACTCACGTTTGGATACAGATAATGAATCTGTATTAAAGTTAGTCATTCATTAAATGTTCTCATAGCTCTGTAGATTCTATCATGATACAATTGACTTCATCATACAAGATATAGTGCTGCTAGGAATGAATGTCATCTTCATCTAGTTAAATATATTCTCTCAGACGTACAAATCGTGTCTATCGAGAAACGGTGGCTTAGCCAGAGTTCATACGAAGTATCTTTTGTTACCTTGGTATCAGAAATATGATTCTGCCATTCCTTGGCAATAAGAATAAACACTGGGGTAAAGCATACAGGATAGGTCTAGACGACTATCACTTTCCCCAACAATCTTGAGATCACTTTTCCCGGCGACAAGCCGATATAGAAAAACACAGCCCCCATCAGGGCGAAGCCAAATCACACCTCTCTAGCGACACATCCGCCGAACAGCCCTTTGACCTTTCTAGAGACAAAAGACCATATAGTTCGACTTAGACATGCAAAGATATTCAGATATAAGACAGACTCGTCCTACCCAGACAAACAATACACATAAATTCAGGCCATAGATACACTGAAGCAAGAACAACCTATTTCTACCCAAACAAAGAATAAATCGCAGTAAAACTGGATTCATCCGCGGAGTTCGATTGAAAGTGACGACACTCCTTTCAAGGGAAGTAACTCAATAATGACTTTTCCTTAAGCACTAAAAAGTATCTATTTTGTTTACAAAATATTTGCGAACATAACAAGCATACAAATGTATTATATTGTAAGATATTAAAGACTGCACGTAACAACCATAGAGACCAGAACAAAGGTAAGCAATATTTTGATAGGCCACGCAATGACTATAAACATAAAACCTCACAATTCAATGAAAGGAAAAATGATGAAAGAAAACCTTTTTATAAAGGAAGATCATATTGTAGTTGGTGTCGGATGGACAACCATAACACCGAAGTGTGTAAAAAGAGACCTGTGTACATGGCCACGAGAACAACCTGATATATAGGAAGGCTGGAACTAGATCCAATTGTCAGGGACAGCTGGTACTTCCTAAAAGATATAGGACAGAGTTAATAAGGAGCTTACATGTTGGGAAAGATGGGGACCATGAGAAAATAGGTACCATCGTCCAAAAGATTGCTCAAAATTATTATTGGCCTGAGGAAATGATTGACATTGAGAATTTTGTAGAAGCATGTGGCATTTTACATGAGGGAACACCCACAAGTGGGAAAATTGATCAAGACCTAGACACGCCACGGGGCAAACTTAGGCCTGACAATGGAAAGAAAATAAAATTAATAATGTAGACAAAGTGGAATGGGAGCCCCCTTTTCACAATCAGTCTTCACTTGGATGTTTTACTATGGCCACTATGCAGCGAGTACAAAGAGATGTCTTACCCCAGAATAAGCCGAAAATCCCTCAGTCGGACTTACGTGAACTGGAGGAAGATAAAAGAGAGAGAAGACCTTTCACAAGGAATTTAAAGTGGGAAGAAAACCCCAAGAAAAAAATTGGTAGCGGTCGATTTGTGAATGATGATTCTAGGAAGAAAAATCATCACTATAATGCTTCCAAGGGAAAAGACCATACCGGTGCAGGGAAAAACAGGTCAACAAATTTAAAGGTCAATATGAAACATTGTTAAGGACCTGGACCGATGAAAAGGCAGAAGAAAATATTACCTCATCATATCAATATGTGAACGAGCTGACCACTCGTCTTAAAACTGGCTGGAAACTTGCCAATGAAAATTTGAGACAAGCCAGGAAAAAGCATGCTGCCTATTACAATAAGAAAGCGAAGGATCGAGAATTAGCTGTAGGAGAGAAGGTGCTCCTCCTACTGCCCGGCAGCCAGAATAAATTGCAAATTGGATGGCAAGGTCCATATACAGTTCTAGAGAAGATGTCTAGAACAAATTATAAGATAGATAAGAAAGGGAAAGAGAAAATCTATCATGTGAATCTCCTGAAGAAATATCTGGACAGAGAAAACCAGGAAGAGACACACCTACTGACCTTGTCTGTTGCAATGGAGATGAAAAAGGAACCACTCACTTCTCATGAATATCCTTTACATCCCTGTGAAACCGCTGCACAGATAAAAATCAGCACACACTTAACGGAAATTCAGAGGGAGAGGGTTCAACAGGTTCTGAATAATCATACAGATGTGTTAACGGACCGTCCGGGGCATACAAATTTATTGGAGTATGATATGAAACTCATAGACCCAACACCAATCTGTATGAAAGCCTATTCGATTCCGTTCGCTAAGGAAAAAGGTTTAGGGGAGGAGATAGATTATCTGTTGAGAGAAGGGAGTATCTCTCACAGTGAAGGTCCCTACAGCTCGAGTGAGGTTATGTTAAGAAATCCCTCTGGAGAACACCGGCTGTGTATAGATTACAGGAAACTGAATGCTGTCACAGAAGGTCAGGTGGATCCATTACCTGATACAAATCAGCTGTTTGCCAGGCTGAATAGAGCTAAATATTTCTCTAAAGTGGATCTGAGCAAAGGCTACTATCAGATTCCAGTAAAGCCGGAAGTAAAACCTTATTTAGCCGTTAGCACCTCGGAAGGACATTATGAATTTAATATGTTGCCATTCGGGCTGAAAAATGCACCGAGTGTGTTTTCGAGGATGATGAGAAAGTTACTGGATCCCCTGAAGAATCCATGCATCACGAACTTCATGGATGATATTCTCATAGCAACAGAAACATTTGATGAACACATTAACTCTCTGAATATGTCGTTTGATCGACTGAGAGAGACCAATTTGACAGCTAGACCGACGAAATGCTGTGTTGGATGTAAAGAGCTAGAATTCTTGGGCCACACAGTGCATCAGGGAAACATGACCCCTGACCCCAAGAACCTGGAGAAGTTAAAAAAGGCACCAAGACCACAAAGAAAAAAAGATGTGAGATCTTTTGTCTCATTATGTGGTTTTTACCAAAAGTATATTAAAAACTTTAACTCCATATGTGCTCCATTGACTGATTTAACGCGCAAAGGAAATCCTGATAGAATTATTTGGACAGCGCAATGTGAATTAGCATACCAAGAATTGAAAGAAAAGCTCACAAGCAGGCCTATTTTGAAATTACCTGACTTAAGTCAAGAATTCATTCTGATAACGGATGCTGGTAATATCGGTTTGTGTGCAACTCTATTACAACGGTCAAATTCACTTGATGGGGAATTAACCCCAGTAGCTTATGCTAGCCGTAAGTTGAACACAGCAGAACAAAAATATTCAACAAGTGAAAAAGAATGTCTGGCAGTCATATGGGCTATAAAAAAGTTCCAGATTTATCTTTATGGAAAATCATTTAAGATCCAGACAGATCATAAACCACTCGTGTGTCTGTCACAAGCAAGGCATGAAAATGCTAGATTATTACGCTGGTCTTTGCTCTTACAACAATTCCAGTTTATCATAGAGTACATTCCCGGAAAAACTAATGTGGGAGCTGATTTTTTAAGCAGACATCCGTACGACGAACATCATAGTAGTCACCAGGCATAGATAGTAAATTCATCTATGTGTATTTAGAAGTAGGAACTGACATATGATCGTCTGTTCTAAAGGAGGGAGATGTGTAGTGATTTCTAAATACAATATCTAAATTAATATATAACAATATAGGGCATAAAGGCAAAGATAAGAAAGTACAAAATAATTTTCTGCTAGAACAGTTGTTGTCGCCTAAGCCTTCAGATTATTATTTGCTAACGAATAGCCGAACAAAACGGTACCCAATTTTTCAAATTCGTCCTTGACATAAACACCCACTTTTCCTAGTTCTAAGAAAATATTTGCCTAACATGCATTGTGGAACGAGGAGGGGCAAGGATAGATGAAATGCTAATTCGTTTCGCATTGATTTTAAACTAAAAGCCAACACTAGCACAGGGGCAAGCCTTGCCTTAGGGGTTTCCCCAAATACAATGAAAAAGTTAGAATTGTGGACACTACGTCATGGAAACACGTTTAGCTCTTATTATGAATGACCTAAGCTCTCGTAATTATCTCGTAAGTACATGAGAAAAGAAGTGAACAGGAGGTAGTTTAAAAAATAAACAACCAACATAGAAAAAAAGATAGAATTTTGAACCAAACCACATAGCCCCTTAAAAATTGTATATTCGTGTACCTGAAGACTTGCTGACCAAGAATATGTTATTAGTTATATAAATAGTCCCTTAACTAATCAACTATTAATAAAACCATACATAGAGATCAGAGATACTGTCAGGTCAAGTCATTTCTGCTTAGATTGGATCGCATATTTTTTGGGAAAAAAGTAAGTGACAGATAGGCTAGGATAGTACAGTGAATCTGATTGGGTGGCATTTGAAGTGAGACGAAATATTATTGGCTGACCTTTGAATAAACATAAATAACCTAGTAACGTAGAAAAAGTTTGAATGATATTTTTTGAAAAGACTGTTTACACTGTAAAATTAATAGAGATTGGCTAACTGAATCGATATTGTCAGAATAAGCGTTGGGGAGGACGCCATTTCTAAGAAAATTTTCAACAGTGATAGATGAGAGCAGGCTGTGCTTTAAAAAACAAGTTCTAAGCAGCCTGGGCAATAAAACAGATCGAAACTGCGTCAGTCATCGTCTCTGTGTATATTTCATTGAAAATTGTGGTAAGATTGACATTTATTAACCTTTATTTTATGAAAAAATTGAATGTGAAATAATAATATATGTCTGGGCATGAGTGGGTCTATAGCGAACATGAGGCAAAGCCTAAAGATTGATCCACCATGTGATAGACTGTCAGAGAGGTGTAAAATACAAGAATATGTATGATTGTCATAAAGGAGCATAACACCTATCCTATTATATGGAAGAGATTACAGCTGGAATTGCAGTGGCGTTGTAACTATTAGGGGAGAGGAATATTGGTGTACATTGTCACATCAAAAGAAAAAGGTGGCATAGGTTTGTATAAGGATATGATCCTTTTGTTTGTTTGTAATGTACATGTCCTTAACTGTGGACTATTACTGTATGCTAGATATTACGAAGGATGCATACCTTCACATTTCAGAGGTCCTGGGTACTGACGTTAATGTGGTACCAAACGCTTGAAAACTGATTGATTCAGGACTCTGCCGGTTTACTGAGAGCCCATGCTAGTGGCCATTGCCTATCAAACAGGGAACAGATTGTCAAGCGAGCAGAGGAAAGGTTCAACCTATCTTCTACTGCAAAGATAAGTTCTCGTTCGGCACCTGAGAGCTCAACTACAGAACTTTAAAAGAACTATATAGGAAAGTGAATAAAATTGGGACAAATATTAATAGTTCCACAAGTGACAAAATAGAAACAAACATTATTAGAAGGACATGATTTAAAACAACAACCTAGTAATACCACCAGTATTACCTTAAAGTAGGAGAACACTACAGACGTATATTAGAAAAATATTATATATATGGACAAAGGATCTATTGTGCTATTTGACTGATGTAAATAATTATTTTGATTTCATTTTTAAATTGTCAGTCCTGATTACAAATAAATTTGAATCAGGATAATAAAACTGTAAAAATCTTATTTACACAAAATTCACCCACAGTCTTAAATAAGATAGCCTTTTAGAGTGTCGTTTGTATGTTATTGTGGTAGTACTGTGTGCTGTTGTGAATAATAAACTATTTGTTTGTATGTTTGTAAATTATTGTACATTACACTCTACATTCATAACCCTAGACACAACACGAAGTCATTTAATATACTAATATAAATACATTTTGAATGAGATAAAAAGGTGGTAGTGGAAAGGTACCCTGAAAAGTTCACAATATTATTGGGTATATTCAGGGACCTTCATAGCTAATCTCATTTAATACAAATATAATAATACCTACAACAATTCATAACATCAAATCCACCACACCATCTAGGCATCACCAAAAAAAAAAAAAAATGATGCTTCGATGACGGGTCATTGGTGCGACTCGCAACACATAACACCGGAAATTTATCATGGGCAGTCCAGCCTATTAATGACGCAATCACTTGTGTTGTTCCCCTATTATACAGTATAAGTCACACCACACAAGACAAAGACCTTAATACTGTGTCTAGTAAATGATAGAAGACTAAGAACAGTAAGTACAGGACAGAGGGTAGGTTTTGGTATTGTATAAACATTTATAACACATACGGAAGGGAAACCCGAGGTCTAGTGTTCTACTTCTTTATTTCTTACGAGTGCCTGAAAACATACCTTTATGTTTGTCTAATATTTATTTACTGTTTACAGGCCTCGTGTTTTCCCTTCCTTATGTGTTATAAATGTTTATACCTCAGTGTTCTATTCCAAGCATCTACGGATCTAGCTAAGTGACCTTTTATTTGTTCCGAAGTTTTCTTCATTCTCTTTTTTTTTCGTTTCGTTGATTATTTACTTTCTTGTTTCGGTATTTCTTTCAGGTTTTACGATTTTCTTGTATTATTATTGTTCTTTTTTTTCGCTCATCACTGTGGATGTTTACTTTTTCCATCTGCTTGTATCACTCATTTGTTGTATGTTTCTCATCATCGTATGTTTTTGTAGTACCTATTTGTAATTCTTGTCCTTGTCACCTGTTTGTAACTGTGGCTGACGAAGGGTAAAACCCGAAACGTCCCTTGTTTCATGTGAACCGCTAATTTGTAGAACTGATTCAATACCGTTTTATTGGTTTATATACTTACAAAATTCTTCCCACGTTATGAGTGTTTTGTTTGGTAAACAGCTTGGGTCCAGCGTTCTGTCGCCACTCTTGGATCCTGGCTATTGTGCTTAACCATCCGTGTCTTTTCAAAGGTCTTTCCAATCATCAGGGTTATGTCCAAACTGTTTCTTATCTTTCTCGGCTTCTTGTACAGACCATTGTCCCCTGCACGATGACCTTTCATAATGCATTGGATCTCAGTATGTGGCCGTATTGCTTAACAAATTGATCTTAGTTTCCTAAAGAAATGTGTACAGTTGACATTAATTGCTTGCGGTTTGTGTTTCACTCCTCATATAGACAAAGTTGAACTGTAATGTTGCGCGCAATAATGTTGAATCACAAAATTAACCAATGTATGGAATTCAGCGAAATTTTGTAAACATTTTTATATCATTCAAGTCGCGTTCATAATAGATCAAAGGTTTCCCGCCACTTGATAAACGGTGGCCTTCCTCTAAAATTATTATCAAAATTACTTCCTTGGACCTGCGCCACTTAGTTGGGGTCGGGCGGACCTACATCACTGCATCTGTAACATTGTCCATCTACGAACGCCACTGTGTCTGTTGCATTGTTCGTTTTTTATGATGCAACTGCATTTGTTGCTTCGTCCGTTTTATTACTGCACCTTTTAGAGTTTCCATCCACCAACACCACTGTATCTGTGGCACTATTTATCTTGCGACGCCACCGCATCGTGCCGCCCCGTGTTGTCATCGGGGTCTCTGATGGCACAAAGAAAGGAAAGGTCTACTACTGATTTAGGCACGTCGTAAGATATGAATAACGTGTAGACATGCAACCTTATCATGTCAAGACATGCAACCTTACCATGTCAAGAGTTGCAACCTTATCACGTCAAGACTTGCAACCTTATCATGTCAAACTAATTGCTACAAAAGACAACTGCTGCAAGAATACATGCATGTTTTGGTATAAGCTTCCTGCTAAAGGATCCGCTGCAGTAGTGGATATGTTGCTGCATAGGGAGCGAAAAGAAGCATGCTGGTCCTACCTGCATCTGTTGCAGTGTCCGTTTTGCGATGTCTCTGCACCTTTGCATTAACCATGTGTGACGCCACTACAACCGTTGCATTATCCTTATGTGACGCCACGGCACATGTTGCATTATCCTTGTGTGACGCCATTATCCCTGTTGCATTATCCTTGTTTATGTCCCTATGGCTTCCTGTTTCATTGTCCACCTTGCGCTTCGGGATTCTCGTCTGACTGTGAATGTGAAAACATCAGGTTAGATACCTACGCTTTTTAAAATATAGTCTACTGTCTCAGTATTAATCGAAGATAGTTAATCATAACAATCAAAGTATGTATTCACAAAGGCAGTGGTGGACCAGAGCCCTCACAAAGGCAGTGGTGGACCAGAGCTCTCACAAAGACAGTGGTGGACCAGAGCTCTCACAAAGACAGTGGTGGACCAGAGCTCTCACAAAGACAGTGGTGGACCAGAGTTCTCACAAAGACAGTGGTGGACCAGAGCTCTCACAAAGACAGTGGTGGACCAGAGCTCTCACAAAGACAGTGGTGGACCAGAGCTCTCACAAAGACAGTGGTGGACCAGAGCTCTCACAAAGACAGTGGTGGACCAGAGCTCTCACAAAGACAGTGGTGGACCAGAGCTCTCACAAAGACAGTGGTGGACCAGAGCTCTCACAAAGACAGTGGTGGACCAGAGCTCTCACAAAGGCAGTGGTGGTGTGACCGTGGTGATTGTATGTAAGACTGGTCCTAAGGCACCAAGTAGGCAATATGTAGCCGTCCCGTCCTGTTATGAGTTACTACTATTTCAAGACTGGGCACGGTATCCAATTAGTTATTATGTGGTAGGGGTGTGGCGGTGCAGATATATTCAATTTGTGTAATCTTCCTTTTCCTTCTTCTTATTTCTTATTTAATCCATGTCTAAGTCTGTTTTGGTAATACTGGCTTAAAGCTCGCCAGAGATCTTGATTCCTTAGACCCTAATCTGTGGGTGTTGGTAGTACTGGCTTAAAGCTCGCCAGAGATCTTGATTCCTTAAACTCTAATCTGTGTGTTTTGGTCCGTTCCATTCCTCCTACAGGTGGTGTATGGAGAGTATTAGTGGTTGAGATATTTGTTGTGAACCATGACATTTTAGTTATTAATTCCAACAGTTAAATAGTGTATTTCAACAGGTAAACAATTCCTCAACTGCCCGATTCATTTTCATATGGTTTATTTGATATTTAACAGAATCAACTGGTTTAAAAACAAACTTTTCAACATTTTGAACATAGTTTACAATGGCAAAACTGGTCATATTTTATTCACTTCAAGTGAATATCTCCCATTTTTCTGTCCATCCACAAAGGTTTCATCATATTATTTATCATCTTTCATATTTCCAAATTCTTCTATTTTGTCAAAGGTTCCTTTTTAATTGCTTTCTTTTGTGGGTATTTCAATTGCTTTATTTCCGAAGTCAACCTAATCATCCATTCCATTAGGTGCATTGACATTTTTCAATATGCAAAATATAGGCGAGCTGAAATACATAAAGGTAGTGCGAGACTTCTACTTACATAGATCCATGTGTACAATTACACATTAAAGAATTAGAATTCACAAAAAGTCATGTTGAAAAGCCTCAACTCAATGACTAGACCGTTTTCCAACGTCCATCTATATGGAACATTCTCTTAGGACTCTGCCGGCAAAACTGATTCTTGCCGACAATGTTTGTAGCGAGCTTGAGCTGGCTAACGATTTTCATTGGATAATCATCACGTGGTTAAAGGCGTTATGTCGCTAGTCTTTAACCTGCATTCGCATATTTCTATGACAACTGCTGGGTAAAATCATCGTGCCTAGTGTCAAAAAGTGACCTAGTCAAAAACTACCGCTCACTTCCCTTCTCTTAGTACTTCGGGTTAATTTTTATTTTAGTTAAGAACTTTGCTTGTTATTTATAGGGAAATGGTATTTTCTTTATTTAGTATTTATGACTAGACTCTAGCACGAATAAATGCTCAAGTGGTCTGTTAGACGGCCACAGTGGACCAGAGCTCTCAAGGCAGTGGTGGACCAGAGTTCACACAAAGGCAGTGATGGACCAGAGTTCACACACATACCAAAGTCCATACACAGTACAAGAAGGAGTTATATGGAGCTCCTCTGTCTTTGTCATTTTAACAATTAAACAGTTCACTTTTATTTGCGATGAATAAGGTGACTAGTGAGTGGTCAAATGGATGAACATAAGGATATTGTTAGTTGCTTATCCTTTACAGGACGTGGCAATCAACCCCAGCTTTTATTGGCTGTTTGTGATTTTTCTAGGCAATTTTTTCATTCAGTAGTTTGCCATTGCTTTCTGAACGGTACGGCGCTTATACCATTGTTAAAAATCCACACAAAGCGATCTGCTACCAAACCGCCTGCAGCAGGTTTCGAACCTGGTATATCTGGATTATGAAACTGCGTTCATATCCATTAGGCCACAGACGCCGACACATAAGGACATAAGTTAATCAAATATAACTGTCATACCGGAGCATAATTATTGAAGCGCCGTGATAACTTTGGGTGGGGCTATCTCGGTGTTTAAAATGCACGCGTTCATTCATTTTATTTTACGCTTTTTATGGAGCATGGGGGGGTCACTTCTGCTGTTGGTTCCTCAGGAAGTCTGCACCAAGCAGTCACACGCTCTTGCAGTGGTTGTGTCTGCGGCAATTAACGTTTAAAACGCGTTACAGAACGAGAAAACAATCAATGCGTTGCTGAGGTCAAAGGTCTTTCAAGTATTCATGGAGTGGGACTCTCCCTTCGACTCTTCATAGTCCAAATTTTGGATCAAGGCGCATCTTACTGCCCCGTGTATTTCCTGGGGGGTATCTGACGAGATAACGAAATAATAGGACTACTGGGTCCCCAGGTTGTACGTAAGAAGAGACAAATATAAGGGTATTAATAAAACAGGCAAACTGAACATGTTAAACAAATTACTACAGCAAGTATCACAGCAAGTACACAAGAAAACGTTGCTGCTGGTTTCCTTCAAGATGAACAGCTACAGTCATGAATCTGTGCTCCGTGAGAAGCGAAAAGGGACAAGAATAAGAAGAAGATAAAGGTTTCACATCGTGTTTAGAAGAACATTATTCCAGAGATAACTCTTAATTATGTACATGAACACATCTAGGGTAGAGTCCCCTCCAACTCGTGGCCTTACACCACCCCACCATTTAGCAGGTCTGGTATGTGGTACCGATTTTTTGAGCCTGCTGAGTTGGAGAAGCCCCCTATCTTTGCAAGAAAACCCTGAAACTCACCCCAGATTTGAATAAATGGCAATATGGCCAGTACTGTAAAACTACTAGAAATAGCTACAACTTATTTACTTAGTCGTTCCTCTTCTACCCTGAGATGTAGAGGTTGCCACAGAGAGAGAGAGAGAGAGAGAGAGAGAGAGAGAGAGAGAGAGAACGATATACTAAGGCCAGTCCGGTTTTTGTGCCCGTGTGTCCGTTATAAATGCGCGATTCTTGACTGGAGCTGTCTTGATTTTTTATAAAATCAGACCTAATCCTTTATATGTTCTGTTTAAGTGGCTACAGGCCTTCCGCCTGAGATGGAAATTCTTGACTGAAGTTTATTTTCCTTTCCAGGTTCGTTCTTACCCTTTTTAACTGCTAACTGACCCTAAAATTATACTGCGTTTTGTGCAAAAACGCCATATCTGCTTTTAATGTCTGTCATTCTTATATGTAGCATTATAGCACGTATAAATGCTAGTGTAGGCCAGCCGGTCACATTTTCTCTCTGATGTTTCTTGTATCAAATTTTAAGACAGACAGGTGATTTGCCTATTGTTCCTTTGCAGGATGAAGGTGTTGCCTCCTTACGGCCTCCATGCACGCCGTCTGACTGGTGCACAGTTTTACCCGCTGCTTCCTTAGACGCATGAAGTACTCAGGTCAGTCAGAATCCCTCCTCACTTTTTTTTTTCAGCGCGTGTTTGGGACCGGCCTAAGCGAAGTTGAAATCGCTACAAACAAACAAACAAACAAACAAGCAAACAAACAAACTAACACACACACAAACAAAAAACAAACACACAAACAAACACAAAGCCTGCATCAAACGCTTGAATGTAGGAAAAATTACTTGTCGCACAAGTGGCAAAGTTCTAGAAGTTATGAAACGTGTGCGTTTGGGAGAGTGAAACTTCAACAGGTTCTTTTAAAACAAACCGGACAAGTCTTTCAACATCTGTATTTTATTCTCAAAAACGCAGTATTGATCAACTATCATCGGAGATTTCTGAGCACTTACTATGCCAATTTGGAAGATATGTCAAACTGCCTGAACAATTTGTTTAGAATGTCACATACGTATGCAATCACTCAAGACAGATCGATTAAAAAAAAATTATTTGTAAACTGAAGTATTTATAAACGTTTGTACAAGTGACAAGATTTGACGAAGATAGGTACAAGTCATCGCCATAACAGCTCTCTAAGTATAAACGTATTCAACGTGCTCCTTCACGTGCTCCTGTCATCGTGCCACCAGCTAGAATAAGGACTGGCCCGTAATTCTGTCAGCAGGTTTCCTCAATGTCTGTCCTAACCATCACCTACCTCTTATTCTAATGTCTTGTTCTATTGTCTGTTGTCTGTTTCCTGTCATCAGTTCCATATTGGTGATTTTATCATAGTACTTCAATCCTTCTATTCTACGCAAGCATCCATTTATAAAAGCCTATAGGTTTTTGGTTGTTGTGTTTGTTCTCCGTGTTTCACAACCATATAATAGGAATGATTTGACATTTGAGTTGAAGATTCCTATTATCGTGATGGACCTGCCTTTTGAATTATTAGTTTGTTATATGTCTGCCCGGTTAAATAACTATTTGGAAGATATGACATAACTTCCTTTATGCAATTATGCTTCGTTTTTACATATTCAATTTTAGCATCTGTACAAAAATTTCAAAAGAATTTAAGTTGACTGCTGAATTGTTCTCTGCCTGGTGTCATCACACTTACTAATCAATATTCGTCTGGTCTGGTTGGTGTTACAAGATGTAAGATGAAAAGCTGGTGAAGAAAGATTCAACAAATCTTACATCAAAGGTCATATAATCCGAAACAATCAGCTACAAGATCGCGTACAAGATTTAAGGGCAACCATTCAAACACATGAAGAACACACGGAGATCACACGAAGAACACACGGAGATCACACGAAGAACACACGGAGATCACATGAAGAACACACGGAGATCACATGAAGAACACACGGAGATCACATGAAGAACACACGGAGATCACACGAAGAACACACGGAGATCACATGAAGAACACACGGAGATCACATGAAGAACACAAGAAGAAGAGACACGAAAGGAATGAAGAAGATATGGAAAGACGTATAGCTAATGTCACGTGACAGGAAGACTTGGCATTAGTTTATTGAAAACTTATGCTCCTTGGGGATCTGAAGGATGATGATGATGATGATTCAAACACAGGAAAATCTCATTAAATAACCCTCAACTGTTTTTTTTTCTTGGTGTTCTTTTCACTTCTGGTTGTTGTATAAGCCTCAGCGGCTTCTTCATCCTCCCAAGTTGCTGGATTTACGTCCAATGCCTTCATGTCTCTTGCACACATCTTTGAAGCATAGATAAGGTCGCCCAACTGTTGTTTTGCCATCTGCCAGTTGTCAGTAGAAAATATCTTTGGGGATGCGACCATCTTCCATCTCTCTCTATTCGATGATAGTTTAATTATGTTTAGTCTACATTTTCTACAGTTATGTTTAATTGAGAAGAAGTGGTTAACTAGTGGTTGAATAGATACATATAGGAAATGTAAGTTGGTTAAATATAACTTGGGTGGGTTTGAAAAAAAATCGAAAAAAGGTGATTCGTCTTACGAGGACAAAAGACAAAGAAAGTAGTCTACGTTACGGCCACAAGGCCTTCGTCAGGAAAAGAAAGAAAGTGAAGGCTAGATAGGAAACATAAGAACTTAAAGAAATATAAAAATAAAAATAAATAAAAATAAAACCTAGGTACTTCCCTGAAGGCGAAGCATGGCTGAAAAGGAAGTGACTTCTGACCCCGGATGAACACAATACATACTAAGAAACTAAAAACTAAAAAACGAAACTGAACAAAAAACTACCCAAATATAATAAAAGTGGGGACTGGAAATAGAAGAGGACAGAATAAGTAGGAGATAAATGAATATGAAATAAAAAATCAAGACAAATTAGAAACCGTGTACATCCATACATATTATGGAGGATGGCATAAAAATAGAAGAATAGGATAAGAGTGGAAAGAGTCCAAATAAGAGGAAAGGGTGACCTCAGACAAAGGTGTGAAAAGTGTTGAGACCGGCTGGTTTTAGACACCCCATGCGGTGGATAAGACGGTTCTCAAGCTGTTCTCGGCTGGCAGTGTCAGAGGAGCAGGATCGGATCGCAGTGACCTGGATGTCGATGGGACCATGGTGGTCAGGACCATTGAAGTGTATGGCAACTGGTGTGGACTTTTGCTGAGAGATGTCATTTAAGTGCTGGCTGAATCTGTCCCCCAGTCGTTTGCCTGTTTGGCCAATATAGGTTTTGCAGCAACGTTTACATATGATCGTATAAATGACATTGCGCGATTCACACGTGAAGCTACTAGTGATGGTGTACGTAGCCTTAGGAAAGGACACCTTCTGGGTTGAGATGACATACTTGCACGTGTTGCATCGTGTCCGACCACAGGGTAGTGTGCCAAAGTGAGTGGCATTCTCCTTTGGGAGACGGCTGTGAACAAGAAGATCCTTCAAGTTCTTGTCGCGTCTATATGCCACCAAAGGTGCTTCACCGAATACTTCTTGGGTCACAGGCTCTGCTTGGAGGATAGGGAGGTGGCGGAAAAGGATCTGTTTGACAGCAGTGCTGTGAGGGTGATGGGTCAAGATTAATTTGACTCTATCTGAAGTGGATTTATAGTGAGGTATGAGGGCCTCCTGACGAGAGATGGGGAGCATACGTTGGAGAGCAGAGGTGAGAACATGTTCCGGATAAAGTCTGCTACGGAAGAAATCCAACATCTCATTTGCTCGGAAGTGGAAGTCATCGTCGTCTTGGCACAAACGGCGGAGGCGGAGAAGTTGTGAAAAAGGAAGGGAGTCACGACAGGCCCGAGGATGAGAAGAGGTATACAGGAGGTAGCTGTGGGCATCTGTCGGCTTGTAGTATACTGAGGTATTAAGGCCGGAGGGCGTGATAGAAATAGTAATGTCAAGGAAGTTGACAGATACTGTGGAGACGAGGGAGGTGAACTTGATGGTGGGGTGAAAGTGGTTGACAAAGTCGATGAAGCGATATAAATCAGTCTCAGACATATCTGTGAGACCTATGCCATCATCGATATATCTGCGGTAAAACCCGGGGAAAGGACACTTTAGATCTGCCTTGTCCAGACTGCTTTCTATAGGTTTGAAAAGCACAAGCCTGCTCTACTTCTGATCTGAGCATGTTTGGGCCTTCATTAGAATCTGATGATGGTTTTTTACCTCTGTTGTCCTCGAATAGTTCTTTTACGTATTCTGCCCATCTGTTTGATATGTCTTTCTCATCAAGTAATATTACACCATTTTTTGTTCTTGATACAGCTTCCTCCTTGTGCAAACCGCGACCGATTTGATAATTTCTTTATTTCTTCATGCATATCTCTTGTCATGTGCTTTGTTTCCAAGTCTTCTATTTCCTTGCATTTTGTTTCTATCCACCGTTCTTTTGCTTCTCTACACATAGTAGGTATGTCATTGTCTATTATTTTATATTCTGGAGTGTTTTTTGCTTTCTTTCTTTCTGCCATTTTATTCAAGATGTCATCTGTCATCCAAATTTGATTTTTCTTAGACTCCTTTTTAGGTAAATTTGCATTTGCTGATTGTATGCTTGTTTTTAAGCATTCCCATTTTGCGGTTGATTTTTCTTCTGGGTTTTCTCTTCTATACTGCTCCATGCTTTCTGTCAATCTCTTCTTCTCTTCTTCCGTCCTTAGCCAAAGACCGACCAAGCAGTCAGAGGCCATCACGCCTTGTGGCGTCTTAAGGGCAACAGCAGATTGATTTTCTCTGTTGTAGTTTCCCATCACGCCTAGCGGCGTCTTTAGGGTAACAACAAATAGATCCATCTGCCGTTGTTTCCGTAATCGATGTGACAAGCCAACGGGTGATCAGCCCATTGGGCCTTTCTGTCAATAACTGTTGATATTTATTTTTGACGTCGATTAAATATTTCTGTTTTATATCTGGTTGTTTCAGCGCTGATATTTCTATCTGGGGTTCCTCCTGTCTTCTGTTTCCTGCTCCATTCAGCTTTATATTTACTTTGATGACGACTGGATTGTGATCTAAATTTATGTCCGCGCCAGGATGTGTCTTTGCACCTGTGACACTGTTCTTAAATCTATGTTTTATCATGATATAGTCGATTTGATTTCGTGTTACATCTCCTGGGCTTTTCCATGTGTATAATTTCCTTGGGTGGTGTTAAAAAAAGGTTTTACATATGACCAGCTGGTTTTCTTCACAGAACTGGATAAGTCTGTCTCCTCTATCATTTCTTGTCCCTAATCCATACTGTCCTACTGTTTTCTTGGTATTTTCCTTTTCCTACTTTTGCATTCATATCACCCATTACTATCAACACATCTGTAGATTTGACTGGTTTAAGTGTGTGTTGTAGCTCTTCATAGTATTCTTCTATTTTTTCCTCGCTGTGATCTTTAGTTGGTGCATAAGTTTGTAAGATTGATATGTCGAATGCCTTTGCTCTCATCTTTAGTAATATAATTCTGTCATTGTGTGTCCAGTATCCCAATACGTATTTTTTCTAACGCCTTCTTTATCAACATTCCTACCCCTCTTTCATGTTTTTCTCCTCCTGAGTGTATAAGCGTGTACTTATAAACCGTGGCAATTTTAAATTGAAATAGCTAGTATTTTCCCTGTTAGAGGAAGCGTGACCAACATGAGCATTGTGAGAATTACCTTCATTCATTAATTTAATTTTTTTCAAGCTCTAATTACATCAATTTTTGTTCATGTTGTCTTTTATTTTCCTTTTCAGCAGCCTCAAGAAGAAATCTCTTTTCATTTTCTGCAGCAGCTAATTTCCTATTCTCAAGTTCCATCTGAAGTTTTCTCTCGTTTTCTTCAGCGGCAAATTTCTTATTCTCAAGTTCCATCTGTCGTGGTTGAGTAAAGTGTAGAGTATTTGTCGAGTTGGACAATAGTAGTGAAATCGACAAGGGATAGTGGACTGGCAGAGTTATAGATTACACTTTAGATAAGGTGTAAATAGGAGATGGACTTGAGACAACCTGGAAGAAGATTTATTCAAAGGTTCTCTCTCTCCAGGCCTCAACTCACTTTTACTGTCTAAGCATCTCCTGCTCTCACTCTTTTCTCTTATCATACATAGAGATTCTAGTAAAGAGCTGAAAAATCAAATATGGATGGAAAGGTCGTGAACAGCGCATTAATAAATGTGTAAAATTTATTAAATGAAGAAAAGCATGAAAATAATGCATATCATCATACACAGCATAAATGACATCAAAAATCATCAGCAATCATCCATAATCATCAAAAGTCATCAAATCATCAATAATCATCAAATATGCAAAATACACCAACAAACACACACACAGATCACCATTCATAAAACCTGTAGAACACAGAGAGATGAAATAACTGAGTGTCAGCCCGTCCGTTTTCGGGACCATATGAAATAGCTCCAGTAAGTGTTTTTTTTCGTATATATCCTCCATCGGTGATGGAATTAACCTGAATAAAATCACTGTATAGGCGCTATCATTGGTGATTCCTCCCTACTGGCGCGAGGTGGGCTGGAAGACTCTATTTACCTTCTGTTTACCAAAATGAATAAACTGCGTGGCAGTCCGTCCGTTTTCGGGGACCAGATGAAATAGTCCAGACAGTGTGTTACTTGTAGATCCTTCGTGAGGGACTATGCCTTTAAAACTGTCCTTGTTGGTACTATCATTGGTGACTCCCCTCTACTGGCGCGAGGTGGGCTGGGGGACGCTGTTTATCTCCTGCAAACCAACTGAATGAACTTAGCGACAGCCTGTCCGCTTTCGGGGACCAAGGGAAAAGCTCCAGAAAGTGTATTACTTGTAGATCCTTCGTGAGGGACTAGCCTACAAAACTTTCTTTGTTGGTGCTAAACGTTGGTGACCTCTAATGGCGTGAGGGGGGCTGGAACTCTGTCCATAGATGGCTGCTCATACGTGCGAAGTTCTACATAGACCCCAGAAATACACCAGACGAAGTTACTTGAGGACAAGGCAGTCCCTAGCGCTCTTATCCGGCGCTTTTGACCTTTCGTACTAGGCAGTAAATCCTGGTTGGGCTTGCTTGACCGTGGCTTGGCTGAGTGCCCCATTTAGGCACACAAAGGCTTGGTGCTATCAGATTCTGCTATAGACATGCTGGGCGGTTTTGGATATTCTGGAAGCCGCAATGCTCTGACTGGTAATCCAATAGGCGAGTAAAGAACTACTACTGCATTCGATGTTTCCAGATTTAGCGTTGGCTCGTTGCATTGCGTGAGCTTAACTTGGCGTTGACAAAAAGGTTTAGGTTCAGGAATGGGGTTTGACGACTCGTGATGCTAGATGTACTCAGAATCCTTCTAGAACGAAGAGAATGTGACATTCTTCGCCTGACTGGAGACTTGACTCTAGCAATTCGGTATCCCTGAAACTGAGACCCAAAAAGAGACACCCTTTTACATCAAGCAAATAATAAATCACACTAACTTTATACAGAAAGTTTCGCTCCACTATGGGATTAAATTTATTGTAGTTATTGCTATGATAGTTTAGGGCGGTCTTTAACCATGTCTCCTGTTCCTTAAAAATATCAATTATCAACACGCGCCCGCATAGGCTTAATATCTATTGTACATCCATGTACCTGTCAGTAACATGTTCTAACAGCAAAATCTACTCCTCTTCTCCAAAATAAACATACAGCTGAATGGTTATGTTATTCATCTTACAACATTAAATGAATTTACATAAGCAGATTACAGCATGTGACATTACACAAATAAATCGTATGTCCCCTTGGGGAAATATATTAATATTCCACAAAATGAGTACAAAGAAAATGCAATGTTCTTGCTATAATAATACAGTTGTGGCTAAATCATAAGATATAATTATATCTATGCCTGGTGACTGCTTTCTGTGAAAGTTATAGACTAGTGCCTAGCCACACAAGTAAGCATAAAATGATCCTCCCTTGCCACTAGAAATATCTATCAAAAAGGAATAAGTGACTATCTCCTATAATCCAGAGTTATTACCTGCATCTCACTATTCAGTTTTTAAGTGAACAATCCACACCTGACATTATCTTACAGAAATGACAGTTAATTTAGCCTATTCTTAACCCATGATAAGCATCTGTGGACTGATTCTACGCCTAATATCTGTTATTGTAAGTTTAACATTTAACCCATGATAAACCGTAACAGTTTAAGCACCCTTACTAGGCCGTAGACAGCGCTACCTTATCACTGAATAAAATTACTAGGAGAAGTCCTCAGAAATGAATTCACTTTCCTAACAGATATATATAAAAGCTAACATGAATATATCATATTATAATTATAAGATATGTCAACTCACCCCGAAAATGACTAGAACATAGGCAAACACATTCTAGTACTGTGTTAAAGTTTGCCTTATCTCATGATGGTCATCTACGAACCAGGAATCTTCTACGAGTGTGTTTGACGTAGTAAAATTTCAAATCTTATAGCTTACAAACCATTCTACCCTTGACACCTGCCTAGCCTGATTCTACAGATGTATCGGCGTAATGCGTAATACCGGGTAAGACAAAGGTTTCAGAAGCAACAACTTTGCGAAAATTCCCCCAGAGAGACAATCATAATATTATGTGCTCTTTGCTCATCTAAGGGCAAACAACCCACAAACTGACCGCGATTGTTATCTCCCCCTGAAACAGATCAAACTCGTTACCCAGGCCTCAAAGGGTACCAGCCGCTCGTGATCAAACGTTTTAAAGCGACCGGAGAAATTCCCCTGTTCGGACCACAGAGGGTACCCGCCGCTAACGAACCGTTTCTTTCACAAAAACCGTCTTTGGCTCGTTCTAACACTTTAAGCGTAACAGACGTTCTTCTGATCAGGCCAGGTGTGCTGACGTAACATTATCGTTCGCTGACCGCTGCACGCTCGAACGTAAACAACCTCGGGTGGGGTTTGAGAAGGAGAAAACAATTGGGCCACACAGGCAGCAAAGCAAAGGGAAACAAAATGTCTAAGAAAACAGAACATTAAAGAGTAATAACATTGAGACGAGATGGAAAAATAAATTAAGTCACTGTCTACGTGACACCATCTGAAGTTTTCTCTCGTTTTCTTCAGCGGCAAATTTCCTATTCTCAAGTTCCAATTGAAGTCTTTTTTCTTCTAGCTTCTGAACTTTTTCATATTCTTCTTCTTCTTCTTCTTCTTCTTCGTTCGTCCTGAAAAGGACGGTGGTTGCGTTGTGTCTGTTTGCGCCTAAGCTGTGATATCTGCACCTTTCGGTCGACACATCCGACTTCTGCACGGCATTTTTTAAGGACCGGGTTTGCCTTCCCATTTCGATCCATGCTCGCTCAGCCAACCTGCACTGCTGCAGACTGTTTCCAGGACCACCACGTGGAGGTGGAGCACGGTCTTGACCGGCTCTGGTTCGCTGGTCCTGACGCAGGCAGTCAAGCTATGAGTCGCTGACTGCATTCACTATTGCTGCATCTTGGGGTCCCTTTTCATATTCCACCAGTGCGAATTGTTTTACTTCTTCAGTAGTCATACCAAGGGATTTACCTTGTTTAATAAAGTAATCCAAAGATGTCATTATGACAAATGTGTATGAGCAATCTTACTTCCTTAGAAAGATTTTTTTTTTCAAATAATTTAAAAGTTATTTATACCTTACAAGTGCAATAAGTTCCTGTCCATAGAACTTGCACAATTACTTCCTACTTATCTAATAATATTATTTAATCATAAAGTATGCATTATAATTAATCATAAAGTATGCATTATAATATTACAAGAGCATAACAGAAGTAGACAATGCAAACAGTAGAGACAAAGATAATATATTAAAGAACAAATGACAACGTTCGCAGAATCAACTGAACAATAAAGTAGAACTAAAAAAAAATTGCAAAGAATGCAATGACACTGCGATAACAATGACAAGACAAGCAATAATACAATGTATAAACATAAAGGGTTTATGCAAATAAGCGATAGCCAGATTGAGACGGACAGTCACAAACAAAATACATCATAAAAATAAGGTACATATAAGAAATAATACTATAACAACAATAAGAAAAACTTGACGTCACAGCTAAACAATTACTATAGTAAGAGACAAGTAGCGATCAGAACTTCAGCAAGGTTTTTAGCCTTGAACCGGAATTACCGCTCAATTGAAACTCACAAACTAAATCCTATAGAACATCTGACAAGAGCCCGAATCAGCTTCGAGATGAACCTCGTTTGTCAGATCGACCCCCCAACCACCCACGAAGAACACCGAACAGAAAAACATGAAGTATAGATACGGACATATTAAAGAAAGGCTCAACTAGACATGCAAGGTGTACAGAGAACAACAGTTCAACTTATCTGTATCAACAGAAAAAATTTCCCGGCCCTCGCAAAGCTTGCGGTTTTTGGAACTCGGATGCTGCATGACTGAGCTTACTTAACCACTGTTGAAATACAAAGATGACCTTGACAACAGCTGCATTGCTGGATTACACGAAGGTCAGACTTGATAAACGTTATGTAGCCCTTTCGGCGAGGAAAAGTGATGTCGTAATCCTGAAGATTTGAAAGTATCTGCCATCGCAAGGAAATTTGATATTCTTGAATTGTTGAATTTTGATGCTGTTACTTGATGTCGTTA